>JANBPO010007496.1:1774699-2273891 GCA_024336825.1 Amorphophallus titanum | reverse complement strand
CTCCTTTCTCTTCCCCATTGTCTTCTTCTTATTGCTGTCATCTTGTGTCGTCTTCTGCAAACCAACCCACTGTCCACCCACCTGCAACCGGAGCGCCACCACTGCCGACCGCCTCGCCATGCCAGCACCCTGTCACCTCCACCTCCATTATGTCTGGCGTCGTACCGCTGGCCTGACCGTGCCACACCTAGCGCCTGTGGCCGCCGCCAGCTTCCACCATCCCCCCTCTTTCCTGCTCGCCCTTCCCTGTCAACCATCGCACCCAGTACGGTGGCTCAACTGTTCGAGCAGTCCAGAACACACTGCCGCCCCTGCCTTCCCTGCCAGCGAGGCGGGCCTACCCACCACCAGTCCTCTGGCCCGATCCACTTCACAGCCAGCAGAACCGGACGCCAGCATCTCCGCGACGCCCCAGGGTCACCCCGGCCCCCATCTGTAGCCCCCCTGCATTGTTGTCAGCAGACCTCACCACCATCGCTGTCACCGCCGGGACTGTCCACCCTACCGGCCCCACCACCCACAGTCCCAGCAACCTTCCCTGTGCGGTCTTCCAGCCGCTGCCTGCCTTCCCCATTGCCGGCAACCGCAGTTGCCCATCTGCGACTCATTCCCTTGCAGCAGTGGTGACTGCTCCTACAGCTGCCTCCACCCACCGCAGCCGCAGCTTCCGGCTGCCACCGGCCTGCTGTCCAAGAAGCCACAGCTCCCTGCGCTGCAACAGCAGCCACACCAGCAGACTTCAACCAGCTGTCCGAGGAGCTGCAGCCCCCCTGCAGCCTACAGCAGCATCCTTGCTCAGAATGCTCTTTCCCCGCCTCCCAGCCTGCCTCATCAACCATGCAGTGTGGACGCTCCCTGCGCCTACGTGACTTCTGTTAGTGGCTGATAGTCCGTTTAATTTCCTGCTTGTCCCGTATTTGGTTAAATTTGCCGCCACTGAGTGTAATGGGTTCATCTAGCCCGTTATTTTATTTACTATCGGAATGTGTGCATGTGAGTGTTCCTCCTGAGGGCGCCGATTTGAGATAGCTTGTATGTGTGTGGTAGTCCTATCTACCATTCGGTCCAACATTTCTCGTTGAGAGGGATGGCTTTCATTGAGCATAGTTCTTGTTATTTTCGCATATTATCTCTCCTGAAGTTCATGTGCACGATAGATTTTATGATTATTTATTTATTTATTTATTGGAAGGTGACCAACAGGCCACGATTCATTGAGCAATAAGAAAATTATTAAAAAGATACAAAGGAGCAAACCAAAGGAAAAAAAGAAGAAGAAAATGAAAGTAAAGAAAGACTCTACCAAGATGGTAGAGCTCAGAGTCCTCCCCCAATGGCTACAGTTGCCAGAACATGAAGAAAAGAGGTTACATAGTTATCTTAACCCCATCCCTCATCCTCTGCAGAATACATGACTGCCCAATTTCAGACCCATATGCACTGACTTTCCGGACAAGCATACATTTGATGCAGTTATTGATAATGGAAGATGGATGATTGAATTCCTCGTTGAAAATTCTGAGGTTTCTTTCTCTACAAATTGACCACAACATAGCTGGTAGACAAAACTTCCATATTTCCTTCTCACCCCACCCTCCTGCCAAGGATACTTATCCCATTCCCTCAATAAGTCATGGACATTGTTGCTGTTCATCCACTCAATATCTAAGCTCTTGCATAGTTACAGCCACACAGTATTCATGATACCACATTTCAGAAACAAGTGGACAGCTGTCTCCTTGAAGTCTGTCCCCTTGAAGTAGCAACAGAAGATACACCATTGTTCGATGTCTGGCCTGAACCTGTGAACCTTGTCTGAAGTTGCAATCCTGTTCCGAGCAATTTTCCATAAGAGCCTTGTTTTGATTGGCAACCTCCTATTCCAGACCTGTTTATGCGCCAGGCCACTCTCTGCCCACCTTGCAAAAGCATAGTAGTTGCTGGTTTAACAGCCAATGAACAAGATTTCTCCCATCTCCAGGTTTTACTATCCCTCTTTCCCACAATAATGTTTATATTATCAAGTATGGCAGAATGGTGAATAAACTCATTGACTCCCACACCACAGAGATTCCTCCGAAAATGCACATTCCAATGAGACTGATTGTCTGAAGAAGACCACACTGAATAGACGTTAATATCTCTCGTGACTGCTATATCATACAGATTTGGGTATAAATGATGAAGAGGCCTCCTGTTCAACCAAGTGTCTTCCCAAAATCTGGTTTTCACACCATCCCCAACCTGTATCACAGTAGAACACTTGTAGAAGTCTACAAGAGTTAATATATTCTTCCAAATTGGGGATAAAGGGAGTCTGTAATCCTGCTCTGTAAGCCATCTCCCTTCCTTTCGCAAATATTTATTTCTAACAATGTTATTCCATAAGGTGCCCTCCTCCATGTCTGATTTCCACAGCCATTTCATCAACAATGCGTCATTTATTGTGCTTAAAGGCATGATCCCAGCCCCACCTTCCTCCTTTGATCTACAAACATGTTTCCATGCAATAGGGTGATGACCTCTCTCCTCTAACCCTCTCCCCTTCCAAAGAAAGCCAGCTATCATTGATTCAAGTTTTTGGATGGGGCAAACCACTACATGCACTACCCTCGCGCAGGAGGGGGGAACGAGGGGAGGGGAAACCAAACTACGATCGGACGCCTAGCTCTGACATCCAATTGAGGTGCTGTCAATGCCTGGACGAAGCCTGGGGGGAGGCCGAAGGACGCATGAAAGTCTGACATTGAGTCGATGTCACTAGAGGGTGGAGGAGGTTGCAGGCGATGGCCTGAGCAGTTCTGCCTCGAAGGACTGGATGGCGTGGTCCTGATGCGTCGATAGGTACACTCGTTGTAGAACTCCAAAAGTGACGGGACCAACTCATGAGTGTAGCTGATGGAGAGCACGATGAACCCTCAAAAGCTGGCAGCCATCAGATCAGCTCACCGGTCGTGGTTGCCTAGATGGTCGGCATCAGGTTCCTGGGTGAACAGCAAGATAGGTCGACGATGGTCATAGTGGAACTTCCGGTGCTGAAGTCAGAATGGAACGAACTCACCTGGGTTGGTTTCATGTCATCGAGGGGCACAACTTTGATGAAGATGTCTCGGGCCAAAAACTAGCAGAGGAAGGCATGCCAAGGCTGATGAGTCTGCTGTAGGTTCCGGGTGGACTGGGTGGCACCAGTGAGGCTCGATTGTAGGAAAACAGACGCCCCGTGCTGTGCTGATGTCAGAAATGGGTGAGACCACCTCTGACATGTCGGTGACTCGACAAGGGAGAACTCTTCTGAAGAGAGTTTGGGCTGATTCTGGCTGTAGGAGACGGTGTAGCTGCTACCAAATGGTACTCAGGATCAGGTGTGAATCTAGCACAGTTGGATGAAAATGGTCGACGCGATCGGTACCGACGTCGAAATTGGGCGGGACCACTTCAGGAGCGAAGCTATCTCGCAGAAGCACGATGTCTCTGAGGAGCACAGACACTGGTTCACATAGTCTGGGGGCATGGTAGAGCATGCAAACTGGACCTCAGGTTCAATGTGAGACTACAGGCAGCAGGGCCGATGAACCTTCCAACGCAAGGCCGAGGAAGAAGATGGGGCAAACTCCGTGCGGCTGGGAGCGAGCTTGAGTGTTGCTGGAGATGTGAAACATGGTGGGAGGTTGCTGGAAGCCCATGCCCCTCACCATTTCCAAGAGCATCAACAGTGACCCCGGAGGCTTCCCGATGTCGCCCACCTCTCGGTGAAGCCAGAATCCAGCTCTGCTACTCCCAACTTCAAGGCTGAAGTAGAAGCCCAGTTTGCAGAAGATCTCTCGGCGTCCACAGTTCAAGTCTGATCAGGTGGCCTTCTGCAAAGTCATCCTACGTCGAACCAGCTACGGTTCGGAAGTGGTCCCGCCTCGATTCGTCATCGGCACCGACCGCGTCGGGCGTTTCTGTGCAACTGCACCAGAACCGCACCAGTTTCTGAGGACCTCTTGGCAATGGCAGCACCGTCTTCCCCTGTGTGAACCAGCCAGAACTCTCTTCAGAAGAGTTCTTCATCTTCGAGTCGCCAATGATCTAGAGGTGGTCCTGCCATCTTTTGATAACGCCACCACCAGGGGCATCCGTTTTGCTGCGACTGCATCAGGTTCGAAAGTCTCTATCCAACCAGGATAGACAACAGCCCCATTGGCCCCAGCACTCCATCCTCTACTCCATTTCGGGCTGAGCTATCTTCTCCAAAGTCGTGACCCTCGACGATACGAAGCCAACTCAGGTGGTTTCGTCTCGTTCTGACTTCGGTACAGGAAATTCCACCACGGCCATTGCCTCCCTATCTAGCTGCTCTCCCAGGAACCAGAAGCCGACCATATCGACTACCACGACCGGCAAGGTGATCCGACGGTGGCCAGCTTTTGAGAGTACGTAGTTCTCTCTGTCTGCTACCCCACCGAGTTGGTCCTGTCACGTTTGGAGATCTACAGCGGGCGTACCGATCATCTCATCTCGATCGCGCAAACCTGTCCGACGGGACAGAGTGGTGTAGATCTTCGACCACGGCCGTCCCCACCCTCCAGTGACCTCAGAGTGACGTCAGAATCTTAGGAACCCACCAGCATCCACCAGGCTTCGTCCGAGCGCTGACGACACTTCAGTCGGCCATCGGTGCTTCGCGAGCTATTCAAAACCAGCGGCTCCCTCCCGACACGCGGTCCATGGACAGGCCGCCCGGCCTCCCCTCCCCTTGCTCCCCCCTCCCCTTGCTCCCCCCCCTCCTGCGTATCCGACACTGTCGTCACATTGACGGCACTGTTGATTAAACCATACCAACTACTGTCCAGTCAACTGACTGATGAGCCTCCAATCCTCTCTTCGAGTCCACCATGGCTTCTTTTCAATCTCCCTCGTTCCCAGGAAAAATCTCTTCGCTAGGGACTTCTAGAGGATTCTTCTAGGGTGATCTCACTCCCATCTGGAGAGGGGTCTGCTCCTGCTCCATCCTCCATCTCTATGGAGGGCACCCAACCCAATCAATCCCTTTCTCCCTCTTCTGCCAATTCTATTCTTCAAATGATGGCCCAATTGGATCCGGCCCAACTTCAGGTTGTTTATCAGGCCATGCAGGGGCCCAATACCCCACCTCCCACGATTATGCACGGCCTATCCAATGCTTTCATTGTTTAGCCTAGGGTTGATGGGCCCGCCATCCAACCTATTCCAATTGACCTTGCTCCAATCTGGCCCAGGACCATTACATTCTCTAGTCTCGAAACGGGCCAGTCTTCTTGTTCGGCCCAGCAATCTGTTGATAAGGGAAAAACCATCATTCCTCCTTCCACCCAAGCAGATCATCATATGTCCAGCCCATCGGCGCCGCAAGTTCTTGTCAGCCCAGCTGATTTCATGCACCCACATCAAGGGGCAACCCAGGTCCAGGCTAGTTTGGGTCATCCTTTAGCCCAGTACTATGGGCTTCCTACCCCTCCATCAGTTTATCCTTCAGCTCCTCATATTCAACCTTCTTCTTTCAGTTTCCCTACTCCATCTAGGAAGTAGGAGTTGCTATATAAATGGGTCACCATGCAATAACAACTTGACTTCCTCAAGAAGTGGGTTGGCCCGCAATCCTTAGTAGATGTGCCAATCCCCAGTTTTCAAAATATCTGGTTCCCTCCACAATCTGAGCTCCCCAATTACCAAAAATACGATGGGAGTAGCAATCCCTTCATCCACGTAAGGGACTTTTTATATGAATCTATCCAGTTTCAGTATGATGATTGGCTCATGGCATACCTGTTCCGTCGATCATTAGATAGGGTTGCACTGGAATGATTTTATTCCTAGCCACTAGAAGATGTCAGGAGTTTGAAGATAGTAATTGATAAAGATCTTTATGTTATTTTATGTTGCGCGTCTCTGTCTATGTGTCGAATGCATGTTACTCTGAATGACATGATTGATTGATAACGACTCGTCACGCATTCTCCGGGTATCTTCCGCGCTCGGGGCGTGACAACTCCTCTCGCAGGAGGGTTGAACAAGGAATAGGAGTTAAAATATTACATGTAAACACTACCTCCACGCAGGGAGGGGCTGTAAGCTGGCCAGCCGAGGGGCGGGGATGAGAAGAACAACAAAGGAAACCCGACGTGGTCGGGGGGAACTCTGCAGGGACAGCAAGACCGGGTGTTGGAGTTGAGATGACCGCGAGCTTGTCTAGATGCTGATGGAAGTGGGACCAATGCTGAAACGACCAGGACAGGTCCAGGAAGACGCCGTAGGATTTTGGGGTCGAACAGAGGGCGACGACAGTCGCTGCAGCTCTGAGAATAGGACTGGTTCAAACTGTCTCTGTCTGGTGCAGAACCGCTGAGGGCTGTTGCAGAAGTTGCCACAAACTCTACCAAACTCCGATGGAGATGAGATTGATGCTGACGCGACCGTTGTCAAGTTGGAGACGCACAAGAACTGACGAGACCTCTTTTTGTGGTCGGAGCGGAGCACGGTGGTCCGGGAGGCAGAGAGGGGTCCGATCTGGCCCAGGCAGGGATAGCCTATGCACACCGGGGAATATGACCGGAACGGGATGCTCTGGGATCTGAATGGCCTTCTTCTTGTTGGAGATGAAATAGGACTGGAAGAGGATTGCCTCGGCCGAATATCTCACCAGGAAACTCAGAGGAGCGACCATGGGAGCTTCTGAAACTCATCTCTGCCTCCTGTCGGAGTCGATCTAGCGCAGCCTGACGAGAATGGGCCTCCTGCCCAGCTCCGACCTCGGATGGGGGTGCAAGACCACTCGTTGGAAAGCCGCTTCAGAGTAGAATCTCCAGATGCTGGGTTGGGTGCCAAAAGCTCCTCGGGGTAGTCGGGGGCATCACTGCAACTGGAAGCCAGATCTGCTGCTATGCTTGCTTGGGTGGCAGCAAGAGAAAGAGGTGGGAAATGGGGGAAGATGAAGGGGGAAATGGGACCGCCAGTCGTCGATCGCTGAGTTGGCAAAGCTCCCGTGCTGGAGCTCCCGACCCAGCGAACCCTGGCTCTGAAAGTCACAATTGGTCAAAAATTGGGCCCACTAGGCCTTAGGTGCCCTCAGCCGGGACCCCTTCCCTCCTATCGCTGCTGCCCTCGTCAAAGCCTGTCTCAGGGGCTTCAGTGCCCCACCACTGCTCTGGCTCCCAGAAGTCGAACCCCGGCCACCCTGGGGCCACCGCTCCATAACCCGCTCGATCTCTCAACGGATCCGAACAGGGAGGGTCCTTAGGTACCCATCGTCCAGCACAATCAGAGGTAGGTCCTCACTCAGCAAGCGGCTCTCCTCCACTTTTCGGATCGCGGAAGCCTTTTGATGGTACAGATGGCTGTGCTCGAACCACCACCTGGCATAGTGAACGTCGAACCTCCTCGACGTCCCTATCCCGACATCGGGAGCTGCTCCAGTTCTCGGAGACTGTAGAAGTCCCACCATGCCATCACAAGTAGGTGGGCGTCCCTGCCCCGGTACTGCCTGCCTGCCAAAGGGAACTCCCAGTTCGGCGGGATCCCCTGGTCGTACCCAAAGTTCCTTGCGAACTGGTGTGGATAGTATGGCTCCAAGGAACTCGTCGCTGACCTGTGTAACATCAGCATCGCTGACCGGGTACTCCGTGTCCACTCCGTCCACAGCCCGGCGTCTGCCACCTCCTGAACAGGGTGCGCGCTGGTCGCCCCTCCACCTGAAGGCCCCATAAAAAGGCTGGAGTCCCGCGTGGCGCTGTCAAAAGGTAGCCCCTCCTCGCCCCGAGCGAGCAAGTAGCAAAGGGCTCTCCTAGTCCCCTCTAGCTGCCTCTCTGCATCCCCGTCAGGCTGTCCGGGGAAGCTGAACAAAAGTAGTGCCGCCGGGTTCGTCACTGTCCCTCGCATCACTAGTCTCGAAAATAGCAGTCCAGCCCACACGCTGAGGTAGCTGGTCGGCAAGAGTATGCTCCTCTCTCTCAGCACCGGGTGGACCACCAGAACTCCCAGTCCTTGGTAGATGTTGGCCAGTGCAGTAGGAGCCAAGGCCAATTCTCTCCCCTCAGCTAACAGAGTCATATCGACCATTGTTTCTGTGATTGGAACTGGGAAGTCGTCCTTCGGACAAGCTTTGTTGAGGTCTCGAAAGTCGACATAAATGTGGACTTGACCATTTTTCTTTTTGACTGGGACAATGTTGGCGAGCCAAATTGGGTAGATGCATGGCTCGATGAAGTCGACCTCCACCATCTTATTGACCTCGGTCGCGACCTGGAGTTCCAGCTCATGGCGCATGCACTGCTGGGGTTGTTTGACCGGCGTAGCTGAAGGAGATATGGCCAAGTCGTGCTCCGCTACGAAGGGACTTAACCCAGGCATCTTTTTGTATGTCCAGGTAAAATAGTCTTTGTATTCGAGCAGGAGTTGCTTGTAGTCCTGCCTCTCTGCCTTGGTGGGGAGAGTACTGAGGAAAGTTAGCTGAGGGGCTTCATCTCCGCCCAGATTAATTTCGACAAGTTCGTCGACGGTCGCCTAACCACCGTCCTCCAGCTCGGGAGACACTAGCTGGAAGTCGACAAAATCTTCATCATCAATGTCGGCTTCATACACCCATGGGTCCTCGGAGCCAACAATTGAAGCTGATGGGGCTGGAGGATTACCGCCGCTAGACCCGGCCTGAGGTTGCCCTAGGCCATCCAAGTTGGACTGACGGCTGTCGACTAGCATCCCGGAGGCTTGGCTGGAGTTGTCTGCCAAAGCCAATGACGCCTCACGATCTTTGTTCCAGGGACCTTCCTCATGGGGAAAGTGTGGCGAACTAGGTTCTTCCATTCGCTGGGAGGCCGCAGGGGTCTCCTCCATCTCGACATCCTTGTGGACGGATGAGGAAGCCTCGTCAGGTGCTGGGACTGAGGTACTGGCTCTGGCGGGGAGTGGGATTAAAATCTCCTCCCCCTCATCTCCTGAGCTGTCGAACTTGGCGTTGGTGACAACCGGGTCGACGGTCGGCTGCGTCGGTCCTACGATGTGGACCGCATGGTAGATGCAAAAGTCTGGGTCTTGGTCATAGCCGAGACCTCTGGTATCCTTTTAGGAGAATGGGGGTTGCCCCCGGACTTGTGAGGGTGTCCAGAGATCATGGAAATATCTACGCTGCGCGGAGCCCTGCCGGGGGCAATCAACTACATGCACTACCCTCGCGTAGGAGGGGGGAACGAGGGGAGGGGAAACCAAA
This sequence comes from Amorphophallus titanum, assembly GCA_024336825.1. Lineage (NCBI taxonomy): Eukaryota > Viridiplantae > Streptophyta > Magnoliopsida > Alismatales > Araceae > Amorphophallus > Amorphophallus titanum. The sequence continues at coordinate 2,264,668 of JANBPO010007496.1, read as the reverse complement.
CAGCGATCGTACAATGCGCTCCGACGTCCAATCGTGGTGCTGCCAATGCAGGGATGAAGCTTAAGGGATGTCGAAGGATGCCAGCAAGTCCGACGTCAAGCCGATGTCACAGGAAGGTGGAGGGGGTCGCTGCCGTTAGCCAGTGTGGTTCTGCCTTACAGGACTGGATGGTGCAGTCGTGGTGCGTCGGTAGGTACGCTTGCTGATGAACTCCAAACGTGGCGGGACCAGCTCGTGGGCGTAGAAAATAGGGGGTACTACAAACCCTCGAAAGCTGGCAGCCATCAGATCTTCTCACAGGTCATGGTCGCTCAGACGGTTGGCATCAGGTTCCTGGGCAAACAGCAAGACAGGCCAACAACGGCCCTAGTGGAAATTTTGGTGCTGACGTCAAAACGGGGCGAGACCACCAGGGATGATTTTGCGTCACCAAGTGATGCAACTTTTGTGAATACGCATTGGGCCGAAAACTACCAGAGGGAGGCGTGCCGATGCTGTCGAGGCTGCTGCAAGTTCTGGGCAGACTGGGTTGCACCAGTCTGGCGCAGCCATGGGAGAATGGACGCCTCGGGCTGTGTTGTTGACGAAAATGGACCGGACCACCTCAAGGTCGAAGGAGACTTGAGGGGGAAGAACTCTCATGAAGGGGGCTCTGGCCGATCTGCACAGGAGAAGTCGGTGTCGGTGTTTCCAAGGGGTGCTCAGAAACAGGCATAGTCCAAGTGCAGTTGCACGAAAACACCTGTAGCAGTTGATGTCGTTGACGAAACGTGACGAAACCACCTCTGCTGCGAAGAGGACTCGGAGTAGAACGATTCCACAGAAGGAGGATCGGGCTGATTCGTGTAGTAGGCAGAGGTGTGGATGCTGCAAGCTCTGTCAATGGTTCTGCTTCTAGTCTCGGCGCAGCAGAACAAGGGGAACTTCAACGTCAGCGACGGGGATAAGGCCGAGGGAGGCCGGGGCCGCCGTGGCTGTACCTGGAGGGGATGGGGCATGGGCTACAGGGTGGAGAGGGAGCTGGGGCATGGGCATGTGTTCCTTTAACAAGTCCGTGCACGTTTCTTATAATGAAGTCCATGCATATTTCCATTTGAGCATATATAGTCCGTGTATGTGTTTCTTTCAGCAAGTCTGTGCACATTAAGTCCGTGCACAATGTTCATTCAAAGTCCAAGCACAATGTGCTATCCAAGTCCATGCACCTTGTCTCACTTTAAGTCTGTGCATGTTGTCTAACTCAAGTCTGTGTACTTTCTTTGCTTTACTGCATTTCAAGTCTATGCACACATAGTCGGTGCACTTCATTTGCTTCATTGCATTTAAAGTCCATGCATATAGAAGTCCTTGCACTTTGCTCATACAAAGTTCATGCGCATTTCTTACTACAGTTGAAACAAAGTCCTTGCACGTGTCTTGTATCTCTTACACAAAGTCCGTGCGTGTTGCACGTCCTCAAGGTTAAGTCTGTGTAGGTTGTAAGCCCGTTCATGTTTTAGTTACACAAAGTCCGTGTGTATTGCACGTCTTCAAAGTTAAGTCTGTGCAGGTTGTAAGCCCGTGCATATTTTCATCTGAGCAAAAATATAAGTCCCCGCATGTTTTGCTTCTTGAGTTCGTGCATGTTTGGTGTGAACACCAAGTCCGTGCATGTCTTGGTTTGACCACCAAGTCCGTCCGTGTCTTTAGTTTGACCATCAAGTCCGTGCATATTTCACCAATGCACTTCTGAGTCCGTGCAGGTTTTTTGAGTCTGTGCAAGTTTTGCCTTAGACGAAACTATGTCCGTGCACATTTCTGTCAATGCCAGTCCTTTATTGAGTCCGTGCAACTTTTGGAACCTAATGTATACTCCGTGCATGTTTTTGTCCAAGTATAGTCCATGCACATATCTCCAACAAAGTTCGTACACGTTTCTTCCGAACCAATGTCCGTGCATGCATAGTCCGTGCACATTTCTTGTTTCACTGCATCTGAAGTCCGTGCATGTCATTTAAATGAAGTCCATACACACCAAGTCCATTCACATGCTTTGTTAGAAGGAAAACATAGTTCGTGCACTTTCTTTGCAAGTCCTTGCACATTCTGTTTTCTCACTCAAGTCCGTGCTAGCTGCACGTCTGTGAGTGATGGTAGATTGGTATAGTATGCCAAAAGTGATGCGTAAAAAGAAAAATTAAAGCTGGGATAAAGGTAAGGGAATCACCTCGCAAACTCCCATGCAGAAGCATTAATTCAAACATTTGCAGTCCTGCCTACACTGCATGGCTTTCATCACCTGAGGGGGCTTACAAACAAGTATCTCTCACATTTATTGCCTCCATCTGCATGAGAGGGTTGGTCTGCGCGCATCGATCTCCTCAGAACCAGTGATCTTATATACTCTAAAACCTAAGGTCATATATATCTGGATAACATGAATTGCAGGTATCGAATTGGTTCATTAATGCTAGGGTTCGGCTGTGGAAACCCATGGTCGAGGAGATGTACCAACAGGAGGCCAAGGTGGCGGCAGAGGCTGGAGAAAGTGCGAACGAGAGAGCACAGTCACTAACACAACAGCAGCCGCAGAAGCTGCAGCACCCTCAGCTCCAGACGCCTCGAACCCATGCAGCTAACAGCGACCTATCTCAGACGTCACCATCCTCCACAGTCAGCGGGCAGCATCAGCAGCGCTTCGCCACCTTAGAAGGCCAATCGACGGCGCCATTGAGTGGCGATCCCAGCGGCAGCGGCGTCGTCGCCGCGCTGGTCGGCATGGAGGCGCTGTCCACTGATGAACTGTGGGGGCCTGACAGGCATGTGGTAGCGACGTGGGACAGCCGAGGTAGGATCATGGACGATTATAGTGCTACTGGAGCCATGGCGGGGACGTCGGTGGTTGCCCTAGGTAGATCAGCTGGTACCTCCGGAGACGTGTCGCTCACCCTCGGACTCCGTCATGCTGGGAACACGTCGGAGATGGGTCGATTCATGGTTAGAGACTTCGGGGATTTGTAGTAGTAGTAATGGGAGGAGGAAGAGAAGAAGAAAAAGGAGGAAGAAGAGGAGAGCGAAACAATGAACGACATGGAGAGAGAAGAAAAAATGTTCTTTTGTGTGGGGATTACCCATTTGATCCTTTTTTTCTTGACGTCCATAGGCACAGAAAGATCATGAACATAGGAAATGTATACTAGCTTGCTGCGTGGATTTCTCATTTTTCTTCTGTAAATCTAAGATCGTTTACAACCAAAATACTACCTCCACGCAGGGAGGGGCCTTCAGCCGGCCAAGCGGGGGAGGGGATGGAGCTAGGAAATGACGGTGTCGGGTTCCTTGCCGGTGCTGCCAGGTTCTGGATTCTAAGGACAGCCAGATGAAGAATACGCTGCCACGTACACTCCCGGATTCCAAATGGACCGAGACCAGAGCCAAAATACTCCTATCTGGCCCAGGAAGACACCTAAATTTTTTGGAACAACCTTGATCTAGCTGCTAATTGGTGCAGGTCTTGGAACAGGGATGTACAGCACTGGTGCTGACTGCTCTCAGAATGCTGCTATTGGAAGATGGAGGCGCCACGGGCTGTCCCGAACTCGGATGGAGGCAGGGCTGGTACCGAAACGACCGTGGACAAGTCTTCTTTCAGATACTGATGGCAGCCTCTGAAGATGTTAGGGACGATCGTGCTGGTGGAGGTGGGTCCATTCTGGAACAGAGGAACCAACTTGGCGTGACTTCGGGAGAAAATTCACAACTTCTGATGCCGGGGTCCGAATCTCATTCCGCTTTTGTGGATGATGGAGGACTGGTAGGAGTTACTCTCAGCCAAGTGGCACGTCCATATCTACCAAGGAGTTGTCGTGGTGGATGATTTGCTAGGGCTTAGGTTCTCTTCCTGGGAGCTCTTGCGCAGTCAGGGAAGAATCACCCTCGCGGATAGCTCCGAGCTCGGATGAAGACGAAACCACCGCCCTTGGAAAGCTCTTTGGACGACCTTTCCAGTGGTATATGATAGGCCACCAGAAGAGTTGGGGAACTGCTGGAGAAGCTATGATCTTTAGGGCCTAAGCTATCTGCCTGTGACCTGCTACCAGAACTACAGCCTGAATGGTGTCCGATGGGGCAAGATGGGGGGTTGCAATGCAAGGGGAGTAGAGGTTGCTGGTTGGGAGTGGGGAGGACGTGGCTGGGGGTTCCTTGGAGGCTGAGGAGGCAGTGGTGGAGGGGGTGTGATGCGGGATGAGACACGGACACGGTAAGCTCGCGATCGTCCCTTCACGAGGGAAGCGTCGGACGTGCACGGTTGAGAAACCGGCAAGAGCTAGGGTGGTCGGGACGAGACTCATTCGGATGGGGATGGACATGAGTGAAGAGCTTAGAGCCAATCCAACCATCAAAGTGTTATCTAGTCCTGTCTTTTCTATTATCTTGAGTCAACCGTTGTACTTTTACTTTTATTGAGTCCTAGTGTTTTATTCAAGAGTTATAATGGAAGTACTTTGAAAGTTTATAATTAATAAAGGACTTGGTTATCATTACTTGTGCGCGCTCTGTCTATGTATGTCGAATACACTTACGCTCTGATTGACATGATCGACTATAACTCATCACGCACTCCGAGTTCTTTCTATGCTTGGGGCGTGACAAAAATACTCCCACCACAAATAGGACTTTGAAGATCTGGAAGCAGACATTCGATGAGAGGAAGAAGGAGCCACTGAAGCCTTGGTGGCTGCACCCTTCAACTGTTTAAAAGTGCCAATTTATGGATGTCGGTCAACCGAAGGGGATTGTTTCTCTCTATTCCATGTAGCGAAAATGTTGTTGTTGGCTTTGGTGGCTCTAAAAAATGAGTCCTTATAAAATTTGGACTAAGAGATAGGGGTGGTAATTCACTCTTTCACAAACGTTGTTCTTCCATTTCCCTCAAGACATTTGCATGTTGTTAAACCACCACCTAGCAAATAGGGCATCAAAATGCCCATGGCAGGATTGTTGTCCCTTTCTGTTTGGAAAAAGAAGTCCCACCATACAGCTGAAACTAAGAGCACATCCTTGCATTTATATTGCCTCGAAGTCATTGGGTGTCACGTCCCGAGATATATGTATAGCGTGAGAATGTCGGGAACGTGAGCAGTAGGCAATACGCCTCAAGCTAGAAATATAATCAGAGTGCTAATCATTTAAACATAAGATAAATGGACACGATGTGATATACTCAAAATTCTACTTTATTGAATAATAATCAAAGTTTACATCAACACGTGACTCAATAAAAGGAAAAATTACATAGCATGACTCAACAAAGTAAAAATTACATGATATGACTCCAAACTAACATAAGGACTTATGACACTCTAAGTCTTCTCTTGGGCCTTTAATCATCACTCTCAGATCTATCATCAGAATACTCAGAATTCGATCCACCAGAGTTTCCTGGAAAGATTAGAAAAGTAGGATAATGAGCACACTTGCCCAGTAGGTATCTTCGTATCAGTATGAAGGCATAGTTTAAGTAATTAACAATTTAGCTCTAGAATATAAGGTAAAAAAAATACAGTAAAGCATACGACATAAAGCCAAACTAACAATGCTATCAAGACATGAAAGATATGAGTATCCATGAAGAATGAGAGCATGATCGAGAAGGAATATAACATGAATATAACTTGGCCTTTCATGAACGAAATGTACTTTTCATAATCGTAAAGGCTATGTACTAGAAACTCATGTAACAAGAATGTACTAGCAAGCATGTAAATTCACAAGATAGTCTCGTGATTTTCACCTGTTTATAAAAAAAGTACCCCCGACGTAATGCGACGGTAGTGTTCATCATACCCCATGGTTTATAGTATGTTTCCGGCTATATCTGCCGAGGGGGAAAGCATCGAGCCCTTGGACACTATCCGTGCCTGCTCTTGCATCTTCAAGTTATCAATCAAGCTACTTCTATGAGATATAAATAAAGTTTCAGCCAATAATGTACAATTCAAACAATAGGTTTATGATAGTAATATCAAGGTAAGAATGCACCAATATGAAACATGAGAGTTCAAAGAATGAGTTAAGGACAAGGTCATGCCACGGGAGGAGTCTGACAGCATAACAGTATATTCATTAATTTTCATATTTTATTAATAATTTATTGAACAAGGTGTTAGGTTTCAGATAATCATTAGACCATCCAAGAACATAGGGAAATCAACTCATGGGTCAAACCTTGGGTTAAGGACACTTGAGATAGACACGGTCATGCCAGGGTCGTTTCATGAGAATAGCGGTCTTCAACCTAGCAGCAACCAGAAGGTGGTGGTCACGAGATAGTCGCAACTAGATAGAGTCGACAGCAGGGAGAAAGAAGGGTCGACATAGTGGAACATCTGGAAGAATGCGGTCATGGTAAGGTCCGCTACTTGATAGTGGCAGTGCCTTGGTGGCCGCAACCAGCCAGGGCTCAGAAAAAACACTAGTCATGTAAGTATTTTCTAGATAATTGGGCTTTGAGGGTACAACCAGCTCGACGTCCTAGTGGGAATTCCAAGCTCGCGGAGATTTACGGAGGCCTTGAAACATGATCCCCTAGTCTGACAAAAAAAATATCTGACAGAGAGGTTCACAAGTCTAAGAAAGTGTGCCTATCATGTGCGAAGTGTAACTAATGACATCGTATCGGAATACGTGTCATGTACTTAAGAAAGACTCAAAGATGAGAGAGAATCGTGTAGAAAATAGTGATTAAACCATCAATAAAACAAGTCCACAAAGCATGTGAAATATGATTTTGGCATGAAAGTAGCATAAGATTAAAATAAGTGTATAAAGTATGTAAGTCATGAAACCTAGCATGATGGATACACAATATAACCCTTAACATGAATCGAGGGTCAAAACTAGGAATAAGACCTAATTACCTGGCTTAACATATAATTAATGGGGCTAATCTGTAATCTGCTTGGAGTTAACAAAGTGCAGAAAACTGAAAGCAAGTAGCGGTCAGATGAGGACCGCATGATGGTGGTAGCGGTCTGTCGCAGGGCCGATATCTAATTATGGCAGTCTCAGGGAGACCGTTTCTTGTCTGTAGTAGATAGAGAGTAAAATAGGGCATGCAAGGCCTATCCTAAGGAAATAAATGCATGTAAACGTGCTAGATAGGAAAGTAAACATGCTACAACAAATATCAAGTCATGGAGATGTATGGGTTTACGTGAATTAAATCTAAATTATCATTTTCTTATTAAAGGGCAGGGTTCATGCATGCTGTAATAACCCTATATGCACAGTGATAATAAACCATGAAATTCTCCATGTACAGTGCAATAATTAACATGAAATCAAAGGACTTTTGTTCCTAACACGTCAATTTAGTCATTCATGAGATAACCTATCTCTTGCAGTGCTTCTATAGAATGAATTTTAGACTGGAAGTCGATGCTGGCTCCTGCGCGTCCTGCGTGGAACCACCTATTTCCTTACTCTCTAACTCTTTAACCTCTTGTCCTATGTCCACGAAATTTGGAGGATAGGTAGAAGATCCACTTGGGGTTATCATATCCTTGGCTTCCCACGGGTGCCTTGGATGTCTGGGCTGGCTGGGATATGGGCGGATACTTATCCTGAGGGGTGAATATAAGCTACTAGTGACCTATAACCGAGCTAGTCTCAACAATGGCCCTTTGGGCCTTATTTAGCTGGCCCATTAAGGCTTACAGGACTCAAATGGACTTAATTTAAACTATTTTGACTAAACTAACACTCGAATAATGTAAACATAGCTGACAACTAGGGTGGATCATCTGCTGGCGTGCTATTGGGCCCTCCGTCGGAGTGCGTCGTCTCGATGTCCCCATCACCATCCCAGGAGCCACTGAAGCTGCTACCGGCCAAGCTGTGGCCAAGAACAGCAACAACATTCTAGCAAGGACGTTGGGCTGCAACGTGCACCATATGCACCAGGTCGCTGGTCCATCGCACCAGGGGTCGGCATCCCATCGGAGGAGGCTCCGAAGGGATAACGCTGGCACTACCACGGGGAGTCGAATCTCCAGCACCGGCAAGTCTATGACTATCGGGACCATCCGAGTCCATTTGAATGGACAAAGGTCCGAAGTGGTCCCGGACCGCATCATGCGGGGTATTCCAGTCCGCAACTCCTTCTTGGGACTGAAAAAGATAAAGGAAAAGATGGCGCCTACCGTTCCGGCCGCGGCATCGAAGGACACACTGGCTCACAAGCCGGCCAAGCTGAAGCAAATTTGGGTTCCCAAGGATGCCCAGCCCACTACACCAGCCTAAGCGGGGCCCAGCTACACCCACCGCAGAAATGGCAGAAGACTTGAAAGGGTCGAGGTGATAGCTACGACCCACCAACCGATAGTTGCTGCACCAGCGCTGCCCGAAAATACCCACCGCCAATGTCGCAAGCGTCGCCACCATGCTGACCGCCCAGCATTCGCAACTTATACTTATCCTGCTATCACTGTCAATGCGTAACTACCGGCTGCTCTTCCCGACCACGAGTGGGAAGGGATCGAGCAAGCCATGAGAAACTACATCCGGGGCCTAGGTAACACCCCTATGGGTCGTCAGAGACTGCTAGGAACTAATTATCCTTATTGGAAACAACGTATGTAGGTGTTCATTCACGCCCAAGACTACGAACTCTGGCGTGTGATCAGCAAAGGCCCGTATGAGCTTACGGAGAATGAGGTGCACTGAACTTGCTAGTACATGCACTGACCTTGCTAGTTTGTGCACTGACCTTGCCTGTACGTGCACCGACCTTGCTAGTATGTGCACTGACCTTGCCCTTTATACTTTCTGCATGTGCACTGACCTTGCTAGTATGTGCACTGAACTTACCTGTACGTGCAATGTGCACTGACCTTGCTAGTATGTGCACTGAACTTACCTGTACGTGCAATATGCACTGACCTTGCTAGTATGTGCACTGACCTTGCCTGTACATGCACTGACCTTACCCTTTAAACTTTTCGCATGTGCACTGACCTTGCCTGTATGTGCACTGATCTTACATGTACGTGCACTGACCTTGCCCTTTGCACTTTCCGCATGTGCACTGACCATACCTGTGCGTGCACTGACCTTGCCCTTTGCACTTTCCGCATGTGCACTGACCTTGCTAATATGTGCACTGACCTTGCCTGTACTTGCCCTTTGCACTTTCCGCATGTGCACTGACCTTACCCTTTGCACTTTCCGCATGTGCACATTGCCTGTACGTACACTGACCTTGCCCTTTGCACTTTCCGCATGTGCACTGACCTTGCTAGTATGTGCACTGACCGTTCCTGTATGTACACTGACCTTACCTGTACGTGTACTGACCTTGCCCTTTGCACTTTCCGCATGTGCACTGACCTTGCTAGTATGACCTTGCTAGTATGTGCACTGACCTTGCCCTTTGCACTTTCCGCATGTGCACTGATCTTGCTAGTATGTGCACTGACCTTGTCCTTTGCACTTTCCGCATGTGCACTGACCTTCCCTGTAGATGCACTGACCTTGCCCTCTGCACTTTCCACATGTGCACTGACCATGCCTGTAGGTGCACTGACCTTGCCCTTTGCACTTTTCACATGTGCACTGACCTTGCCATTTGCACTTTCCACATGTGCACTGACCTTGCCCTTTGCACTTTCCACATGTGCACTGTAACATCCTGGATCTTTGGCGGATCGTTGTTGGGTCCTGTCGGATCTCTATTAAGTTTCGGATCCTTTTAGAAGAGTTTCGGACTGCCTTTGCAGCCCTGAGTTGAGAGCACTTCGTTCTGATTATCCTTGCATCAGCTTACACAAGGAAACATAGTCCTCTCAGCTGACAGCCTGACAACATCATCGGTTCCGGTGCCAAAGGCGATAGGGAACACCTGGCACACAGGACACCAATGACACATACACGGAAAGAATGACAGTAAAACAACAACACTGGATCATGAGCAGGGTCGAGTCAGTCCTCATCCGGATAACACGTCTGATCGAGTCGCAAGCTTATTTCACCAGGAAAGGAGAGTACAGCAACGCTAACTGACAAGACAATGGTCCACGACAGAGACATAAAATTATGCAGAAGCAACACGACAACACCTGCAGGATCCCGGCTCTAAACAGTACACAGAATCGCGAAACACATCTACAAGCAGGGTCACATCAAGGTATAACAGCAGCCAGATACATGACTACAGGGAATGAATCATGCATCAAACTACTCACCAAGGAAGACCCACGACACAAAAGAGCGACACAAATGACAATCTCAGGGAATGCTTCTCAAGGACCACAGACAAGCCTCGAGAGCACAACACCCACAAGAAGAGATACAGAGTAGAGGGTACTCAATCAGCAGACAAGCTGACAAATTCTCTAACACTCGCAAATGCCAATGCCAACACCAGAAAATTACCAGCAATAGCATGGCAAAAGACGACATCAAGACACAGGAAGCCAAGATGAAGTCACATAGAGAAGAAGCAAAACCTCTCGACCAGCGAGAATCTCACCATAACGATCCTCGACCAGTGGGTAGCCAACCCACACTCTTCCGTTGCGCACTCTTAACAATGCACATAGGCATCAGGAAAGACCTCGGTAATTGCATCTCAGCACACGTAGGCGGCACTGCAACTCATCAGAATCGCAATTAACACGCCACGAACACTGATCCAATGAGTGACCGATCACAAGGAACCTAAGTGCAATAAAGGAGAGTACCAGCTTCAGCACAAAGCACAAGGAAAAATGTTAATCTCAGCTTACTTTTACGTCCTGAAACGACAAATGAGCCTGCTCAACACATCGACCACTGGACACGGCACGACGAACATGGTACGCTATAGCTCTCAACACCATAACGGAGTCCAAAGCTAAGCAACCAATAAGGGAGATATGGCATCCGCAGACACACACCTTCATCTTCCCCACCGTTGAGGCCACCATTCTTTTAGAGGAGTTAGAGATTTACCTATCCCTTCCTAGATCTAAAGTGGGTGAGGAAGACTTAGTTTGCCATACTGTTGCCCCTATGGACCCTACCCTCATTCTAGGGGAGTTTCTATCCAGTACTAAGGACATCAGCACCATAGTTGGCCCACACCACATCCATTTACTACCCCTGAGCCAGTGGGTCATTGCCCATTGTAAGAACAAGTGTGGGTGGGATGAGGCCATAGCTAAGGCCATTTCTCTTTGCCTATGCGGGGCCATACTCTTCCCATCTACTGACCACGTCCTGGACATTCCCATACTTAGCACCATTAGTGGACTGTGGCAGGGACTTTCCATTTCTCAGGTTGTCCTTGCTTACCTATACGAGGGTCTTAGCTCAGCTGTCCTAGGGGGTCCACTCTTTGGCTCTATGCTCCTCCTAGAGTGTTGGATGGGGGTCAGGTTGAAGTTCGTGCCTAGGGAGGATATTACTACTGTTAGTCGGATCTTTGGGACCCATTTGCTCTTCTTCATTCGTGGCGCCTTCAGGTTTTCTCAACAAGTGGAGTGTAGGACTACAGACAAGAAAACTAGGGATGAATGGCTCCTCTACATCAATACTTTACCACTGGACCGATTCGTCATGTGCCCATCCTTCCTCCGTGGCACCACCTATAGACTTCCTAGGAGGCTCGGGCTTGACTTGATGTTTGTGGGAGACACCACCTTGGTGATGTACAACCCCCACAGGTGCTTCCTACAGGTTGGACTCCCACGTACTATAGTTTTGGCACTACCCCATCTTCATGCACTACAGGCAAGAAGACTCGAGACAAAGGAGGATGAGCAGGCAGTCAGGAGTGCCCTGATCATGTAGGAGATCAGCAGGGTGTGCACCCTACCAGTCGAGGTGACAGAGCTTCCAGAGGAGTATCGGACATATGTGAGAGAGTTGCGAGAGATTCGACCTCGTGGGGATGCCCGATTGAGGATTGAGTGATTTCCTTTCCCTATGATGTGTAGAAACCCATGGATTGAGATGCTTGATTTTCAGTGCTGAGTGCCTGGGGTTCTTTGGCAGAGCAGAGAGGTCAGGGGTCAGAGTTGGGCCGCTAGGGCCCACTTCTTGGGATTTGTATGGTCACCATCGCACTGAGACAAAGGGGACTGCCAGACTGGTGTTGGAGCCTGCAGGCTTGCAGTATGCTGGAGAGGGCTATGATGACCACAGCATGCTGGATGGAGTCATGTGACAGACAATCACTAGTTGGTATGATAGCTGGGCCGTGATTCCATCGCACTACTACCGCCAGGGTGCCACGGAGTGGTTGATGGGGATTATCCATCACTATCGGGTGCTATTGGAGTGAGCAGGGATCAGGTACGGGGTGACTTCCACCTTGTATGCGTACCCCTACAACATTGGGCTGTTGCAGGGGATGCTAGAGTGCTTCAACCGCCATTGGAACACGGTGGCCACTCCAGAGGGGGAGACTTCACTGGACTTGTGGTCTCTGTTCAGGATTTTTGGGCTGCCGATCAGCAGCAAGGGGTACGAGGAGGTAATGCTGGATGACCTCCATCGCTGTCACAGTGACGAACATGGGAGGTATCAGGTACCTTTCGGCTATCGGTACCTCTTGAAGACCTGGAGAGACTTGGCTCTGGCAGGGAGAGAGAGAGAGCAGCATAGACTCTGAGAGTGCCACTGAATGTATGGGTCCGTCATTTGTACAACTGGCCATTATCCTTCGACCAGGAGTTCGCCAAGGTCCAGACTCCCTGGGAGGAGTACACGAGGTGGAGCTGCACTTCAGGACCTACAGTCGTTACATTTATACTCCACGGGAGGGGTGGAACCCTCACGGTCTGCCAGATGTGACACACCTCGCCGCCTATTTGGCTTACTGGTTGGCGATGTTTGTGGTTCCGCATGGGGAGGATGGTTTGCTGAGGGCCGAGCTGTTGTGGCCAGCTTGCCTGTTAGCTGAGGGGAGACGGTTGGCTTTAGCTCCTGCTACACTGGCCAACATCTACCAGGGGCTGGGAGTTCTGGCGGTGCACCCGACGCCGAGAGAGAGGAGCATAGTCCTGCCGACCCACTACCTCAGTGTGTGGGCCAGGTTGTTATTTCCAGGCTTGGTGACAAATCAATCAACTCATTTATTCACAATCTCAAACTCTAAACATCATGAAAAGAAAAAAAAAGGGTACAATCACTCTATCCTCCGCTGGGCATCCCCCCGGAGACATATCTCTCTCAACGCCCTAATATAGGCCTGGCGGGTCTCTGTCACCTCGGCGATCTCCGCTGGAAGAGTCCGCACCCTGCTGATCCCCCACATGATCAGGGCGCTCCTGACCATCTGCTCATCCTCCTCTGTACCAATCCTCCTCGTCTGCAGCACGGGAAGGTGGGGTAGGGGTGGTAGGATAGTCCTGGGCATCCCGACATGTAGGTAGCACCGGTGCAGGCTGTACATCGCCAGTGTTGTATCGCTTACGAGCCTCAAGTCCAAGTCCCACCCTCTAGGCAGTCTGATGCTGGTATCAAAGAGGAAGCTGGGGGGCATCACGAACCTCTCCAGGGGTAGCCTACTAAGGTACTATCGTCACTCATCCCTGGTCTTCATGTCTGACGTCCTGCACTCGACCTGTGGAGGGAACCTGAAGGTGCCACCTATAAAGAAGAGGGGATGGCTCCCAAAGATCTAGCTAGTCGTATCAATATCCTCCCTAGGGGTGAATTTCATCCTAACACCCATCCAGCACTTCAAAAGAATCATAAAGCCAAACAGTGGACCTCCTAGGGCTGCTGAGGTGAGGCCCTCGTAAAGATAGGCAAGGACAACCTGGGAAATGGAGAGACCCTGCCACAGGCCACTAATGGTGCTAAGGAGGGGTAGATCTAGAACATGGTTGGCTGAGGGGAACAAGATGGCACCGCATAAATAAATGGATGTGGCCTTGGCTACGGCCTCATCCCACCCACACTTATTCCTGCAATGCTCTACTACCCACTGGCTAAGGGGAAGGAGATGGATGTGGCGCGGGCCTATGAAGATGCGGACCTCCCTGCTATCTGGTATGAACCCCCCTAGGATGGCGACTGGGTCTATAGGGGCGACGGTGTGACAAACTGAGTCCTCCTCTCCCACCTTGGACCTAGGAAAAGAGAAGTAGGTCTCTACCTCCTCCAACAGGATAGTGGCCTCAAAGGATGGCAACATGAAGGTGTGGGTTGCTGGAACTGGGGCACTGGTCCTGGTTGGGAGTGGGATTAAAATCTCCTCTCCCTCATCTCCCGAGCTGTCGAACTTTGTGTTGGCGACAACCGGGTCGGTGGCTGGCTGCACCGGTCCTATAGTATGGACCGCATGGTAGACATAGAAGTCCGGGTCTCGGTCGTAGTCGAGACCTCTAGTGTCTTTCTGGGAGAATGGGGGTTTCCCCTGGACTTATGAGGGTGTCCAGAGATTCTGAAAATACTTCTGCTGTGCGGAGCTCTGCCCCAGAGGAATGTGCTGCTTGAAGCACATCTCCCGGATGCGAGGTGATAGGTCATCTAGAATTCGGACGGCCTCAGGGGCATTGTCGGCTCGCCTAGACCAGCCGAAGTCATCTTCTGGTGGGGTTGGAGGGACCATGTCTCCTTTGTGAAAAATGATAGACTTGTCCCTTCTAGCCCTTCTCTTGGACCGGTGTTGCAACTTATAAGTGACGATAAATGTCGTGAGCTGCTGACCCTGTGCTCGCCTGAGGCATACACGAGTTGGATGCAGTTCGGTGACAAGCGTATGCTTTTATCGATCGCTCAACTAATGAGGTTAGCCTCGAAATCGACTTTGCACCTCTCAGGGTGGTCTGTGGTTGAGTTGGCGCTAAGGCGCAGCCGGTAAAGCTTAGCCTTCTCCTCCTCAACGGAGAAGAGGTCATCCTCCTCCTCTTCTGAGAGCTAGCCGTTGCTCTTGCTCTTAATCACAGGAAAAGGGCTTATTCCCTTGAAGTAGAGAGCTGCATCGGCCAGGTTGCAATCTACTGGAGTGAATGGAGACAGGTCTACGAAACTGCACGCTGCTCCCCATCCTTGATGTACTTCATGCACTGGTGGAGGGTTGAGGGGACGACCCAATTTTTATGGAGCTAGGGCCTACCCAACAGCACCTTGTAGGACGTGCTGGAGTCGATGATGTAGAAGGTCACCTTAGAGGCAAAATCATCAAGTACCAAGTCAACATCCACCCGACCGAGGACCTCCTTGGTATTCTGATTGAAACCGGATATCTTGACCGCCTGAACCTTCTGGAGGTAGGGGGTCAGATATAAAGTCTTGAAGGTTTTGGTAGGAACGTTGCTGATCTTCATCTGTACGTATAACCTGGTATCTTTCATCCATCTCTCTTTTACCTTCTCTTAGTATTAGATCTAGTTTTTATTTCCGCAAAGTAGGGCAAAAGGGGGCTGATCTATTCACCCCTCCCCTCTAGATCTGCCTATCATCACTTTACAATGGCGTGGCTGGAGAGCAAGGGGAGGGCCTAGTCCGAGGTTCACGCTGAGTCCGACCGAAGGATTGGGCGGTTGACCTCCGAGCTTTGGGTGCTTCAGCAGGAGGTGGCCTCACTCTGGGCATGTGATCGGGCGAGCCAAGAGGAAGCTCGGTCATTGGCCGAGCAATTGTCCCAAGCTTGGTATACGGTCGAGCTAAAGAGCAAGCTCTGGAGAGAGGAGCATCCGGTTCATGTGGAACGCTTGGGACAGTGGGCGGCTGAGCGAGAGGAGCTCAGGGGCCGGGTCTAGGAGGCCAAGCGGGCCATGAGGGAGGCCGAAGAGGCACGTGCGGTTGCTGAGGCGAAGCTGACCGGGGCCAAAGCAAAGGTGGCCGATTGGAGGAGAAGGTAGCAAGAGCCGGGGCGGAGGCAGTTGATTACTATCGGAGCTCAGAAGAGTACCATAAAGCTCTGAAGCAGACTACCTTCACCTATTACGAGTCGGGATACTGACGGGGGCTGCGGAAGGGTTTCACCCAAGGCTTCTGGAGGGCAGCTAGTCTGGCCCAAGCACAGGTCCTCGATGAGCTTTTCTTCGACCCCGGGCAACACTATGACTCAGATGAGGACGGCTCGAATTCTCCTTCGTGAACGTCGAGCCATGGAGGGGGGAGCGAAAATACTTCTGCTTCCGTGAAGGAGAGATCACCAACTCCAGCTGCCTTGGGAGAGCACGCGGTCGAGGTAGTTCCCACACGAGTGGGGTCAGTGCCTGGGCCGATTGTCACTGAGGGAACCGGGGGCAAATCACCGAGTGTCAAGGGTCCTCCGTGATGTGAAACCACCTTGGGGTGGCAGTCACAAGACCGAATGACCCTTGGACCTAGCAAGCAAACAAAGAGCGGACCGGTGACTTCACTCGAGCGGGCTCACTCGCGTAGCGCAGCCAGGATTCAGGAGGCCGGCAGCATGTACATCTATGACAGGAGTGGAGGCTACCCATTGGAGTTCCCCCTGGATCGACATTTGTTTGAGTTTCTCCGGAGCTACATTCCTCCTGGCATGGAGGAGGATGACTCGCGGATTCTTGGATCCCTTCATTGGCTTGAGCAGGCCATTTTGATCGACAGGGACAGCCTGCATGGGGTAGCCACCTACAGCTACCCTAGCTTCTCGGAGGACTACTGGAGGCATCGACAGTTCCCCAGTGCTGAGTGCCTAGTGTTCTTTGGCAGAGCAGAGAGGTCAGGGGTCAGAGTTGGGCCACTGGGGCCTGCTTCTTGGGATTTGCACAGTCACCATCGCACTGAGACAGAGGGGACCGCCAGACTGGTGTTGGAGCCCACAGGCTTGCAATATGCTGGAGAGGGCTATGATGACCACAATATGCTGGATGGAGTCATGTGACAGACTGTCACTAGCTGGTACAGTCACTGGGCCGTGATTCTATCACACTACTACTACCAGGGTGCCACAGAGTGGCTGATGGAGATTATCCATCACTACTGGGTGCTATTAGAGCGAGCAGGGATCAGGTATGCAGTGAATGCCACCTTGTACGCATAGCCCTGCTACACTGGGCTGCTGCAGGGGCTACTGGAGCACTTCAATTGCCGTTGGAACATGATTGCCACAACAGAGGGGGAGATTTCACTGGACTTGTGGTCTCTGTTTAGGATTTTTGGGCTGCTGATTAGTGGCGAGGGATATGAGTAGGTAGTGTTGGATGACCTCCACCGTAGTCATAGTGATGGTCATGGGAGGTACCGGGTACCTTTCAACTATCAGTACCTCCTGAAGACCTGGAGGGACTTGGCTTTGGCTGGGAGAGAGAGAGCGGCACAGACTCGGAGAGTGCCACTGAATGTATGGGTCCGTCATTTCTACAACAGGCTGTTCTGCTTCTGCCAAGAGATCGCCAGGGAGCAGACTCAATGGGAGGAGTACACAGAGGTGGAGCTACACTTCAGGACCTACAGCCGGTACATTTATGCTCCACGGGAGGGGTGGAACCCTCACGGTCTGCCAGACGTGACACACCACAGCTTCCACACGAGGACGTAGTCCTCACTGCTGATTCACAACTTCCAACATTTGAGATGAAAACCAAACCAAAAGAACAAAGGAGAGAAATAAGCTACAAGTGCAGAAGAAAACTAGCTAGAACAAGGAAAGAAACACTAGCTATGGGTTCAGATAGAGATCTGGAAGTGTGTGGCTGTGACTTCAGACATAGATCCAACGGATCTTCTCTTCAGACTTTTTGCAGGGCTACACTTTCTCTCATAAGGCTTCTCTCCTTTCTTCTTCTCTCTTTTCTCTTCACTCTTAAAACACTGGATTGGGTTGGCCAGATGCTGGGTGTAGCGACCCGAGATCCGGATGCCGGGAAGACCCGATACCATTCAAATCCCGAACCGCCGCCCACGAGTGGGAGGGCTCGGAAGGGCTAAAGGGATAGGTGTGCTGTACATAGAAATAGGAAATAAAGTAAGATAATTTAAAAATTAACAAAAATAAATAACTAACTACAACAAAGTCCAGTCTAACAAAAGTACAATCTAAAGTAATAAAGCATACTACATGCCAAGTGAACACTCGGCCCATCGAGCTAGTAACTAAAACCTCCTCGCGTGCCCTCATACCTTGAGGAGGAACCGTCGCACCTAGAAACTAGGGGTGAGCCTCTCATCACTGGCTCAGTAGGGGTCCTGCGAAATCCCAACCGAAAATAATGGCGGCACGAAAAGCAGCAGCTACAGCTAGAACAACAGTAACAACAGGAACAGTAAATACAGTGGCCGATAAAATCTCGGCTCTACAACTACTCCTACTGTACCAGAAAACACGACCCGATCTCCCATGGGGGGACAACCAAGTCACACACCTGACATCCCGATCCCACGGTCGGGGAACAACCAGACATGAACCGCCCTAGTCACACTACTAGGAAAATGCCACGACGCCTCAGTCGTGGAAACCTGCCCTCACAGCGGGGCCCAAGCCGAAACTACACAGTCCGAAAACACAATCATGACCTCGATGTCGTGAATTCCATGCTGATGCGGGACCGCTAGGTGGCCTAGAACTCTAGGTGACGACTCAAGACATGGACTATTGAGACCAGCAACTTGACATCACCTGACCAGTGTGAAGACACCGATCTCGGTCGGAGACGAGGGCGAGCGAGGAAGCGTGGGCTTGCCCGCACGCCACGCCGATGAAGCTTCAACCTGAAAATTCAAGTACATGCACTACGCCCCATGCAAGGGGGTTGCAATTAAGGTAGGGAAGTCAAAGTTACATTCAAACACTACCTCCCACAGGGAGGGGCTGTAAGCTGGCCAAGCGGGGGAGGGGAGAGACGGACTAGGAGCTAAACGGAAGGTCGACATCGGTTCTGCCCGCTCTCTGGAATAGGAGACAGACAGGCGATGTTGTCACTTCTGTGGTCGCTCCCAAACTCCTTTTTTGACGAGACCAGTGGCAAATCTTCCCTAACTGACCCAGGAAGACGTCTGATTTCTGGTGGGAGCTCTGGTGGCCGACGTTAGTCGGGGCGAGGCTGTGAACAGGGACTCTATTTCCTACTCCTGACTGTCTCAGAACTACTGTAGCAGGAAGATGAAGCCACCACGAGCTGTCCCGAACTTCAAATTGAGCGCGGTCAATGGCGTTGGAACCTTTGATGAGTTACCTTCAAAACGTGACCCACGGGGGTGCTAGCCGATGTCAGAGTAGGTCGCAGCAGCCCAAACCGTGACTGGGTGTCAGTTCAGTCCCAGGGAAGAAAGAACTGTGCACCCTGGGGAGAAAATAGAGAAGAATTTGCTCGAGTTGCCGAATGGAGTGTCGCTTCTTGGAAGAGAAGGGAGACTCGTAGTCGAAGGTCCTAGTCAAACCCTGCCTTCAGATCTTCAGGTGATCAGGCGTGGCAGCTTCTGCAATCTGCCTCTAGATGCTGATCAGAACCCTTCTATGCACTAGGAGTAGATTGCTTGCCCCGGACAGCCACAAACTCAGAATGAGACGAGACGACTGCCGTTGCGAAGAAGACTCGGATACGCTGTGACAGATACCTATTGAGCCTTCAGAAATGCCCGAATGAAGTCGCAGTTACCTCTACAAGCTGCTGGTTCATTGCTACCTGTGACCCAGAACTGCAGGTTGAAGAGGGGAGGTGGGGAATGATGTAAATGGGAGGGGAAAGGGGGTGGATGAGTGTGGGGGAGAAAGTAGCCCACCCGTGTATGGGTGGCGACGGTGATGGTACCGTAGGTGATGGCCGCCATAGTCGCTGGAGTCCTGGACAAGCTGAGGCAACGACCGAGAGCGGTCGTCGAACATGATCTGGCAACTGCGAGATGAACTAGAAGCCACTGGGAAGTACGAACAGGTGCTCTTCTGCTACCCCTCCTGCAAGGACAGGAAAAGGGCACCCGAACTTCAGGGCTGGCACAGACTTTTGCATTAGCAAAAAGAAGGAAGGCGGGAGACGTCCCACCGGGCGTGCCATCTTTTTGTTTCACCCCACGAGGTCCATCAGGGTGGTGTGGGCGGGGACCAGAGTAAGGAGTGGGATACAGCCATGGGAGAGATGCCAGAAGTTAATGGGCCTCGGGCACCCCCTCTCATGACCGTATCCATCTCAAGGCGGCACCGTGCACTCACCTTTTACGGAGAGTTGAGGGGAGACCGAGTGACATGGGAGGTTTTCTGGGTTAACGAGAAACGTGGCTGGGATGCGGGCATGCCAGTCGATTTCTCGACAATCACCTATGGAACCGAACATTTAACTGGGGACGCGCCGTCAAGGCGTGGCACGTGGACTCAGGGGGTGAGCGACACATGGAGGGAAGGATGGTTCCGTGGGTGCGAGTGCACAGGCGACTGTGGGGAGTTGTGTACTGGATGTCTTTCCCCATCGACCATAAGAAGTCGGTGTTTATTTACATCGGATTGAATCCGAAGACCTTCGTTCCATGCCGAAGCAGAGTCCATATTCCTAAAGCTTGGGATGAAGAACTGAGAGTACTTTTGCAGCTGTAGGTTCGTCTCAGACTGGGTCGTGTTGGCCGGGGGTGAAGGGTGCTGGGGGTTCACACTAGGTGACACAGAGGGTAGCGGGAGGCCCGAATGTGGATACGAGAGCATACGTCCAGCTGGCGGTGTAACACTGAGATGTATATATTTTTACAGGTGGGCCGTGATGGCCCGGGTATAATAGGGGCATGTCTCGAGACAATTTCGATGTGCTAGTCGGTCCCCGGGTCGATGCGTGACGTATGAGTACATGTGTGTTTCACAGAGAGTTCCTCCCGTGACGTAGCTGAAAAAGAGTTAGGCTCTGATACCAATATGTTATGTCAAATGGTATGCTCTGATACCAATTGATAGAACTAAATGGACGCTCTGATGCCTATAGACAAGACTCTATAGACGATCTAGAGGGGGGTGAATAGATTGATCACCCAATAAAACTAACTACAACAAACTCAAGTGTGGAATTAAAATAAGCTGCTGTAGGACGGTAGGCAAAAACTCAAACCCGATCACAGAGTGCCAACTCCAATGGATCTGAACTTGAAAGATCCTAAACAATCATCTACCGTGAGTGAAATAGATGAGCAAGATGCACACAAACCACAAGGCAATCACACAGTAGACGATGGAATTTTTAGGTGGTTTTACCTCAACCCGAGGTCTACGTCCAACCCACACTCAAACCAGAGTGTGGCTTCCCGCTGATACACAGCTTAACTGCTGATCCATAGCTTCAGGGAAATCCTTCCCTATAGACCGCTGAGCAACACAACTTGCTGTCCAGAGGAGACCTCCTCTGCAACCATTGAGGAATTACAGCTTCACCTGTCCAGAGGATACCACACCTCTGCCCGCTGAGGAATTACAGCTTAACCTCTACTGACACACAGCTTGGATCACGAGTTTCAAAACAAAAGAAACAAACGAAGAAATAGAAATCCACACAGGGATGTAGCTCAATAATGAGTAGGATCAGTTCCAATTCTGAACCAGGAAACTGATGAACAAATCTCTCTCAAACTTTCACAAAACTCTCTCAAATCTTCTTTCAGATGTGCTCTCTTTCTTGTTCTCTCTAGATCGTGCTGGCTCTTGCTCTCTCTACTTCAATTCTCAATATCACGATCAGTCTTCTCATGAAGGAGAATCTTCTTATTTATAGGCGGTAGTGGAGAGGTAGGGCGTGTGGTTACCACAATTCCTGCCTAAACGCCTGATCCAGATCTGGAGTTAGTGGCCACGTGACAACATCCCAGCTTGTCTGCTTTCCACGTGTCACGATCCTGGCACCTCCTTCATTCTTGGATCACGTGCCATCCTTAGACTCCACGAAAAGGGCACCTGTCAAGTATCAGTCATAAGGTCAGCGTCAGACAGTTAGAAAGCTAAACTACAAAGCTATAAAAGAAAGCCAGAAACGGAAGGAGTAGAGGAGCTAAAAGAAAAGGGAAAAGAAGCCGTACCGAGTGAAGCACGACTGCCGAACTAACCTCGGCTCCCTAGGCTACTCCAGGCGGCAACGGGAGGGCAAACTCTGAACTGACGAGGTCAGGAGTCACCGATCCATCGACGAGACACCAAGTAGGTGAAGACCTATATTTAAAAAAAAGGGTAAAAGCCCTAGACAGGCAAGATAGGTCCTAAAGCATACACGACTTGATTGCCATGTACACTCTTCTAGACACGACCACACACATATGACTAGGATGTCATGCACACGACACAACACTGACCTCAAGCAAAACTGATAGATGACTAACCCGGAAAGGTCACGATGCACGAGAAATGTGAGAGTCACGTGTCACGTGATGGAGGTACCCTCTCACTAGAAGAACGACCAACTACGTCCACTGATGTCTTATGCTGCGCCACAAGTACCTCTCTACGGATGCCTGGGACGGCGGAGATCGAGGTACACGCTGAACCAGAACAGGAACTACAGTCGCGAGTGACTAGACAGGGTAACATCCGTTGGCGTCAGTCCAAGCCCCTGACCACATGTGCATACACTGGTTCACTGCCTAAGTCAGGCCTCTAGCTAGTATTCCCCCTCTGCGAGACACTACAGTTGAATTGGGGGCCCACGGAACTAACTTAAAATTCGTACAATGGGAACTACCCCGCCACAAGGGCTGACACGTCGTAACATGTCGTAAGGCTACGACTAGTGGAGGCTCAGTAGACACAGAGACTTAAAATACGAGTGTTGGAGTACAGATAGGTAAGGAAGCACTGTCACACATACTACGAAGCACCAATGGCAACATACGAAACTGTCGATAGACTCAGGACAAGACAACTAGACCTGAAGCTACAATGATCCTTGAGTCTCACGACTCAGAGTCAAGATCATCGTACAAAGAAGAACAAGCTGCCAATCGGTCTAATCTTAAGCCAGAGAAGCCGACTCACTG
The DNA here is from genome assembly GCA_024336825.1 of Amorphophallus titanum. Classification (NCBI taxonomy): domain Eukaryota; kingdom Viridiplantae; phylum Streptophyta; class Magnoliopsida; order Alismatales; family Araceae; genus Amorphophallus; species Amorphophallus titanum. The sequence continues at coordinate 2,241,787 of JANBPO010007496.1, read as the reverse complement.
CAGGAAATGACTCACGGAGACCTGAGAGAACACCGAGGACCCTCAACACATCTGCATATGCAGACGCTGAAGTGGGGTTACAGAGAAGAACCATTCCTTTTGGACTGCCTGGCTATCAGATTTAAGCATGAGCTGGCGCTGGGATGGTTCGGGGAGTTGAAGCTCCAAGATGCCCACAACTTTAGGGAAGGGGCCGTGGAGTTTACCGAATATGTATTATTCAACTACGCCCCACTCCTTATTAGGGCCGGCATCTACCATAGCGTCTATGCCACCCGCTATGGCTATTCTATTTCAAAGGGGCTCTACTGCGGAATGATTGAAGTCTTCAGTGCAGAGACCAACACTTTTTACACGGCAGAGGATGAGACGTCACTAGACCTGTGGAGCCTCAACCAGTTGAGCGGCTTGCCCATAGATGGGGAGCCTTATGAAGAGGTGTGTCTCCCGGACATGATTAAAGATGAAACTGACGGGGATGGCTACTATTCTCTAGGATACTCATACCGGTACTTGATGAAGGTGTACCGAGAGCTATATCAGTTGGCCCATGGTGAAAGGCAGCCTCACCGCGGAGACAGAAAGAGGGTCAGGATGACCCTGTGGCTGCAATTTTTCTATGATGGGCCGAAGCAGTATGAGGACTTCCCATGCATCAGCATTGTCGTTGCCCGCAAGAAGCGTGCGAAGCCCAAGACGGATGCGAAGATTCCCTCCACGGGGCGACAGAGCGGGCCCAACCCGATGGCGGTCGATCCCCTGACGCACTGCACGCCGTATTTAACGTACTGGCTGTGCTCATTTGTAATGCCGTATGGAGATGAAACAGTGATCCAGCCAGATGCGATTTACCCAGCGTGCCAGATGGTGTGGGGGATTAAGCTGTCTCTATGTCCAGCTACCCTTTGCCTAATATACAAGGCACTAGGGGATATCTGCACCCACCAGTTCCCACGGCAAGCCCGGTACATGTGCCCGTTACATTTCTTCAATGCGTGGGGTCTGTTCTCTATTTCCGGAGTTCGCCCCGCGTGCTATCCAGGACTGGGGGCTCATGCCGCGGATGTTTGAATTTGCCAGTGCTGAGCCAGCCCCTACTTCTTTGCGATTATATGATATCTGGGGCCGATTGACAACAGTTCCTCAAGATGCCACCGGGATATTCCCTCCACTCTCTCCTCCCACTAGCCCTAGACAACCCCAAATAGGGAAGCCATCATCCCTCCCCCTCTTCATCTAACTCCCAAATTCGTAGCTCCCTCTCTCACCCCCTTCTAGACCACCTTCTTGCCCCCATTATCTCCCTCTCTCACCTTAGTTTGGCCACTCCTAGACCCCCTAAGAGTCAAGGGTTGCCTCCACACCCATCCACCCCATTTTCTCTATCATTTACCTCATTTCCTACCTCCCATCTTTAGCCTACAATTCCTAGTTCACTGGCTGCAGAGCACCGACAACTTGCAGAGCCAACCACGATTTCATACCAATGTCTCTAAAGGCTCAAGTGATACTGTCAGAATCGTCTCTGTGTCTTCTTTGCAACGGCGGTGGTTTCGTCCCACCCTGACTTCGTGGCTGCCTGGGGGAGCCGATCTTCCCAGACTGCCCGTCTCCCTCAAGATTGCCAACCTGAGGCTGCTTATAGGGACTCTCACGACCAGCCATATAAAGATTTGGAGGCGCGGCTTGGCTGAGACCTACTATGACGGGTCATCTTTCAGTACCAAGAAGTGGCTTCAAGATTGGACGCCGGACAAGTGAGTTCCTAATTTTCTCCCTAGAGTGCGCAGTTCTGTCCCCTCTAGGACTGAACCAACCCATGTCCACTGTTTCAGATCTCCCAATCTTCTCTGACATCCTCTGGTGTCCCCGTGAGTATCATTTCAAAGAGGACATGACAACGGTTCCAACGACTCCAGCCACGCTCGATTCAGAGGTCGGGAGCACTCGTGGCGGCCTCATCTTCAGGCTGCTAAGGTACCATAGCAGTCAAAACTCAGAACTCAAAGACACTGTTCATGGCCCTTCCCCAACCAGCATCGTCGACCAAGAAATTCCCCAGAAATTGGACGTCATCCTAATCTAGTTCTGAAGAGTTTGCCACTGGTCTCGTCAAAAATTGAGTTTGGGAGTGGTCGTAGCGGCACCGACAACGACCGCCTATCTCTTGTTCCAGAGTGCGGACAGAACCGGCATCCTTCGCTTAGTTCGCTTCTATTTCATTTTTCCCTCCCCGCCTGGCCGGCTGAGCGCCCCCAACATTTATCTCCTGAGGAGGCTATAGTTGGGCGCGTGGGGTTCGCGACGGTAGTGGATCTCCTGAACCAGAGCGTCAAATGGTACGAGAGCACCAGGGTGTTTGGTCCCGTGGCTGAGAAGGAGTTGACGGATCTGGCCGTGTAGAGCGTGTGTGCAGTCACCAGGGCCTTCGGTTTGTGGAGGCATCATTTCGGTAATCTTGCTTGAGAGATGGACGCCAGCCATGCCGTGCAGACTGATTTGGCAGCCAACTGTGAGGTGCTCGAGGAGCGCTAGAAGGCGGCCGAGGCCGAGGTCGTCGGGCTTCGGGAACAGCTAAGTCAGGTGGAGTGGGTGCTCACCGGGATGGAGCGGGACCGTGACCTCTTCTGGGTTCAGGCTGAGACGACTGAAGCTCATGCGGCCACGCTGAGGGCACAGGTTCAAGCAGTCGAAGTCCGAGCTCAGGAGGTAGGGGCGTAGCTTGCTGAACTGGCCTCGGTGATGCCCACTGCTGGAGAAGAGGTAGTGGAGTGCTTCCGTTTGTCCCCGGCCTATCGGGCCGAGTTGACTGAGGTGGCCTTGAAGTTCTTAGAGTCGGCTCGTGATCGTGGCTTTCGGGAAGGCTGGATAGCTGCCGTTGCGGCTACGGCGGGGAACCTTGGGGTCCCAACACCTTCCCTTCCTCCTCCCTCAACACCTTATGGCCCAGAGGCCAACGATGGTGAGGAGGAGCTTGGTGACAAGGAGGTCGAGACCGGGGAACACGCGCCTGGGCCGAGCACCGTCGAGTGAGCACCTGTTGGCGCTTCAGCGACGGAAGTGTACGCAGAGGGCTCGGTCAAGGATTCGCCTTCCCAAGTAGCCGATGCGGCACGTGAGTCCGAGGAGGCCGGGCCACGTGATGTCGCTGCTGAGGTGGACCCTTGAGGGCCCCCCCCCTTGTTTCTTCTTTTTGTACTTCCCTTGTTCTGTTGGGGCAGTATGGACGCGTAAAATTGCACGCCCGTGTGTCCCCGCCAGTTCAGCAACAACAGGTCTTCAACAGAAGAGACCCCTGGAGGACACGTCCCGTCCGGACCCTCCGAAGAGACACCATGCCGACGTGAAGCCACTAGATAGGAAAGTTGTAAAGAAAAAGCTGGAGCTAAAGGAAAGGGGGAAGAAGCCATACTGGACAAAACACGATTGCCGAAGGAAGTACGGCTTCCTAAGCTACTCCGAACAGCAACAGAAAGGTGAATCCAAATCTCACAGAGTTAGGAGTTACCAATCCATCGACCAAGCACCAAGCAAAGCTAAAGCCTACGAAGAAAAAGGCAAAAGCCTAGACACGAACTTAGGCAGACAAGAGCCACTAACACATACACTCGACTAGAGTGTCGTGCACAATATCCTAAGTTAACCTCGCGTTAGGCCAAGAGAAGACTACCCTGGGAAGGTCACAACATGAAGTACGAGAAATACGGGAGTCACGTGTCACGTGACGGAAGTACCTCCTCACTAGAAGAATAGCCAGATGCGTCCACTGACGTCTTACACTGCGCCACTAGTATCTCGCTGCAGACGCCAAAGATGGCGGAGACTGAGATACTCACTGAACGGAACTAGGAACTATAGTAACGAGTGACTAGTCAGGGTCACGCCCATCAACGCTCGTCCAAACGCCCCTGACCATGTGTGCACACACAATCTCAATTCCATGAGCCAGACCTCTAGCTAGTTTTCTCCCCTAGTAGGATGCTACTGCCAAGCAAGGGAGCCCATAGAAACTAGCCTAAAAATCGTCTGAGTCGGGAACTGCCCCACCACTACTCCCAGGTGGACCGACACACAGGAAAGTGTCATCACGCTACGACTAGTGGAGGCTCACAAGACACGGAGACTCTGAAACATGAGTGCTAGAGTATAGATAGGCTAGCACGCATTGTCCCACGTACTACAAAGCACCAAGCATAAGGCAGCATGCAAGACTACCACTAGACTCAGGACAGATAACTAGACCTGCTGACATAACGATCCTTGAGCCTCACGACTCGGGGTCAAGATCGTTGCACATAAGCGGTAACAAACTGCCAATCAAGCCTAATCCCTAAGGCAAAGACACGAGAAAACACAAGTCCTCAGCCCCTTAGGTTGCACCAAGGACTCTCGACTCCGTATAATACAAATCATGGAACATGAGGGAACACCAAGACCCTCAAAGCACCGGGAGAATCAAGCAGACTAACAGTAAGTGGTCGCTATTCCCTGCATTCAACACTGTTCCATGGAACAAGAAGTGTGACAACTCAACAAGTAACAATATCAAAATCCAGAATTTGTCATTAGTACCCTATAAAAGGGGAGACCAAGACATGCCCTTGGGGTAACAAAAATGTACAATCTGGATAACAAAAAAGGGAGGGTAAGTGATATAATCATAGCCTAACCTCGCTCCCCTCTAGCTCCACCAAGCGGGACTCCGTGATAGCCAGCTCCGCCTTCAAGGCCGACGTAAGCTGTGCGCTCACCTCGGCACTCATCTCGACAGTCTGTCACTTGACCCTAGCGAGCTCCACATCTTGTCGCTACTCCTCCATGGCCTTCGCCAAGGCCTCGACACTGCACCCTGCGTCTCTCAACCGAGTAATGCGGTCCTGGGAAAGTGACATAGCCGTGTCAGTGCACCTCTCCTGCTCGACAGCTGCCAGTGCAAGCCGAGCCCGCTACTCCTCTAGCTCTTGGACGGTCGCCAGCTGCCGAGCCCTCTACTCCTGTGCCTCTAGAAGCCGTAGGTACTCCGCCCAAATACCAGCCAAGCCAGACATCCAGAGTTTGCGTGGGAACCCGAGGCCATGGTAGCCCTGGGTGCACTCCCTCAACCATTGTCAGAGCTCCTCTGGAGAAGGCAGGGAGTCACTTCCTGCGTAACCTCGAGCACGCTGGAGCAAAGCCATGCCCACTCTAGCATCCAGCAGTGGCTCCGGTGGCAAGACAGATGAAGGCTACTCAATCCCTAGCTCCAAGCAGGACTGGCCCACTTCATCCAGCACACCAGAAGAACCTGTGCAACCCCACCAAACACAGAATGGGTCAGCAACGTTCAGGGCTTCCCGATGATGAGACAAGGTGAAAAACCTAATAAAGGTCCTAACTCTCACCTGCTACGGCCCCCACTACTCCTGTAACACCCCCGCTCGGGGTCGGTGAGGGTTGTCTCTCCTCCACCTCAGTAGCATCTCTGACTGGAGTCGGAGAGGGCAGAGGCTCCTCTGACATCCGGGTGTCCCCAGTAATCATCGGAGAGGTGGGAGGCTCCCCCAGTTCTCTAACCCATTTTGACCTATTGCCTGCTACCTCCTCACTAAGGGTATTCTGGGCTCTACTTCGTAAAAAAATAAATAAATAAATGCACTGCCATAAAAGAATTATCGGAGAAAGAGAGAGAATTTTTCAAAAGGAAGAACAAAGAAATGTATATTGAACCATAGAACCGCAAAGGTTCTTCGACAACAGTCAGAACCCAGGGCAGGTTATCTATGATGTCAGGCCAGGTTCAATCAATCATCTGGCAAAATACACCTTTGAACAACAGAAGTAAAAAAAGAAGAAAAGCTGTATCTCCAGAAAAGAATGGGGGACGGCCACCATCAACAGATTGATCGGTATCTCCTAATCAATTTTGGCAACCCCTTTTTCACCAGTCCGAAGAGTTTCAACAAAACAATCATAGTTCAGAACAGGTTGATACATTGCTCCTCGATATAGTCATAGAAGCAGAGAGAAAAAAAAACATCCAGTATCGGCCCTATCTCTCGCAAAAACCAATAATGCACTCAGTTCAACATACACGTGCCACCCCAAGATGAAAGCACCCGTTCTCCACTCCTCCAAAACTGGAAATTTTTAAGGATCATGTCTGATACATCACAGATTTCAGCTAGTAATATAAACAAAGAATAGAGTAAGAAGAAGAGACGGAAAGATGAATGAATCAGATCCCAAAAGTAAGAAGACATCCCAAGCCGACAAAAGAACAGAAAAATCACACAGCGTACAAAGATAACAGTGATCGAAGAGGGTGGCTTTCGATTTTTCATGGCTTTATACCCAGTGGGGAGGTTGTCGACATAGCTGATAATCATCTTAAGCTTGCTGCCGCCCTCGGAGGCGAGCCCTGCGTGCATCTCCACCGTCATGGCGTCGGCCACCTGCCTCAGCTTCGACAAAGGCGCGGCGCATTTGTCCTCCAGCTCCCTCACGATGGCCACCACCCGCGCCCACCGCCCCGCGCTCTTCATCTGGTGCCTCACCACCAGCGCCGCCACAGCGCACGCCGTCGCAGCGCACGCCACCACCGCGCACACCGCCTCCTTCCCCATGTCCGACTTCCACCCGACACCCAGAAAAACCAGGCACAACCAGAAAACGCAGCGAGACCCAAAAAACCGAAGGCAGACACACCCCCAAAATGCTCACCCCCGCTCCTTCCTCTACTCTGCTACTTATAACCCCTGCCGCCTACCCCAGTTTGGCGCTCCCCTTCCCCAGCCACGGGGTAGGGAGGCCGCCCAGTGGAGGGATCGCCGAAAAAGCTTCCACCTTTTTATCCAGTTCAATAAAATAAATTTCCCTCTCAGTTCACAGCAGATGCCGGGGGGAGAGAGAGAGAGAGAGAGAGAGGGAGAGAGATGTGCTCGTAGGCAAGAACATTGGTTCCAATTTTTATTTCAAAACTTTTCGTATTAACTCTCCCGTGGCCGGGTGGAAACAGTGGAGACTGGAGGGACACAAATGAAATATTATATCGTAGAGCGGGTGTTTTGTCAACATTTCTTCCCTGGCATTTTACTTTTGGATGCCGTTGGTGTTGGCCGCCGCCAGGCGTCCCAATAGGTGGCCCCCACGATACTCGCTTATTACCCGGTATAATCTCGGGCACCGGTCCGGAAAGCCGATCAAAGAAAAAAGTGGGCTCCGCGGGCTCGGTCCGAGAGGAGGGCCGGTCCGGGCGGATTCGCACGGCGGCGTTGCTGGAAGCCTAGAAACGCCAGCGGAGCGAAGACGGGGAGGGGGGGTCGCGGCCATGCGGCGACGGCTTCTCCTCTCGACACGTAACCGTGGATGGCGACAACAAAACTGGACTCTATCCGGATTATGTGCATGCGCACACGGGAGTTTTTAGCTGGTCATCTCAGCTGATTGCCTGATGCCAGCCCCTGCTTCGGGCAGGGCCATGCATGGCATGCAGTTGTTACTGGAGAAGATGAGGCCAAGGGACACGCGTGGGGGAGAGTGGAGAGAGAAAGAGGGACAACACAGAACGTCCGCCACTCCTCATCACTTCCACTGGTGAAGAACACACACACACACGCTACAATCTTATCTCCTTGCAGAGTATATTCTCCCATACTGAGCTGGTGCACCACTTCACGTTTCAAAGCGTCTTATCTCCTTACAGAGCAAAAGATAAGCATGAACAGACGGACAGAGTTAATTATATATGGATGAAGCCATGTTCATGTGGTGGGGTGGTGCCGGTTGTACAAGCTTTCAGACGCAAGTGTCACCGGGTCCGGGCCGGGCGGTTAGGGTTTTGGAGCCGTGCACATGATGGAGAAGTCGCCAACTCTGCATGGGGGGATGCGCGGTGGGGCGTTTATGCGTCGCGCAGCTCCGGGGGGGTTCGGGCACGTGGTAGACCCGCCTGTTCGACGTTTCAAAGTTGAGCTCGCCATGCGTCACAGGGAGGCCCGTGACGTCACGTGGCGGCCGGGGTGGGTTTGAGATCTTGTGAGGGGGTGTTTGGTCCGTAGAACTCGGACGGGTTCGTATAAAACATGTCTTGCTGTCTCTGTCTAGAGTCAGGTGTTTAATTTGAAGATGTGAGGACGGTCCCAGTTGTCCACTTTGAAACTGTCGTGGCCTTGGCATCCATCGCATTGCACACGGGGAGTTGTGTCGACTTGAGGAGTTTCACCTACCATTTATATGCTCTTTTAGTTTGTACATTAGAAGTTGAAGGGGCCGGGGGGAGAGGGAGGGGACCTCTGGCTATAGGAGGGGGGTGGGTGAGTGGGGCCAGGAGGGGTGGAAGGTTGAGGAAGAAGGGGAGTGTGTCAGCTAGGGTTTAAGGACATGGGGGTTCGACAAGGGTAGGCTGCCTGCGATGGTGTCCACCACTGATGATCGAGGTCAACCATCCACACATTGAAGACGGAGTTGAGGGTGACTTGCACAATCGGGCACTAGGTGATGAGCGAGATGGCGAATCTGGCACAGGGTAGGTGGTGCCACTCCCCTAGAGTGGCGTTGTAGAGAGAGAGGTCGTATGACGACGTGCTGCAATTGCTCTTCTTCGTATGTGCTTCCTCGACCCCATCACTAATGTCTCTATTGCCGTCGACACTATTACCTCCAACTTTATCTTCCTCAGCGGACAATGACCTAGATAAGATAGACAAGGGCCTCCCCTGCTCCCGACTTTCGCCGTTGGGGTCGTAGAAGAAAGGCAAGGTGAGCTGGTCCCTCCACCATCGACCGACACACCAGAGGGGGTTGCAGAGGTGGGAGGAGAAGTAGGCCATCGGTGGTGGATAGAGAGACTCTCGTCTACCGAGAGTCCGCACTATCAATGACGGGTGATTCAGGCCCACTCACATGGGATTATCATCAGCACTTTATTAAAGGCCCTCTCCAGCCTGGCACACTATAGTCACAGTCAGCTTGGCCAGAAAAGAAAAATACAGCATATGCAATTGCCAGTCCGCCCCAGGTGCTAAAGGGGCCAGTCAATGATATGATCAATCTCAGCCAAGCATTTTCCAGATTGTTTAAAGAGCCTGCGGTTTTCCAGAACAAGAGTCAGGAGGTTCGGCTAGTGTAGTGGAGGCCGAAGAAGCCGATTTACCATCCTCAAGGATGGGTGAGCTCACCTGATCTTTCTATTCTGTCTCCTTCCCGCATAAGAATTCTCCTCCAACAACTCAGTTTCATTCCCCGATCGCCACCTCTCTTGATTGATCCTTCAGTATTCCAATCTCCCTTTCTCCATAAGCAGTCGATTAAATTCTTGATCGTTGATTGTCCGTGCAGGTGTTGCCCGTCGGTTGATCTCACTTCCAGGTGGTCCCCTAATTCCCCCGCCGATCTTTCTGGTATGTGGTTCCGATCCACTGACCCGTTCTTCCATGCCATCTTCTACTCTCTCTGCCCCAAAGCGCTTCCTCCTCCTCCTTCCTCTTCTTCGTCTTGTTGTATGATTTCCACCGAGCTCCAAAAAAATCATCAATTTTAAAATAGAGATCTCTATGGAAGATTACGCTATCTTCGATCCGTCAGCTTCCCAGGGGCACGAGACACCTACTTCCGCCCTCCCAGTAGATTTACTTTCTTTTAGGCTAGATGTAGGGTCTGTCTTGTCTAGGGAAGTAGGGTCTAGGTCTAGAGAAGTAGGCTCTTGTTCTAGGTCGTCTACCCCATCCAAGCCAGAGTCACACTTGCTTGCGCGTCGTTCCAGATCTGTTCCTGATAGGTTCTTGTGAGACCTAGCTCAGTGATGTAGTGCTCTTTTGAAGTGTCCAAAATTTATCGCCACAACGATCGTAATTAAAGAAGATGAAGAGGAATTAGACGGGGTGTGGAGCGATGACGGATTAGGTGTCTATGAAGTCATAGATGAAAAGGACCCGGTCGATTCTGACTCTCTCTAACTTCACTCTCTAAGCCCTACCCATCTCCCGACCGCTGCTACTATCCCAGTCCCACCCTCTCTATACCCAGTGCCTCACACTCCGTCGGCCACAGCCTCACCCTCCAACGGCCACAGGCCCACCCTCCCAGAAGCAACCGTAACGGTCTACTTCCTGTAGCCTGCATGCAACATCGCCACCGGTCTTCTTCTTCCATAGTGCCACCGCGGCCCCTCCCCGCTGCCAGTCACCTCCGCAGCGCCGTCGACCACCTCGAGCCTCCCTGCCAATTCCCAAGCTCACCCAACTGGCACCACTGTCCCCAAGTATGCTGAGCATGGCTGCGCCACCTCCAAGCACCCTCGCCAGCATCTCGTTGTTGTTGTCCTCGATGAAGCAACTGCTAAGGGCACCGCTACAGCACTGTTGCCTTCCCGAGCTCATCGGCGTCTGCGAGCACACTCCCACGTCCAAGCATGGCAAGCATGTCTGTCGACCTTGCCACGGCATTCGAACATGGCACCCTCGTCCCCTCTGAGCACGGTGCTCTCCCTCACCTGAGCAGTCTGCGATCCCCGAGCACAGTGCCCTTCATCCTATGAGGTCAGCCACAGCCACAGCCACCTGTAGCTCCATCAAAGGGGCAGCAGAGCAACGCCAGCGGCGTCCTGTCCACCCCCCAGCAATGCCAACGCAGTGCTGCGAGCTCCCCTTCTGATCACCACCTACAGCATCATTAACTGCCGCGAGGCCCCCTGCCAGTCACCGTTTTGATCTCAGTCCCCTCCAAGCATGGCGAGCACAGCAACCGGCCACGCACCCTTCGCGCCCGAGCATGGCGACCACGTCAACCAGCCTTGCACCACTGCGTCTGAGCACGCCACAAGCCCACCGCCGAGCATGGTGCCATCCTCACCGACACCAACTGTTTCACCACTTTCCCACCATGCCCGCCACAACCACCCCCCCCACCCTAGCTCTCCCTCTCACTTCATCATCCTCTCTCTCTCTCTCTTCCCCTCCCTCCCTCTCTCCCTATCGAAGGATCACATATAACAAAGGAAAAAAAACAAAAAAAGAGTCCCTCTCATTCTCACTATTCTCTCTATGCCCCATCTCATTCCCACCCCATTCCCCTCTCCTCATCTCCCCACTATCACCCCCTTCCACCACTATACCCTGTCTAGTTCGTAGGCAACAGCAAAGGCCCAAGTTACAGATCCTGTCCCGGAGTCATTCAGCATCATCTGAAGACGTACCATATATCGACGGAAAGCTCGTCAAGATTGCTTCGTCACTGTGATTGTCTTGCCACCATTCAACTTCCCAGCTGTCTGAGAGGTCCGATCTCCCTTGACTACACAGATCTAGACTAGTGGGCAACCTGAGGCAAGTTCCTAGAGGTCCCGCGGTCGCACCCCACCACTGCTGAAGGCGCCATTTAGCCGAGGTCTTCTACAACCAATCTGCTTCCATCAGCAAAAGGCGGCATCCCGTTCGGCATCTAGAGGAGCATCTACCAATTTTCTTCCCCTAGGTGCGCAGAACAGGTCACCTAGGACCAGACCCGACCCCCTTCACTCAACGGGTTCCTTCTCCCCACCCCGACATCATCTGGAGCTCCGCCCAGTTTTTGATTGAAGAAGACTCATCCACGATCGTCCTCGACTTGGTCCCGTCTCAATTGGACTTCGGGAGTGACCGTGGCACCTGCATCCATCTGCTGTTGTACCCTGGGGTCAGTGCAAACCAGAGCTCAAAGGTCCTATTCCAAGAGCCACCCTGGCCGGTGATGACAATGGGCTCCTCCGTGAAAATTCACCAGTGTACCAGGGTCTGTTAGCGACGAATTGGCACCAGTTTCGGTGACTTCTGAGTTCAGGGAAGTGCGCAGCGGCATCTGTATCGACCCCCTGTCCTATCGTTCCAGAACTGGACAAGACTGAGCGAAGTACCCATTCGAAGCTAATTTAGCAAAATCCCCTCCCCGCCTGGCCGGCTTAGAGCCCCTCCCTGTGCGGAGGTAGTTTTGATGTAATCCTTAAGTTCCCCACCCCTTGTCCAACCCTCCTACGTAAGCTGTAGTACATGTAACAACAGGTCACCTTCCGAAGCTACATCGGCGCGGCGTGCGGGTGCATACCCACGTCTCCCCGCTCGCCTTCGTCTCCGGTCGGGATCGACATCTTCACGCTGATCAGGTAGGCAGGGAAGAACAACCTGACAATTACAGACACAAAACACGAGAAACAGAGTTCAGAGGAACAACGTCAGACTGTTGTCATGAATACACGCTCAGGAGTGAGCACGATCACAAGTGAACACAAGTCCGACACCTCTGAAGTAAGACAACGTCGCTTACATCTCACAAGACAAGAGACACGACTGTCAGAGTAACAAACACTGAGAAACGAATCGACAGAAGTGACAGGCACAACCAACATCAGCTTACCCAAGGAAACATAGTCCTCTCAGCTGACAGCCTGACGATATCATCGGCTCCAATGCCAAAGGAGACAGGGAACACCAGGCACACAGGACGCCAATGACGATTACACGGAGGAACGGCAGCAAAATCAACAACACTGGACCACACACAGTATTAAGTCAGTCCTCACTCAGATATCGCATTTGATCGAGTCGCGAGCTACTCCACCAGGAAAAGGAGCACAGCAAGCTACTGACGAGACAAGGGTCCAGCACATAAACGCAGAATCTTACGAAAACAGCACTTGCAAAAACAACAGCCAACGACAACAGCACCTGCAGGATTCCGGCTCTGTACAGCACACAGAACCACGGAACATACTGCAAGCAGGGTCATATCAAGGCACGCGGCAGCTGAGCACACGACTACACGGAGCGAGTCATGCATCAGGCCGTCCACCAAGGAAAGACCCACAACAATTGAAACCAATCGCAAAACGACAAGAGAAACTACAATCTCGGGGAACGCATCTCAAGGATTACGAACATGTCTCGAGAGTACAACACCCACGAGAAGGAATGCAGAGTAGAGGCTACTTTATCAGCAGGAAAGTCGACAATTTTCCCAATGCTCGCAAATGCCAACACCAAAACTCGAGAAATGACTGACAACGGCATGGTCACGACGACGTCTAGGCACGTGTAGCTAAGACGAAGTCTTGTCGAGAAGAAACAATTCTCTCGACTAGCCAGGATCGTACGAAAAGATCCTCGGCCTGTGGGTTATGGGCCCACACGCTTCCACTGCGCACTCAATAACGCACGAAGGCATCAGAAAGAGCCTCGGCCTTCGCATCTTAGCACTCCCTGGGTTTGGGTTATGGCTAGTGGCCCACCCCCCCCCCCCCCACCAAAGGGAACCAAGCCACCAGGGGTGGAAGAAAATGGTAGGGAGGCGAGCAGGGAGGGACAACCCCATGAGAAGCGACATGACGTGAAAATGGGCAAGAAAGATCAAGAACAAAATGAATTTTTGTTCATGGCAAGCAAGGGGCTAAGTACATCAAACGTGGAGAAAAGAAAGGGGAGGAAGAACAAAAAAGAGAGAGGAGGAACGGGGGTTGAGCAGGGGTGACTACTCCCCACCATTCTAGCGCCTGCTACGTTTCTCCTTTTCTCTCTCTTTCTCCCTTTCCCTTACTCTCTATTCCTCTTCGGTGGTCGCCAGAGTGAGGGGGCCTCTTCCTCTCTTCTCCTTCTTCCTCTCTTCCTCTTCTCCTTCACCCTTCGTCTCTATGTTCCCTCCCTCTATGTGTGTCTCTCAGTCTCCCTCTACTTTTTTTTTTCTCTTTTGGTGGAGGAGGGCTCTTTATACTCCCGCGGGCGGGAGCCTTCGACCACGATTGGCTGAGGCGGGAAGTGACCAGCTTTAATGGGGATTTGACTTTCCCATCCTTGGTGGTAGGGGGAGTAGGCAGCATGTCCCCCTCTCCGTTTGACACCTCAGGTGGGCCGCTACGCATCATGAATCCATAGGGAGATGTCGTGAGATTTGTTCTACCAGAGGTGCCACTAGAAGACCCGTGCCGTTGAAAGGGCTGGGCGTACCGCTGTAGGGCGTTGAAGGCGTGCCGGTGAAGGTGCATGGGTGTATTGATGAAGGGGCGTGCTGTTGAAGGCAGCGTGCCGTTGAAGGCCTAGCCAGGGTGTGTCGCTGAAGGCACGAAGGCATGCCGTTGATCAGGAGCAGGGGCATGCCACTGAAGGCGACTGCGACCGTGTAGGCACAGGTGCGTGAGGGTGTGCCGGCGAAGCGGCGCTGGGGGTGTACCAGCGAAGGCCACAGGGGCGTGTCGTTGAAGCCTGCGCTGGGCATGCCACTGTAGAGACATATGGGCGTGCCGTCGAAGGGGATTTGGGCCCGTTTTGAGCCCGATTGACGATCTACTTAATTCTCTTCGGGGCCCATCCAGCTCGTGTGTGCCTCAGACGAGCACAGGGTCGAGCAGCTCACTACATTCATCGTCACTTATAGACTACAACACTGGTCCACAAAAAAGGCCAAAAGGGACAAGCCTATCATCTTTCACAAAGGAGACATGGTCCCACCAGCCTCACCAAAGGATGACTACGGCTGGTCCAGGCGAGCCGACGATGTCCCTGAAGCTGTCCAGATCCTGGATGACCTATCACCATGCATTCGGGAGATGTGCCTCAAACAACATATCCCCCAGTGGCAAGGCTCTGCACAGCAAAGGTACTTCCACAACTTGTGGTCGCCATCGCAGGTCCGGGGGCAAACCCCATCCTCCCAGAAAGACACTAGAGGTCTCGGTTATGACCAAGACCCAGACTTCTGTGTCTACCATGCAGTCCATGCCATAGGACCGGTGCAGCCAGCTGTTGACCCGGTTGTCGCCAATGCCAACTTCGACAGCTCGGGAGATGAGGGTGAGGAAATCTTAATTCCACTTCCCGCCAAAACCAGCACTCCAGCTCCAGCACTCGATGAGGATTCCCCACCCGTCCATAAGGACGTGGGAGCGAAGGAGGCCTCCGCGGCCTCCCAACCAATTCTAGAGCTTACCTCGCCACACCTTCCCCCTCAAGAAGGCCTCTAGAATGAAGACCGTGAGGCATCGCCAGCATTGGCAAACAACTCTGACCCAGTCTCCAGAATTTCAGTCGATAGCTGCCAGTCCAACGTGGACGGCTCGGGACAACCCTTG
This sequence comes from Amorphophallus titanum, assembly GCA_024336825.1. NCBI lineage: Eukaryota > Viridiplantae > Streptophyta > Magnoliopsida > Alismatales > Araceae > Amorphophallus > Amorphophallus titanum. The sequence continues at coordinate 2,226,720 of JANBPO010007496.1, read as the reverse complement.
TCCACATCCAGCAGCGATGACCTTCCAGTTCCAGTAGCCTCAACCACTGGCTCTGAAGACCCATGGGTGTACGAAGCTGCCATTGATGATGAAGACTTTATCGACTTTCAGCCTGCTCCTCCTGAGCTGGAGGACGGCGGCCAGGCAACCGTCGACGAGCTCTTCGAGATCAACTTGGGCGGAGACGAGGCCCCTCAGCACACATTCCTTAGTGCTCTCCTCACTGAAGCAGAGAGGCAGGACTACAAGCAATTCCTGCTCGAATACAAAGACTGCTTCGCCTGGACATACCAGGAGATGCCTGGGTTAGATCCCTCCGTGGCGGAGCATGATCTCGATAAAATCCACAGAAAACTCAGGACACTATTCACATAACGCATCACTAGGAGTGCGTTAAAGGAGTATAACGCACTGGGGCAGGCGCGTTATATCACCTGGGTTTCATGACTCCGGATTTCAGAATCAGAAACCCCGCCCAGTCGATAGAAATCGACAAGGGACTCGACGGATTACAAAACCTGCAAATCCTACCAACCCATACCAATCACACGAGCCTAAGCATGCTACTAGAAATGAAATACAATGCCCAATGGAATTAATTTAACAATTAAATGATAAACTCCACATTAAATGAACTAAAATGCATTAAACAGGAAAATACACGAAATACGATGCAGAGGGTGTCGGACCACGGCGCAAGTGATACCGGCGGTGTCCTAGCATGATACAGAATCCATCCCCCTACCTGGATGATGGCGAAAGCGGTGATACGACCACGAACCGGTGTGAGAGAGAAATGGCACCTTGCGACCCGACTCGAACTCATGTCACGTAAATCGGGGAACAGAGGATGTCAGTGCGATCCTCGCGACGTGACCATTCCAACAGTACCTCTCCGGCCTCGATCAGCAGTCGTCTGGACCACGAAACGAGAGAGGTGCGTAAATCGAGAATAATCCCTAAAATCTCCCAAAAGAAGAATTGCACAGAAAATGAGGCAAATGACGATAGATGGCGACGCAGAGGGCGTCAATGGATTCATGACGAGATGAGGAGTCTGATCCCCTACCTTTTGCATGGTGAAGACCGCGAATCGGTGCCGAATGGGCAACGGGGGCCACATCGTCTTTTTACTCGCACGCGTCTCCACGCTCCACGATCTGAGGGAAGAAGGGTACTGGCGCGATCCTCGCGTCGAGCCCTTTCTGTCGGTACCTCCCACGTGTCGACCGGCATCCGTTTGGACAGTGAACCGATAAAATGGGAGTGGAGGAGAGAGAAAGAGGGAACGAGAGAGAGAGAGCGCGATGGAGAGAGAGTGTCGACGAGAGAGTGAGGAGAGAGAGAGTGGATTGAGATATTTTTATAAAATTTTAATTTTTTTATTTTTTTTGAAAAATAACCTTAAATTACATATAATTTTTTTAAAACGCAGGAATCCACACTCTGGTTTGAGTGTGGGGTGGACGTAGGTCTGGAGGACCGAACCACCTAAAAACTCCTGTCTCCTGTGGTTTGATTATTTTCATCTCTGTCAACGTTTAGATGCTTGCTTAGGCCGTGCTTAGATCATTTAGATCTAATTTGTTTCCATTCCGTTGCATTTAATTTCCAGATTGGGGAAATGGTTTAATCTGCTGGTCTGGCGTAATCAGCAGTCATTTGATTTTAGTAGAGATAAAATTTTTAATAGGGCGATTCATTCACCCTCCCTCTGAATCCATAGCACCGTGTACCCCAACAAAATAGTCACGAGACAAGCCACTAAGGCAAACTGACAACACACAGGGATGAGCGGTTCTAGGAGGGCCGCACAAGGGATGCGCGGTCAGGGACATCCCTCTCAAAGGGGGGATGGGCAGTCAAGGGCAGGACCGCCCAAGAGGATGAGTGGTCAAGCCTTGGCCGCTCAAGCCCATGACCCAAAATAGTTCCTGGTCAAAATGGTCTTAACTGGACCACTGAACGGAACCAACTTACTACAGTGTCAGTCAAAACGGTCTTGACCAGACTGCTCATCACGACCGACACTCAACTGTTGACCAAGGGTCAACTGGGATGAATGGTCAGACCCTGGCCACTCCACCCAGACGGAAGATAGGCGGTTATAGGATGGCCGCCCAAGGGGGGGATAGGTGGACCCTACCGGGCCGCACAACCCATGTGCAGTCTATCGTGCGACTGCACAAGCCCTAAAACCCAGTGGGGATGAACGGTCCAGAGCCAGCCGCCCATACCTTGGATGGGCCCTAGTTCGACCGTCCAACTGTCACGGTGAACAACCCAAGGGTTCATCCGATCGTCGCCTTTCCACACCCTGTTCATGCCGAGATGAAGGGGATACAACCACAATCACCCTGGCAATCACATGGACTTTGATCGGAGTCAAAATGACGCACGAATCGCAAGAAACAGGCGATTCTAACGAAATTACCCAAATGGGGTTAATGAAGTTCTCGGCCTCCTATCGGCCCTGATAGACCACCATTCGACACAAAATCTGTGACTATGGAACGCCGATGTTCCAGCCCGAAGACTCGGAAGGGAAGAAAGGATGGTGTGAGGGTGTGTAAGAAGCTAAAGTAACTGCAGAGATAGCACAATGATCAACTAAATAATAATACAAAAATTAAATAAATAAATAAATTGCTACAAGGTCTAATACATCTCATGTCTAAAATAAAGTACAGTCAACTGAAAGTAAGGTACAAGTACACGGGCATACCCCGGCCCTGGTAACTGGCACTAACCTCGACTATTGGAACCACGCGGGAACTCCGCCGTGCCTCGCGACGAACCCGCCTCACCTGAAACACGGTGAAAACGGGCAGGGAATGAGCCTCCAAAATGAAGGCTCAATAGGGATCCCGCGAACCCCTACCTCGCATGGAAAAACCCGATGCTAGCAGTAAAGCTAACCATACAAAGTAGTAAAGCTACTATAGCTAACAGGAGTATGGTAGAAGTAACGAGATGCAGAAAGTAAGCGAGAAGACTGCCTACTTTAACAGAATCGTACTACTGAACCTCGGTCTAGCAAACTCGAGTCTGAAACTACCAGGAGACAGGAGCACTACTCACTAGAAGAACTACGAGATACGTCCTCTGACGTCTTACACCGCGTCATAAGTGTCTAGCTACAGCGCCCCGGGCATGAGACTCAAACACGCACAAGTACCACAACAAGGACTAGTTGGGGTCATGCTCGTCAGCGCGTGTCCTAATCCCCCAACTATGTGTACACACACAAACCATCTGCTCTAGGTGGAGTCCTCTGGCTAGTTTTCCCCCCCACCGGACTCTGATGGCAAAGACAAGGGGCCCACGGTGACTAGCCTAAAAATCGTCTAACTTAGGTCAAGCGCTCCATCACTCCCGGGTGAGTCCGCACATGCGTGCGCAGGAAGCTACGACTGGTGGACAGGTCACTGAAAGGTAGACTCTCCAGTCAACGAAAAATAAAGTCTGAACCAGATGGAGTACAGGGGACTGCCCCTCATACCAACACTGACTCACGGTGACGTAAGCTAAAGACGCTACATCCCGGGTGATGCGGGACGGACCCGCGAGACTCGAGACCGACTGGGACTCTAAGCAAGCTCGGGTACGTCCCACGCGAGGGATCCACCGCACTTAGGTTCCTTGTGATCGGTTATTCGCTGGATCAGTATTCATGGGGTGTTAATTACGATTTTGATGAGTTGCAGTACCGCCATACATGTGCTGAGGTGCAATTTCTGAAGTCTTCCATGACACCTATGTGCGTTGTAAAGAGTGCTTAGTGGAAGCATGTGGGTTGGCTACCCATTGGTCGAGGATCATTGTGGTGTCATTCTCGCTGATCGAGAGGTTTTATCCCTTCTCGGTGTGACTTCATCTTGGTCTTCTGTGCCTTGATGTCGCTGTTGTCGTGCTATTACTAGTGTTTCTCTGGTATTGGCATTGGCATTCGCGAGTGTTGGGGAATTTGTCGGCTTACCTGTTGATTGAGTACCCTCTACTCTGCATCGTTTCTCGTGGGAATTGTGCTCTCCAGGTGTTGCTGTGGTCATTGAGAAGCGTTCCCCTGAGATTGTCAGTTGTGTCATTTTCTCGTGTTGTGGGTCTTCCTTGGTGAGTAGTCTGACGCATGACTCGTTCTCTGTAGTCGCGTGATCAGTTACTGATGTGCCTTGTTGTGACCCTTCTTGTAGATGTATTCTATGGTTCTGTGTGCCGTTCAGAGCTGGAATCCTGAGGGTGTTGTCGTGTTTGTTATTGGTGTCCTGTGTGCCAGGTGTTTCTTGTCACTTTTTGGCACCGGAGCCGATGATGTTTTCAGGATGTCAATTGAGAGGACTGTGTTTCCCCTGCGAGAGCTGATGCTTTGTGCGCCTGTCATTTCTATTGATTCGTTTCTCGATGTCTGTTGGTTTGGCAGTCGTGTCTCTTTCCCTGTGAGACGTAAGCGACGTTACCCTGTCTCGGAGGTGTCGGACTTGTGTTCACATATGTCGTGCTCGCTCCCGAGCGTGTCTATGTGATAATGATCTGGCATTGCTCCTCTGAGCTCTGTTTTCGTGTTTTCTTGTGTAGTAGTTGCTGGTTCGTTCTTCCCGGCCTTACCCTTGCTTGTCCTTAAATTTCGAGGATGAAATTTCCTAAGGGGGGAGGAATGTAACATCCTGGATTCTTGCCGGATCTCTATTGGGTCTTGGCGAGCCTTTGTTAGGTTGTTCGGGCTGCAGGACTACATAACGGGCTAGATGAGTATGAACAGCCCAAGTTGAAACCCTTGCTGGTAAGGGATCATGTCCCATGGCAAGAACTGGAGCAGCTCTCACTGGTATAAAAAGAAGAAGCTGACAGAGTGGCAGAAAAGGATGACAGCCTATTCTGGGGGCAAGCACCAACCAGTGATAAGAAGAAGGAGCAAAAGAAGAAAAGAAGAGCCTGCAAGGTCAAGAGGGAGACAATACTCTCCTGCAATACCTTGTCTACCCTCTTCAATCTCCCCAATGAGGAAGATGAGGAGGAAATATGCTTCATGCCCACTGCTGAAGTTGAAACCGCTACTCATGCGACCCGGTCAGGCCGAAAATGGGGGCACCAGCCACCCGCCAACCAAAATATCATTTTCAGAGGAGAGCAACCCTATAAGATACCCCCTCCTGAGGTCAAGGGAGCCCAAATCCTTCCTCCCGTAGGGTTATACACTCAGAGTGGAAGCAGCAACACTGTCCCTTCTTTCCTCAAATTTCTGAAGATGTCCAAGGGTAAGCAGCCATGCCAAGATTCCAGCCCTACAACCGGGGGCATCCACCCGCAACTTCAGCAACCCCCTGGTGCTCCAGATGAAGACAAGGCCAGCCAAACAGTAGGCAGCAAGGGACAATAAGAGGATGACACCCAGCAGGAAGGTGCAGACTAAGAGTCCGATGAAGCAAGTCTGTCAGGGGCCGCAGCGCAAGGCTCTTCCAAGTCTAGATGGGCAGAGGAGATGAAGCTATCCAATGTCCTAGCTGGGAGTAGAATAATGAAGCTATTGAAAAAGCTCCCGATAAGGTTCACTATCCAGGAGATCCTATCCCTAAGTGAAGAGACCTGGTAGGCGATCATCACTGCTCTGTAGACACCTGCCCAATATGAAGCTTGCTTGGCTGACGCATTGCTAGATGCCAATGTGACTTTCACTGAGAAGGACATGCTACTCCCCACCATCAGTCACAATAGACCACTCTACATGAAGGGGCAGTTGAATGGTCGAGTGCTGAATAGAATCCTGGTAGATCCCGGAGGAGCCGTCAACATTCTACCATACAAAATTTACCAAAGGTACTACTTCAACGTGTGCCTCGATAAAGTTAGAGACATGCGTATCACTGGCTTCAACTAAAAGTTTGACGTGCGGCTGGGAGTGGCCGAATTTACACTCACTATGGCAGATTTTACTACGAGGGTGCAGTTCCATATTATCAATTCCAGCACCTCGTACAAAGCACTACTTGGCTACCCTTGGCTACATGAAAATATGGTGGTACCATCCATGCTACACCAATGTATTAAGTACAACCAAGAGGGTAAGGAGGAGAGGATATTTGCTGACCTCCACCCATTTGAAGTATTTGAGTGTCATCTACTTGGCGCTTCTTTGTATGCGGAGCCATCACAAAAGACCTCCAAAGTCAAGACCCCTGTCAAGGCATCAAAAAGTACCTCCGGTAGTGACTGGTTCTCACCACCGCCACTGAGATATGTCAACCCCAAGACGATCTCACATATTGCCAGTACAGGAGACGTGGGCAGAGCAGCACCTCCCGCCACCTACCCTGAAGCTAATGAAGCCGAGGTCGATCAACATCACGACCGTATTAAGATCCCAGAAGGTCTTACCAAGCCAGTACTCGGCCTTGATCATATCACTATTGAGCGTTTCAAAATGTGGGAGGTGGCACAGTCTGAAGGCCCCAATAGCTTGTTCTACACGGCTGATGAACACCCTGTACAGGAAGACATCGATTGCCATCTCCCTGAAGATATAGAGAACTCGTCAATCCCCATTCAAGGGTTGACATTCACAACAAACCGGAAGGCTAAGATGTTTCGAAAATAGCATATCCCCTCCGGCCCACCTCGCAAGGAGAAAGAAGCATTCCAAAGGCTTTGGTATCCTGCCAGCCTGTACAAAGAGTTGAGACATGTTTCCCAACATCCGGGGTTGGGCTTCACTCTCGAAGAATATTATTACAGTGGGTGCTATAAAGTGGATACCATCTACGCTTTCATCCCAACAGGAGGCAGCTCACTAGGGACAACTTTTGATGAATACCCGACGAAAGCTGAACATGCTGGGTCAACTCAATCAAGATATTCAGAATCAGAAGCAATAATTCCTTGTAGGTGCGGGGAGCCGGTCTACCCTGATGAAACAGCTCTCCAAGATAAACTTGACACGGCCAGTAGCATCGAAGCTAAAGATATTGAGGAAGTAGGCCTATCCTTCTCTTATAGCTCCCCCCTGGCAGAAGTATCATCACCTCTTATACCGATCAAGGAAGTTTCTGTTGAAACGGATCAAGAAATGCCTGTTACTAGAAAAGAACGGGCCACCTCTACTGAAAACGGGGAGATTCAATGAGGCGACAAGGCAGAGTCATCTTCATATGCCACAAAGTTGCAATGCTGTTGCTCCAGCACAGCAAGAAATAACTGTCAATCCTCCAAGGCTACCAATACAACAGCAGAGGTTGAAGCTATTAACACATCTGCTAAAAATACATCCACAAAGGACCTGCTGACATAGTGATTCATACAGCCGCCGCCAGCTGAATTAGAGGCTCCTGGCGAGGTCCAGGGGAAACAAGATGAAGAAACTGAGGTGCTCGAGCTCGAAGATGACATTCTAGACTTCATTGATCTCCAGGCAATGCCCCCGAAAATAGAAGACGGAGCCCAAGCCATAGTCAATGAGTAGATAGAGGTCAAGTTAGGAAGTGAGGATGATCCCAGGCCAACTTTCCTCAGTGCTCAGCTATCTTCTAAAGAGCAGAAGCAGTATATCGAACTGCTACAGGAATGTTAGGATTACTTTTCCTAGACTTACAAGGAGATGCCAGGGCTTAGCCCTACAGTTTCACAGCATGAGCTGGCTATAAACCCTGAGGCCGAGCCAGTGAAGCAGGCGCCACGACGCATGAGGCCAGAACTTATCACTCAGATATGCAAAGAAGTGGACAAACTCATTGATGGGGGTTTTGTCAAAGAAAACTAATATACCACATGGCTGGCTAATATTGTGCCTGTAAAAAAGAAGAATCGACAGATCCAGATATGTGTAGACTTCTGAGATCTGAACAAAGCATGTCCCAAGGATGACTTTCTGGTGCCAATAACGGAAGTCATGGTTGATGCGATAATCAGCCACGAAGCTCTGTCGTTTATGGATGGATCGTCTGGCTATAATCAGATATGGATCGCGGAGTATGACCAGGTCCACACGCCCTTTTGAACCCGCAAGGGCATGACCCAATCTGCTATCTCTTAGAAAAGCCCATCCTTTCTAGTAGGTTAGCTCGCTGGCAGAGCTTCCTCTCTCAGTTTGATATAACATTTGTTGTTCAGAAGGTAGTCAAAGGATATGCCATCGTTGAGCATCTTGCCCATCTTCCATTCCTCATACTGACTCTATTCTGAATGATTTCCCTGATGAGCATCTCTCTGCTATCTCCGATCATCCCTTCTGGTCTCTGCACTTTGATGGTGAGCTCAATTCTCAAGGCCGAGGGATAGGCGTTGTGCTTCTCACTCTGGAAGGGGTGATGATCCCTTTCACTTACCAGCTTTGATTTTCTGTCACCAATAACATCTCCGAGTACGAGGCTCTCCTAGCCGATTTGAGGCACGCTTACCTCCTCGGTGCACGCCACTTGAAGATCATAGGAGAATCTCAGCTCATCTTGTGACAAGTTTTGTCCACTTACCACACTCATGACCCTAAGCTCAAGCCATATCAAGATTTGGTCACGCTCTTAGCTCAGCAATTCTGTAAATTAATCTACATCCACACTCCCTGATCTCAGAATATTCTCGCTGATGCTCTTGCATCACTCGCTTCCTCTCTATCTTTCCCTCTCAGTCAGAGCACTGAGACTATTGTCCTTTAGAGGCTAGACGCACCCTCTCTTTAAGATCCTTGGTGTCATAACCTTAGGAAAACTGTGGAGGCGAGAGCTGAGAAGGAAGAATTGAAGGAAATATCTTTAACGGAGTTGGAAGAGATCCTGGAGGAAGAAGAATTGCCCTAGTATCATGAGATCGAGTTGTATTGTAGAGACGGATCATTCCCAAAAGGGGTAAGCGCCGAGCAGCGTATGTCTATAAGAAGAGCCTCCTTAAAGTACACTATTATTGTAGGAGAATTATATAGGCGTGCTACTAATGGAATGGTCATGAGATGTCTAGATGATGATGAAGCTTGGAAGGTGACCGAAGCTGCCCATTTTAGCGAATGTGGAGGTCATGTTAATGGCCAGGCTCTAGCAAAGAAGATCCTTAGGCAGGGCTACTACTGGCCCACTCTAGAGGAAGATTGCTCCCTCTATGTCCAGAGGTGTCTTAAGGGAGGTGCACAGCGTGGAGCGGGGAATCTCCACCAAAGTTTTAAGAACATGAATCCCCCGAAGTTCACAGGATCCACGGACCCGGACGATGCCGAACATTGGATCCGGGAAACCGAGCGGATATTTAGGGTTATGCAATGTACGGACCAGGAGAAGGTCTTGTTAGCTACATTTCAGTTAGAGAGAGACGCCCGCTGCTGGTGGGAGTCTGTCGAAGCAACTATAGATCCAGAACAAGTAACTTGGGAAGAGTTCGTTGAACACTTCAACAGAAAGTATTTTTCGGACAGAGTCCAGGAAAAGAAAGCCTCTAAATTTGCCGCTCTTAAGCAACGATCATTATCGGTGGCAGAATATGAGGCTCAGTTCTCATAGTTATCTCGGTATACTAAGCATCTAGTTAGCACTGAGAAGATGAAAGCTAAAAGGTTTCTGAATGGGCTCAAGCCCCAGTACATTACCCAGCTGGCTCCGCTAGATATACAAATTTATTTCGAAATAGTAAGGCGAGCACAGTTGCTTGAAGACGCTACGGAACTGTCTGGCAAGATCTGTGGGCGGGAAAGGAACGTTGCTGGTTGTAGCAACTATAAGCCAAGCTTTAACAACAAAAAGAGACCCGGTAATGGAGGCGAGTCATCACAATACAAAAAGCTAAAGAAGACATCCAAGCCATTTTCCATCACCACCCCATCCAACGTGGTATGTAAACATTGCGATAAGGCTGGACATAGGGCTGAAGAATGTTGGAGAAAACTAGGAGCCTATCTCCGTTGTGGGAGCCGAGATCACCGGATCCCAAATTGCCTAATGATGAAGGAATCACCAGGAGATGGAAAGCGTCCAGTAACAAGGAATGCTCATCTCCATGTTGTTATGGAAGCAAAACAAGATAATGAAGGAGGACTAGTAGAAGGTACATTAACCATTTGTTCAAAGCCTGCCTATGTTTTATTTGACACTGGAGTATCACATTCCTTTATTTCTAAAAAGTTCACCGATCCACTGCCTAATGAATCGGAGTGGATAGATTTAGTTATTGAAACTCCTCTTGGCAAAGAATCAACTATTTCACATCATTATCTAGATTGTGAAAAATTTATTCTCCTAGCTATCCTCTGAGCCCGCTTGAAATCAATATGAGGTTCTGAAATTGCAGCAATTTTAATATTATGAACTTTGATATGCTCAGCTAGACTTCTGACAGAGGCCTTGTTCCCTATCCCTCTGATATTCCATATTAGAGCTGAATCAATCATGAGCAGTGGAAGATAAGGGGAGGGTGGCCAAGGCCTTGGCTTTGGCTCTTGTCAACCGGGCATCACTAAAGAGAACTCCTGGAAGCACGGATATATCATTCGACTTCAAATCAGGGGGATGATATTTGATGCTATTATTAAACTGAATTGACATCCTGGAGTTCTCTGCTGCCGACAATTTAGATACTACATCAGAGCTTCTAAGAATAACCAATGCTTGATCTGAACATTGAGGACAAGCTGAACTAGCCATATGTTCCTTCTGTGTTACTGCAGATTCAGAGACCTCTTCTATACGGGGTAGTATTATGGGATCATTTAAACAAATAGGTAATGAGGGTCCCTGGCTAGAGTTAGGCCCAGTCAAAGCAGATGCAAAGGTCAAGGCAGATTTTCCAATTGATTTATCTAAACAATAATCCTTCCCTGTGCATTGCTTGTCTTGGATGGTCGTCTTATCAACAGTTATATCATCCTGGACTTGAATTTGAACTGAATTACCGTATACATCTGATTGCTGGGAGTCAGATATATTGGAGGACTTTAACTTGTATTCCTGTTGAAGAGACCTGTAAGCTCCGGGACCTTTATTAGATCCCTGTGGCTGTTGCCGAATAGTAGTCTTGCTCTGCTTCTTTTTGCAAGCCGTTTCCAGATGCCCAATTTTATGACAAAAAGTGCATAGATGAGGAACGCGATGGTAATTGATCTGTTGCCAGAAGCCACCACCATCCATACCTATCCAGACTCGGCTTTTCCTCTGTAATTCAAGATTCATTTTAACACACACTAACGCCTCAGAAGTATTGGTCATTGCAGCTATAGAATCATGAATCCTCAGCACGGATCCTATATTTCCAGCTATAGAACGAAGCATATCTTCATGATAAAAATTTACTGGAAGCGAGGGGAACCCTATCCAAACTGGGACCCTTTTTGCACCCTCATATGAGGACTATGCTCCACATTCCACCCACTATGAGGGGGGCTATGCTCCACCGCATCCTCACCATCATCATTCTCAAGTTCATGTGGTAGATACCATGGCCCAAGAGGGTCAATTACCTTCTCAGGTCCAACCTACCACACATGATCCATCTAGGGCTACTTCCCCATCTCTTAATGTTCAAGATCTAATCCAAGCCTTGTCTCAGCTAGATGACTCCCAAAGACAGGCCATTCAAGCAGCTCTAAAAGGGAAATCTATCCCTTCTTCCTCCAATCCTCCACCAGCCGCGGGTAGTCATTCCCCTTCGTATGGCCAGGCGGCCTCCCAAAAAGCTCATTCCCGTCCTGCCACTCCAGTTTTGGTCACACCGGTTCAGCTAGTAAGTCACTCGATGGCTAGGCCTCAATACCCTCCACCTCCTCAAATTCTAAGAAGGCCTATGCCAAACACATATCCTTCCTATCCAGCCCAGGTCGAGTCTGACCCTAATACCATCCTCCTTCAGAAGATCGCTAATATGGAGGAGCAACTGAAGAAAGTCACTACACCGAAGAACGCTCCCGAGATAGCTCTCCCCACTCTGTCAGTGTTCCACTTACCACCATCAGAAAGTCAAACTTTCGGCATTATAACGGGATGGGTAACCCGTTTATTCATTTAAAGGATTTCATGTATGAAACATCCTTCTGGCAAGATAATAAAATATCTTTGGAATACTTGTTTAGAAGGTCACTCGACGGCCCGGCACTAGAATGGTTTTATTCTCTGGAACTGACAGAAGCTAGTGATTTTGACATAGTCCAGAGGAAGTTTCTGCAGAAGTACAAGGACCGTGTTGGCCCTTCTCTGTCCGTGACTGACCTGGTTGCTGAAAAGATGAAGCCTGAGGAGGACTTCATAGTATTTGCTGATAGATGGAGAGCAATGGCCGAAAAGTTGAAAGACGTATTGTCAGAAACGGAACAAGTAAAATTGATAATTGCTAATGCAACTCCCCAGTTTCGGCATATCTTGGCCATGAACAAATTGACCACCATGGAGGAGCTATATGAAAGGGCTCGCTATATACAAACTCAGATCTTCCGCTGTAAATAAAGGCTCGGGACGTGACAGCTAAGTTGGTATCAGAGCTAGAATCTAAGTCTCAGGACTTAGGAAGAAGAATCATGTCATAGGATAAGTCCAAGGTTTGGACCCCTACCTATGAACTAAGGAAGAAATTTTCCACACTCATGTGAGAATTGGGTAGAGCCCGGGATAAGATAGGTAATTACTTTAAGATTAAGTTTCCATATTTCCATGAGAAATAATAAGTTGTTGTATTTCTCTCAGGTACCTTATTTAATTTTCAATGGCTCATCGCGTAGACTGGGACGGCATGAAGCAAACAGTGGCTGGCCTTACCCAGACACTACAAACTATGGCTCAGGCAAGTGCTGGAGCCAGAGCTGGCAGTTTACATCAAAACTTTCGAAGTCTTAACCCTCCGCATTTTTATAGATCTTCTAATCCAGACGAAGCAGAGAACTGGATCGATTAGATGAACTAGATCTTTGACGTTATACAATGCACCAATCAAGAGAAGGTGCATTTGGCTACTTTCCAATTGAATAAGGATGCTCGTACATGGTGGAACTCGGTCCCGGCACCTCCAGTCGATGCACCACACACATGGGAAGATTTCCTTACATTATTCCGTGCCAAGTATTTCTCAGAACATGTCAAGGAATGGAAGGCTATGGAGTTCGCGTCCCTTCATCAAGGGATGATGTCAGTAGCAGAATACGAGTTGCAATTCTCGAAGCTAGCACCATATGCACCACACCTTATTAGTACCGATTTATTGAAGGCTAATCGGTTCATGGACGGGTTATGGCCCGGTTACATTCAGCAACTGGGGACCCAGAACATCCGTACTTATGAAGAGATGGTCCAGCGGGCCTATTTGTGTGAAAGGACCTTAGAGAAGGTCGAGAAAATGAAAGGAAAGGGAGAAGAATCTAGCCGGCGATCTGATCGGCGATTCAGGAAGGAGAAGTTTAGTATCACGGAACCTTACAAGAGCCGTGATAACAAGAAACGGTCTAGGAGCGGGAACGGTGGAAGTTCCCAGAAGTACAAGAAAGTTAAAGAAGAGGAGAAGCAGGTCATGGCGGCCTGCACGTTTTGTGAAAAGGAGATCGCGTTGGGTTAAGGTTCGTCATCTTGCATCATGTGTTCGGATTGGTTGGCCTTCGTGTGCCATGAAGTCCATGAGAGACACGTCCCGTATGGTGGCAAGGTGGTTGCCAGTGATAAGCGTTGCCCATTCCCTGATGTATAAGGGTGTTGGCGCTGCTCCGGAAGGATGCGTGCCGGTTGGGCGGTGTTTGTGAGAATTTGCAGTTGGTGTTATATTTTCTGAGGTGTTGTGAATCAGAGCCTACGGAGTTGCAGAGGATTGTCGGGATGGAGGATCCTGAGTTGTCATTGTGATGGCTGTGCACGTGGATCTGAGTGCGTAGCGGAGGATCGTAGCGTTGGATGCTACGGGTGGATTTTCAAGGATTTGTAGAGCGTCAGAGGATAGGTTCCTCGATGTGAGATTGTCTCGGTTGCGTGAGACGTGTTGTTGCCGTGCCATTGCTTGAGGCATTGTGGTTTGTGGCACTGGCTGGATTGAGAATTGGGGAAACGTGCTGGCGAAGTTGTCGCATGAGTACCCTGTTTCTATGTTGGAAGTTGTGTTCTTGGGTGAGATCGTATCCTTGGAGAAGTGATATCTGATAAGATTATGGGTCTCGGTTAGTTACCGTGAGTGGCTGGTGAGGTTGATCGAGTGATCGACCATGGTAAGAAGTTTATTGTCTGGGGACCCGTGACATTGGTCGTGGCACTATCGACCAGCTTGCTGTGGTAGCAGGCGGCACTTCTTGGTTCTAGAGAAGTGTGCCGTGGGTTGTAAGAGGTTGTGTCCTGAGGCTCTGTGGTAAAGGTGGATTCAGAATTGGCAGGCGTCCTTTTGGATCATTTTGAGGCGAAGGATTTGATGAGATAAGACGAAGGACGGTGCCCGTGTGGGGAGGTCTCTGATGAGACGTTAACGTTGGATGTGGTGATCCCTCGTTTATGGTCAGCAAGGGAGGATTCCTCGTAAGTCTGAGTCGAGTGACGAGAGGATCGAGGATTGTGGAATCCTGTCATTTGAGTTCGCTGTGCTCCCCTGAGAGGGTGGAGTTGGCGTGAAGTTCGAGGTTGGTTGCGGTGTCCGAGCGAGATTTGGCTTGAGATGTGAGACTTCTGAAGGTTTGGTATGTGTTGAATTGGACATTGCAGCACAGAGGAAAAATCGGATATGGATTGGGATAGAAGATAGTGGTTTCTGGCAATCGATTAGCTATCACAAGGTTCCGCACCTCTGTTCTTATTGTCACAAAATTAGACATCTGGAGGAAGAATGTAAGAAGGAGAAAAACAAGGCTATGATTCATCATATACCTCTAAAAAATGTTGTTCCATTTGAAGCTCAAAAGGTCATTCGTCAGGAATATAAGCCTCGATTGCCAAAAATTTGTAGTCCAAAGCTGAGTATCAATGAGGCCAACAGGTTTTCTGCCCTGGATCAACTCTCTGAAGTATCAGACCTACAGGAGGATTTGCCAGCTGAAGGGAATGATACCGGGGTTAACAATGATATCTCCATTGTTTCTAAAGTTGGCAATCATGCTAACTGTGAACCCATATCGGGTGATGAAGCAATTAATTCATGCATCCCACATATTTGTGATAATGCCTCAAGTGAACAGAATGTCTCATATATAGCTTCCAATGAAAGGGTTACATCAGAGTCCTTACTCTTGGAGAAGCTCCCTTCAACCCAAAACCCCTTCATTCCTGGGGTAAAAGAGAAGTCTGATCTGTTAGCCAATTCTCTAAGCTTGGATATCAAGGACATTCAAATTATTTCCAACAAAGCATCTGAACTGGCTACTTTAGAAAATTCTCTGATGGTTTGTCAAAGCAATAAAAATACATATAGTGGCCTTCAAGATAAAGAAGTCATTGAAATTTCTGCCATTCCTGGAGAGCTTATTAATGATGGTCGGCTGACCAGAGCCAAAGCCAAGGTGTTGGCTGCTAACTCTTCATCCTCTTTTCTTCATGATTAATTCTGCCCTTATATGGAATGTGAGGGGTATAGGCAATAAGGCCACTGTTAGAAGCCTTGCACAAATTGTCAAAAATCATAAGATTTGCATTGCTGCCATTCTGGAACCTCGTATTGACTTTAGTCATGCCAGTCAAGTGGCCCATCGCATTAACCTTCGGTCTGTTCTTGGGAACAATGGTGCTTCTTCTAGAATTTGGCTTTTTCATAGCATTGATATTTGTGATGTGTTTTATGATCTATATCTTGGGTTAAGCATGTTTTGAATATTTGTGTTGATTTTTCTGAACTGAGAAAAAGTGTGTGTGTGGACCGTCTGCGTACGGTCGTGTCATGGTTGCTGCGTCTGTGCAGTGTGTGGCTTGATCGCCTGCATGTGATTGTATGTGTCGTTGTTGCTGCGACTGCTACAACGTGTGTGTGTGTGTGCTACTGGATTCTCGATCTAGAGCATTTGGGGTTCGTCCCCGTGTTGCTGTGTCTACAGCATGAGGAGATTTCTCCTCGTGGAGATTTATCCCCGTGTGTTGTTGGAGCATCATCTCCGTGTTGGGGATTTATCCCCGTGCTGGTTCATCCAGTGAGTGAAGCCTTACTGGTTTGGTAAGGGGTGAACGTAGGGAGCCTGTAGTGGTCCCGAACCACCTTAACAATCATTGTGTCTTGTGGTGTGCATTTGTGTGATTGTGTGTTCCTTTGCTTAATCCATCTACATGAACGAGTGAGTCGAGAGAGATTGATTGAACATCAATTACTTTATTTAGTTTATTTCCTTCAATCTCATCAAACTTATTTATTCTGCTTAGTAAGTTTCTAAATTTGTCATATTACGTGGGGGACAATTCAACCCCCCTTCTTGTTTACTCACCAACTGGGCCAATAATTGGTATCAGAGCCTCAACTCTATTTTCTTGAGGTATCACGACCTATAGGGAGATTCCTGTCAGCAAGTTTCATTTAGCAACAGGTCTAGTTTTACTCTTCCTCCTCGTTATAGTGGTAGAAACTACACTTTTTGGAGAAATAGCATGTGTGCTTATCTTGACTTTAATCAACGTGAAATCTGAGAAGTTATATGTAACGGTCTACATAAACTTCCATCAAATGAAGCCAAGTGGAGTGAAAAGCATGTAAAAAAAATGATGTTAATCTTAAGGCCTTGAATTTTCTAAGGAAGTGCATAGAGTCTGATGTTCTTTCTCTGATGTCTTCTTGCAGCTCAGCCAGAGAGTTATGGGGCAGGAGGCAGGTAGGAAATTTGGTATTGTTTATTCTATGAATGATTCTATAGTATAGAGTATTCTGAGAGCTCTGTTTTCAGTACAAAAGGTTCGTCTCTATACCCCCACTTTATCGGTGCCAAGAACAGACCGTAGTTGGGTTTCTCTCTGTGAACTCTACCACTGCCGGTATCCCACCGAGCGGGTGTAAATTCCGGAGCCTGGGTCAGCATCTTTTTCTCTGGCTCTAGTTCTGACACACCAAGGATTCCTTCCTAGTCGCGCTTCTCCCCCGGGAAGATATATAGCCTTGTCCATTTCAGTAAGTATAGCGGCTTTGCCCGCATGGGCTATCCAAGGGCCCCACATGCCACCCACTGTGAAAGTCCAGATGAATGGCATCAAGTGGCGGTCCTTTGGCAAGTCAGGACGGTAGTCACTGCACTGCCTAAAGCACGTCTCCGCTGCGGTAGAATAGACCCTGGACGTCGATACCGTGTCTGTTTCAGAATCAGAGGATTCATCGACGGCAGCAATCTTGTCATAACCAAAGTCCAGGTTGTTCACATTCAACCAGTTCACTAAAGCCCGAGATATATCTGGTTGGGCTGACGAGCTCGCCCCAACAACCGCGGAAGTCGCAGCAGTAGAACTGGAAGTCATTTCAGCACCTGAAGTCAAAGAAAGACATGAAGATGAGCCTCAAAAGAATGGATAGTCTTATAAAGATTAAATGCATGATTTTATAAAAATTTCGACAGCATCTCCCCTTATTCGGGGTCTGCCCAAGAAGAATAGGGAGTCACCCACCAAGAGGGAGTGATCCCGCAAATAAAGGGAGATTTAATCCTGAATAATAGCTTTACCCCGAATGAAATCTGCTGAAGGGGAAGAAAATAGGATGAAAATGGTGCTCGGGGGAAGAACTCGCCGACCACCGCCGAGAGGGTGAAGAGAGAGGGGATTAGGGTTAAAATGAGGGAAAAGTGCCATCTCGGCGCCTTAAATAGTAAATGTTGAAAGAGGGTTCTCGGCGGGATGAAAGGCGCGCCGAGAACGCCCCTTCGTGACAAAAGCACGCCGAGAAGCCCACTCAGCCTGATGCGCCGAGAATAGTCAACCCCACGCCGAGAATCCCAAATGAGCACCGGAAGTCATCTGGAGCTATTAAAGTGAAAACATTGATGAAAAATCCACGGCGTACCACCCCCAGACCGATGGTCAGACCGAGGTTGTTAATAGGAGCTTGGGGGATCTTCTTAGGTGTCTAGTCCGTGATCGAGTCAGGGATTGGGATTTGGTCTTACCCTTAGCAGAGTTTGCTTACAACGATTCGGTCAATAGGTCTTCACGTATGAGCCCCTTTGAGATTGTCACTGGCCTTAGACCTAGGAAGCCCATAGACTTCCCATCTCCCATCTAGTCCCGTGTGTCTGAGTCAGCCGAGTCCTTTACCGATCATATTAGATAGTTGCATGAGCATGTACGTCGTCACATTAAGATCGGCAATGCACGATACAAGGAATTGGCTGATGCCCACAGGCACCACCGTGAGTTTTAGGAGGGCATTATGTCATGATCAGGGTCAGACCTGAACGGTTTCCCTCAAGAGCCATGAAGAAGTTGCACGCTCGTGGTGCCGGTCCCTTTCGGGTAGTGAGATGGGTCGATTCGAATGCATATGTTGTGGACTTGCCAGAGGATTATGGGATCAGCTCCACTTTCAGTATCTCAGATCTAGTCACTTATAGGGACCCAGCGGTGATACCTAGCGAGCCCTTTGAGTCGTCTCCACCCCTTGTGAGTGACACCACCCCAGAGCATCCACCTCCAGCCTTGTTACCTCAACAGCGTGAGTAGATAGAGCGTATACTGGATGAGCAGGTAACGACTACCCAGGGTAGGGTGTACCAACGCCACTTGGTGCGTTGGAGGGGACGGCCCGCGTCTGATGACACATGGATCATCCTGGTAGAATTATAGAGGATAGATCCGGATTTAGTGGATCGATACCAGAGTAATCAGGACCTGTACTTGACAGGGTTGAGCTTCTCCCACCCAGGGAGAAATGGTAAGGACACCAGAGCTAGTCGCCGATACCAGACATGCAGCACGACTCGAGCGATGCCGGCCTCATTGTGGCTGGGTGACAGCATGAAGTCCCCACCTGAGTATTGACTTTCTCTATGTTTATGGTGAGTGTTTAATGTGTATTTGGTTATTGTGAGTGTATTAGTGTGTATTTTGTATTTTAGCTTCAAGATGGGTCAAGAATGTAATATGGGCTAGGCAAGGCTTAGGACAGATTTGCAGACAATCATAGGCACAGCCTTACTAGCTTCTCATCAGACATCAGTCTTCAATATAGAGCACAGCAGCACACAACTACCAGCTTGTACTAGGTGTAGTAGGGTCAGTGTTTCTTTATATATGTCGACCTTCTAGCTTAGTGAGGTAGGTGCAACTTTCTCATGCATTGACCTATCAATGTGATAAGATCGATGTTCTTTTCTCAAACATTGACCTACCAGCTTAACCATGAAGTGCACTATAGCCAGAATAAGTCATAGCAACAACTCTGCACATTTTACTAGAATAACCTCAAAGATAAGCACCTAATCCTCTGTAGTAAGGTTAAGGTTCTTCTCATGTGCTTTAACTAACCAGTGAACTAAGGTCAATGTACCTTTTATGTGCTTCGACCAGCTAGCAAGGTAAGGTCGTTGCACCTAACATATGCATAGACCTATTAGCATAGGCAAGGTCTAAGCACCTTCCATATGCATCGACCTGCTGGCTCATTCAGACAGAACCCTCAGACAATCATCATAGCACCATTGACTCCACTAAAATGAGGTTCAGTAATGTAACAATCCAACCAGCAACAACAGCAATACACATATTCTGACAAATAGAAGCAGTCTAATATATCTGACAGAATTGACTCAACTCCCCCTTACTGTGTGCAATAGTTTCAACCAGACAACAATCCTTTTCTCATGGTACACAGTCATGCAATAATGAAATACAAATTAATCACTATATGTAAGTTTTTGACGCTTGGTACTTGGCGGAGGCTAGCCTCTACGCATGATATGGGTTTCCGGATAGAAATAATCTACCCTTCTCCCAGCGTACCATTGGATATACCAAAGGGTCATGCAGACCTAAGCTTCTACTATGAGCATGAATAATCATGAATGATTTTTGACATATAAAATCCCATTTGAGACTAACATGTGGCAGATAATCAGAAATATAACAATCATGACAAAATAGCATCAATCAATGATACCAATTGATAGGATTGCATCAAATAACACCAATGGATTTAGTCTGACCAGACATGCAATAACTCAAAGAGTATTATTCAAGTAACAAGATAAAAAAAATAAGAGTGGAGTTTGACTGACCTTCATGTGCCTTGACCTTTATTTTGCCCCTTTATTTTTCGCCATCAAGGCACTCCTACAAATAGAGAATTATTTTGCGAACATAGGAACCCAAGAGTTCTTGGGTCCTGACAAATGAGTAATGTGACGACCCAGGAGATCCGGATACCGATAAACCGATATCATCGATTTATCGATACCAAGAACTCAGGGAAGCCACCCAAGAGGCTGATGAGGCCCCGTAAGGGTTAGGAAGTGTTGTTGAGGGGATGCATAACGAATGGAAATAACACACGTAATATTAATTAAAGTAACAATTTAAACTTTAATGTAGAAGCAATTCAAAATATTAGAGTGATAAGCATATATAATAGTCCAGATTCATAAATGAACAAGTCCGATAACTAACAAAAGTCCAAATGTACAACTACACGGGACATACCCCGGTCAACAGTACAAAAAGGAGTACAACAGTTTGAAGACGCGACTACTGCTGGCAGCTAAGGATGGTCACTGAAGACTCGAGAAGCTCTGGGTGATGGCTGTCACGGCTCACCTGAAAGAAGAAGGGTGAGTCATAGTCAGACTCAGTAGGGGTCACGCGAATCCCTACCTCGCAACTAAACATACAACATGCAAAGGCAATTAGAGCATGCATTTAAGAAAATAAACATGCATTGGCGTAATTTAAACACAATTATAGTAAAGCTGTAAAACCTATCTAAATAGTTTATAATAGCTAACTATATGTCAATTTAAATTAAATATAAGCGTCAGGAGCTAAATCTACCAATAGAATAGACCTCAGCTAACCAAGTGACAGGAGAAGAAAGAAAGGAGGTAACCACCAGAAAGTAGAGACCAGATGCATCCACTGACGGCTTATACTGCGTCTCAAGTAACTCGCAAGTCTCGAAACACGACAAGCGAGAGACGTAACAGTACCAAAACCAAGTAACTAGTCAGAGTAACACTCGCTAGTGTCAGTCCAAGTCTCTGACCACGTGTGCACACACTGGCTCATGCCTAGAGCCAGGTCTCTAACTAGTATTCCCCTCCTAGGACGCTACGGTTGGACTGGGGCCCATAAAACTAGCCTAAAAATTGTGTGATGAGACTACCTCTCCACCTCTCCCAGGTGGGCCGACACTAAGGTCGCTGGACTACGACTAGTGGTTCCATCACAAGGAAAGAGAAAGTAACTCTATCAGGATGTAAAGATGTGCCATAGTTTATGAAATAAGTTAAACATGGTGAATACGCAATAATTAAATGCATAATCATATGAATATGCTAATAATTAGAATATGTAGGGATTACATAGTTTAGAACTGGCAGCCCAGTTAATGAACAGTCGGACGACTGTCCATCCATGGGGCCTTATGCGGTTTCAATAGGGCCGCTCAACTCCGTGCCATGAACAGGTAACAAGGATCACACGGCTAAGGATAGGCCATTCAGGGATTTACACAGCTTTGGATTAGCCGCTCAAGGGATGAAGGGTTTATAGGGCAGTCAAATGACACGCCGCGTAGTGGGGTTGAACGGACCAAAATTGGCCGCCCAACACAACACTGCCTTACTATTCCAGGGACTGGACGATTAAGGGTTAGCCATGCGGAGTACTAAGCGGTCCATTGTGGACCTTCCAATGGTCTTAAGCGGTCTGGAGTGAACCGCGCACTACAGGACAGTCTCTCGGGGTCCGTGCCATTACCGTAGTGAAGGCAACGGGCGAACCTCGATGGAAACCCCTCCCAGTCGACCAAAATCGACGGGATTCAAAATCCTAACTAACTTGCCAAGCCCACACGATAGTTCTACAGCTATATATGCCATCAAAACTTAAAGATGATGCCCATGGAATCAATTTCAAGAAATTAGGCTAAAATATACTAACATGGTACATTGCACAGAAAAAGAGTAAAACAGCGTAGGATAATGACGCCTAGGGTACCATCGCGATCGAGGAATCCATCCCCCTACCTATTACACGACGAGGCTGGCGTTCCGGTGCCGAATTATCGAATGGAGTCACGCCGATCTCTCACCCGTCCTTGCCTCCCCGCTTCACGAACTGAGGGAAGGTGGGCGTCAAGGCTGTTGGATCCCCTAGTTGATTTTGGTTGTTGTGTTTTAATGATGACAAATCTTGTGTGTATGTGTCTTTTATATATCCACCCCCTCCCAGACCCCCTCATAGCTAGGGGCCACCCCCATACCTTTCCACCCCACTTCCGCTCCCATAAACCTCATTCCCCCCCATCATCTTCAATCTACAGTCCACCAGTTCACAGTCTAGAGAACCTAAAGATTGCAGAGGGAGCTGCGATGTCATCTGGGCGATTCAGGAAGCGCAAGAGCTACCCTTGGAAGCGTCTTCGAGTCATCTTCGCAACGGCAGTTGTCTCGTCCCGTTCCGAACTCGTGGCTGTCCGAGAGAAGCAATCTACTCCGACTGAGCAGAAGGTTCCTATCCAGCTTCCAGAGGCAGAGTGCAGCAGTTGCCACATCGGCCCCTTTGAAGATCTGGAAGCGGCGTTCGACTGAGACCTTCTTCTACGAGTTCCCCTCTTCCTCTAAGAAGCAAAGCTCCATTCGGCCACCGGAGTGATTTCTTCTCCCTTTTCTCCCCAAAGTGTGCAGCTCTGTCCACCCTGGGACTGAACTGACACCCTGTCAGTATTCAGATTGCTGCAGCCTGCTCCGACATCGGCTGGCACCCCCGTGGGTCTCACCTCGAAGGAGCTCATCCATGGTTCCAACTCCACTGACCGGGCTCAATTCGGAGTTCAGGGCTGTTCGTGGTGGCTTCATCTTCCAGACGCTGTAGTGCTGAGACAGTCCGAGCTAGAGAACAGAGTCCCTGCTTCTAGCTTCACCGTGACCGGCGACGACTTCCCCAGCTCCTAACAAAATTCCAGCATCCTCCTGGACAAATCCACGAAGTTTTGACACTGGTCCTACTGCCAAAGGAGTCCGGGAGCGCCCACAAAAATTCCTGCATCGACCGTCTATCCTCTGTTTCTGAGAGGGGACAGAAGCGACTCCGGTGTTGCGTGAAGTTCGTGTCGTCATCTTCCCCCTCCCCGCTTGGCCGGCTGAAGGCCCCTCCCTGTACGGAGGTAGTTTTGGTTGTAATCATTTAACCCCCACCCCAAGATCCCCCTCCTGTGTGAGGCGTAGTGTTGTAATTACTTGAACAGGTTGAAGCGTCCTCGCCGCGGCGTGGGTAAGCCCCACGCTTCCCCGCGCGCCCACGTCTCCGACCGGGAACACCCTATTCGGGAGGACGTGGATTGCTGTCTGCCTAAAGATATTGAAAACCCATCAGTCCCCATTCAGAGACTGGCATTTACCACTGACCGGATGGCCAGGATGTTTCAAAAACAACACATCCCCTCCAGCCAATCTCAAAAGGACCAGGAAGCTTTCCAGAAGATGTAGCATCCCGCAAGTCTGGACAAAGAACTAAGGCGAGTCTCCCAGCATCTGGGGTTGGGCTTCACCCTGGAAGAATACTATTACAGTGGAAAGTATGAAGTTGACACTATCTCCGCCTTCTACCCTGCTGAAGACAGCTCTCTAGGGGCAACTTTTGATGACTACCCAACAGAAGCTGAAGATGCTGAGCCAATTCGGCTCACCAGTCAAAAGATAGAGACCGTGATCCCTTGCCAATGCTGGGGGCAGGTTCACCCCGAGGAAACGGCTCTCCAAGCCAAATTTGATATGACCAGCAACAGCGAAGTCGAAGACACAGAGGAGACAGGGACTCCTCCTTCTAGCAGAACTCTGCCCATGGTAGTATCCGCACCTCTCCTACCAATCGGGGAAGCCTCGGCTCGCCTCGATCAAGAGGCGTACGCTATCAGGGAAGGAAAGGCCACCTCAACAGAGGATCCTCTGGAAATTTTGGCAACCCCAAATGAAGAAATCGAGGTCCTCGACCTCGAAGATGATGCTCCAGAGTTCATTGACCTTCAGCCAGCACCTCCAGAAATAGAGGATGGGGGGCAAGCCACAGTCGACGAGCTAATAGAAGTTAACCTGGGAAGCGAGGAGGACCCCAGGCCCACCTTCCTCAGCGCCCAGCTATCCACGAAGGAACAAGAACAATACATACAATTGCTGCAAGAATATCGGGACTGCTTTGCCTGCACTTACAAGGAGATGCCAGGACTAAGTCCCGCAGTTTCACAGCATGAGCTGGCAATCAGCCCGGAAGCCGAGCCGGTGAAGCAGTCACCGCGGCGCATGAGACCGGAGCTCATCACTCAAATCTGCAAAGAAGTAGACAAGCTCATCGAGGTGGGATTTGTTGAAGAAAACCAATACACCACGTGGCTGGCGAATATCGTCCCCGTGAATAGCTAGGGGTCACCCCCAGACCCATCCACCCCACGGCCCTACCCATAAACCTCATTTTCCCCCCATTATCTTCAACCCACAGCCCACCAGTTTGCAGTCTAGAGAACCTGAAGATTGCAGAGGGAGATGTGATGTCATCTGGGTGATTCAGGAGGCACAAGAGCTACCGATAGAAGCGTCTCCGATTCTTCTTCGCATCGGCGGTCGTCTCCTCCTCTTCTGAATTCGTGGCTGTCCAGAAGAAGCGATCTACTCCGACTACGCAGAAGAGCTCTGGCCAGCAACCTGAGGCTGCTTGTAGAGGCTGCCACAATCAATCTTATGAAGATCTAGAGGCGGTGTCGACCGGGGCATTCTTCTGCGAGTTCCCCTCCTCCTCCAAAAAGCGGAGCTCCATTCAGCCACCGGAGCGATTTCTTCTCCCTTCTCTCCACAGAGTGCGCAATTCTGTCCACCCTGGGACTGAACTGACACCCTGTCAGTGTTCGGATTTCTGCAGTCTGCTCTGACATCGGCTAGCACCCCTGTGGTCTCGTCTCGAAGGCAGCTCATAAACGGTTCCAACGCCACCGACCGTGTGCAATTCAGAGTTTGGGACTGTTCGTGGTGCTGTCATCTTCCAGATGCTGCAGTGCTGAGAAGGTCTGAGCCATAGAACAGAGTCCCTGCTTCCAGCTTCACCGCGACCGGCGATGACTTTCCCAACTCCTGCCAAAATTCCTGCATCCTCCTGGACCAATCCACAAAATTTTGGCGCTAGTCTTGTTGGCAAAGGAGTGTTGTACATATCCCAATGATTTTGATGATAACAAAACCAAGACTAAGTCAATCTATGTGAAACCCTTCTTACATTCAAGATTTAATGTCATTCATCATGATTCACCCTATGCAATTCACATGTCCATTCCAACTCCTGATTCACTCAAGGTAAGCTTGAATTAAGTTCTCATTTTGCAAGAAAAGAAATGTTTTCAAACTGATCAGCAATATATTTCAAACTTGGGAACTAACTAGTATGTTCATGCAGGGACTGCAGGGGGCGGTCGACCGCCAGCCAGGGGCGATCGACCGGAAGTTCCAGAACCCAATCCTCTATCCGTCGAGAATCAAGAAGCGGCTCCCCGATTGGACCCCGGACGAGTGAGTTATCATTTTTCTCCCTCGGGTGCGCTATTCTGTCCACTCTAGGACTGAGCAGACACCTGACCACTGTTCGTGCTGCTGCTGTCTGCTCTGACCTCCTCTGGCATCCCCGTGGGTACCATTTCGAAGAGGACTCAGCAACGGTTCCAACGACTCTAGCCACGCCAGAATCCAAGCTCAGGAGTGTTCGTGGTGACCCTGACTTCCTGCTGCTGAAGTTCTGTAACAGTCAGAGCCAGAAAATAGATCCCCTGATCACTATCCTGCCCCGACCAGTGCCTCCTCCAAAAGTCCTACCAAAATTCAGAGGTCCTCCTGGACCTATCAGGGCGGTTTTGCCACTGGTCTCGTCAACAACGGAGTTCGGGCGCGACTACAGAGGCATCATCTTTGACTTGTTGTCCCCTATTCCAGAGAGCGGGCAGATTCGACGTCGTCATCCGGTTTGATTTTCTAGCTATCTAATTCCCCTCCCCACCTGGACGGCTTACAGCCCCTCCCTGTGGGCGGTAGTGTTTGCATGTAACTTTGTCTTCCCATCCCCAAGTTTAACCCCCTTGCATGGGGTGTAGTGTTGTAAGAGCTTGAGCAGGGTGAAGCTACACCGGCTCGGCGTGTGGGGAACCCACGCTTCCCTGCTCACCCTCGTCTCCGAATGGGACCGGCTTCTTCAAGCTAGTCGAGTAAGTGCTCTACTCCTGCTTTCATTTGAGTGCCTTGTTTCTGCAATATTGGTTCATACGTTCCACTAGTCCGTGAGAGTGAGCGCCCGGTCCACAAGCTTCATTGTCTTGAGTAACCGTCATGGGAGAAGTGTTACCCGTGCCCATTGGCACTCGGTCGGCCCCCTTGAATTGGGCCTCTATAGCCTTGGGAAATCCTTTGGCCTTGTTGGCCCTCTACTAATAAGGGCCCAACCCTCAGGACCTCGACTCGGCATCGTCGAGTTATCCCTGGGTTTGGGTGTGCACCGAGAGAGTTGGCCGCCAATATCAGCTGGTTCGACTTGCGACTTGTGCTTGTTGCGTAGGTCTGAGGTTGTGTCACACTGTTTTATGTGTGAATAATGAACTGAAGAAAACTGTTGAAAATTTAGAAAATGAAAATTCTGATAAAAAAAATCATTGAAAACATGACCCAAGGTTCTGATACTCTCAATGCTTTATTAGGGTCAAAAGTAAATTTCAGGCATGAGGGTCTCAGATTCAATCCTACTACTAAGAAGAGTTTTACTGTCAAGACTATTTCATTTGTAGCAGAAAAGGAGAAGAGACCTCTCATAAAAATGATAAATGAAAATGCTGCTACTAGTTCTGTTTCCAAAAATGTTAATTCCAAAATGTCCAGTGCTAAGGACAAGGGGAAGCAGAAAGTTGATGAGACCAGCACACCCTGCCCTTCACCCAAGAGTAAGTTCCAGGTTAGGGGTCAGCCTTCAAGCAAATCCAAAACCCAGGGCAAGGTCACCAAGTCTCCATCACCACCACATATTCACAAAAAGACCCAACACACATCTGTGCACAAGCCTAGTGGGTCAAAAGTGCAAGGGAGACCGAATGCTGCTAAGGGTCAGACCAGCCAAACTTACCAGTCCAGAGTCCAGACCTACCATCACATTCAGCCCCAACAACTCCATAGGTCTGGATGGAACAGAAGTCAGATGAGGTCTAGCTATCAGTCTCTTCCCACTCAGTTCTATAGACCTCAGGTGAGAAATTGGACTGGTTATTCTAGAACATGGGTTCCTAACAGACAGACTTTCCTTGGTCAGCCTAGGACCACTGCAGGCCACAATCATCCGAATACCTATTGGCCTAGGCACTGGCACAAAAATAATTTTGCTGGTAATAAAATTAGTGCCAGGACTCAGCAAAAGGCACAACACCAGAAAAAGAAAGTTCAATCTGTTGGTGCTGAGAAAAAGAAAAATAATAAAAAGAATGCTAATGCTGTGAAATCCACTAAGCCAACCATGTTAAAACAAATGTGGATTCCAAAAATCTTGTTATCTTATTTCAACTGTTCTGTTTCTACTTCGGAGCCCAAACAGTTTTGGATTTCAAAATCCTCTACCTGATTGTGTTTACAGGTATGCCTAGCAGCCAGGAGCAATATGTGGAACTCTCCCTTTAAAGGCATGGCTTTGAGGGCCAAAAGGAAGAGCACTAGGCTCGGGAATACTGTCCACATTCGTGACATCGGTTGATATCCCCTCGGGAGCCGTCGGGGCACATGCTATGGCAGAGCTCCTTAGGTTCGTGGGGTCATAAACGAGTCTGACTTGGGACGGTATGATGTAGGGAAGGTCATTCCTTGTTAATTTATTCCTTGGGACTTGCGTGAGGATCACCGGTCATTCCCCTTCGAAGGTAAGGTGAAAGTAGGCCCAGGGTGGATTGAAATACAGGAGTGGTAGCTTCTGGCGCAGGGTTCTCGGCCTGGAGTTGTAGTGGGAGTAAGGATCTCGGCGCAGGCAGCAGGCTTCTCGGCACGGTGGCGAATGGGGTTTTCGTCCTGGAGTTGTGGCAAGAATAGGGTCTCGGCGCGGGCGGCCAACTTCTCAACGCGGTAACCCTCGCGCCAAGGGCTGAGGGGCGCGCCGAGAGGCTTCAGTGTCGAGAGGGTTTCGAAGGGTTCCGACACTCTATTCTAAGGTTTGTGAGGGTTTTGGATTTCAACAAGGGAGAAATTGAGAGGGCAAGGAGGTTGTTTTAGAGGGGTTTTCAGTGGGTTGACCTTGAGTGGGAATGGTCTAAGGAACCGTGGGGGAATTGGGATTCTCACGCATCTGGAGCCCCCGAGGATCGCAGTTCTAATAGAAGAACCTACTGGTTTATTTAAAGCTGATTGCAGTGAGAGATCACGAGATGGGCTGTCTCGGATTCTCAAAGCAAACTTTAGAGACCCTAAAACAGGGCTGAGGGCTACATAGTTGACATGACTGTGTAATGCGTATACAGTCGAAGAATGGTAGAACCCTATAACCCATGGGCAAGGATTAGGGCTCTGCAACAATCTCCTCTAGAACGGAAAGAAACTAGAAGAAGCAAATGTTGTACAGTCATCTGAATGACTAATGAACGTCCCCAGTTATATACTCATCGATCAACCAATGCACAAGATGATGTGACACGACCTCGGACCTACTAGCAAGCATAATTTACAACGTAAACGGGCCGTAATTGGCGGCTGGCTCACCCGACACTCACCCAAAACCCGGGGTGACTCGGCGATGCCGAGAACCCGCATCAAGCATACGACGAGCCCTAATAGCCGAAATAAGCAAGCGGGAAGAGGAAGACCGGATACCTCGATAATAGAAGGTGGGTCCATGAAGCTATCAGAAGTACACCTTCTTTGAGCCGTAATCCACCAAAGCATGATGTGCCTCGAGCCAATCCATGCCTAAGATAACATCAAAGTCCTAAAGCGATAATGTGTAGAGCCTGGCTGGCAAGTTTCGCCCTTCCACCCACATGGGCACCTACTCGAAGCAATACGGAACGTACATGAAATCACCAGTAGGTAACTCCACCACCATATCACAAGACACCTCGGTCACCGAGTCCTCCATGCTCTGAGGAAAATCCTCCGAAATGAACGAATGAGAAGCACCCGAATCAAACAAAACACAAGTCATACAACCCAAAATCGAAAGAGTACCTTCCACCAGCTACAACGCCTCAACCTCTGCCCTGGTCATGTGGGTCACTCTACCTCGGGATCTCTGCCTCCCTACAGTAGCTGACCGAGACAACTGAGGGAACTGGTCCTACCGCTGGTACTGTTGCGGCTGTGCTGGCACATACTGGGGCTGAAACCCAGATGGCTGACTCGGCCTCTGTGGACAGTCACGTGCCATGTGCCCTGGATGGTCACACCTGAAGCAAATTACGGGTGCAGAACACGGCCTGCTTGGATGAAAGCCACCGCACCGGGAACACCTGTCTCGAGCACCACTCACTGAACTCCGGTGCTGCAAAGTCACCGACTGCTGAACACTGCCAGACGACTCCTGTTGCGCCTGCCCCTTCCGACTTCGGCGCTTCCCGCCAAAGCCCGCATCCCTGAATAGCTTCCTGAGCCTCGAGCTAAAGGACGACGACTCTGGCACGGGAGCAACCGACTGCGTCGCCACGGGACCACCTGCTGAGAGCTGGACAGTACTCTGCTGCTGAACCACTGACGGCTGACCAAAACCCACCTGAACCTGACCAGCACTGCCCTGCCCTCGAACCCGCTGCAAATCTCTCTCCAATGCTGACGCTGCCTTGCACGCTGCATCCAAAGTGGTCAACCCTGACGCAAGAAGATGGTGCCTCAGCTCGACCCTCAACTATTTTTAATCATGGTCTTAGGTATCAGAGGCCGGTTCGATCTTAGCAAGATATTTACTTCCATCCCAAAAGAATATCACTTTAGCTATTTATTTGTTTGAAGAATAATATTTTTAAATTTTATTTATTTTCATTATAGACTTATTTGTAAGAATATGTAACTATAATAGGTTTTCTTCTTCTTAAATATATTTATTTCTATCTTAAAATTATCGGGCGTTACACACTCCCCCACTTAAAAAATTTGGTCCCCAAATTCACATCACCTTTCACTCTAGACGGAGGATTAGCTATAATTTCATTATGATACTACACAGGTAAAGAGAAAATCTTGAGTATGTTGAATGGAAAAGAATTAATTTAGGATTACGGGTGAGGGGTACCTTCCACAACTTCTCTTTTGGCAAGTTCGGCCACAACTTGAGTTTCACTTGGAAGCTTTTTGATCAAAATAGGGCATTCTGCTATCTTATGGTCTAAGCTTCCACAACACAGACATGCTCCCGAACTCCACCAACACTTTTCCGATTGGTGACCATACCTTCCACAAGATTTACACTTTCCTTGCAAGTGATCTGTCGAAGTTCCCTTCTTATTACACTTCTTACATTTTTGGCATTTCTTACTCTTTTGTGAAATATCACCATCGTTTATCCTTTTCTTGGTAGTGGTGAACTTTCCAGAATTACTTATTTGATCTTTCCTTTCAACTCTCTCTTTTTCTTCCACCGCCTTCTCTAGCTCTTGGACTCTTCTAACAAGATCCGTATAGGCTTGGACATCCACTAAGATCATATCATGAACAAAGCTTGGTTTAGATACTTCCATTTTATCTAAATTCCTGCAAAGATGGGTGGGGAGATAGTTTATTACTCAAGAATTAATGTTAATGAAACGCAAGTATTTTATCTTTCTTTTATAACTTTAACCCCAAGTTCCACCCATCTCTCATGGAACTCCTATAGGATGACCGACAAGGATACTCAACCTATCTCTTGGACTTAATGCCCTAAGGAATTGAAAGCCGAAGCTCTGATATGACTGACAAGGATACTTGACCTATCAGTGGAACCTAATAACTTGAGGATGTGAAAGTGGAGTGTATTAGTGATAGTAAATTACGGAATAATGTTGTATTAGATTATTTTGGAAGCTGATTGTAATAGAATTTGGCTTTATCAATAAATGTTAGAATTTTATTCTTTTCCATTGTCCTTTGTCAATTATTAGTTTAGTATTATACAAAAATCGTTCTAGCGTGCCTCTGACTGTACGTCCCGATAATTCCGCCCTTGTTCGGGGTGTGACATAACAGCTCTCCCAGGCCTCCACAAACGACCTCTCGCTCCTTCTTCCTCACCTACTCTTCTTCGTTCTCTATTTGGCTTGGTGCTAACTTAAGCATCGGAGGGTTGTCCCCTGAGGTAACACTCGGGACTCCTTCTGACACCTTTTTGTTTCTGATGTTTGTAGACTTCCACGAGTGCAGGCGGCCTTCCCCGACAAATAAATAGAAAAGTGTGGTACGAGAGCTAGAGACTAATTTTCTGCCTCTACACTTTTTGACGTCGTCTGTGGGAACTTCAATCAAATAGCCTATGGCACCTCGTGGAAGTCTCTGCAACGCCAGTAACCGGGGACGAGGGTCTCACCAGAATCTCAATTCCCGCCGTGGGTCCCAGGAAGCCTCCTCCTCCACCCGTCCATGCCAGGAGGTCACTGTTGACAATCTTGTTGAGGTGCGCCAACAGATCCAAGCCCTCACAGGCCTATGTCAAGATCTCCTGAACAGAACCACGCGGCCCCAGCGCGTCCTGATGGCATAGCAGCATAACGGTGGGGCTCCAACCATCACGGATTCCCACCAGGTGCAGGAGGCTTCCCACGCCTCCGCTGTGCGAACACAGCGATCGCCCAGCTCGCCCTCACCAAGGGTGCGCAACCCACTACACTCCAATCCAGAGATAGCCCAGCGGATACAACGGATCGACGAAATAGAAGATAAAGTCCACTACTTGGATGACATTCTGCTCGCCGCCTAGACCCGCAGGCTTATGGACGACGATCCAGGACTTCCATGCTCTCTTTTCCAGGGATATCATGGAAGCCCCCGACCCACCGAAGTTTCTGATATACACGGAAGGTTGTGGTGATCTAGAAAGGGAGGGGTTGAATAGATCACCCCTTTAAAATATGATGAGCTTGCATTACCATATGTCAACCCTTTAGGGTAGCATCTGCAGTCTCAGGGGAGCATCCACGGCCTCAGGAGAGCATCTATGGTGACAGGGGAGCATGCAGTCTGGGTTCAAGATAATTTGATGTCAACGATCAGGGGGAGTACATGCAGTCTCCGGGGACTATTCACGGCCACAAGAGAGCATTTGATGTCTCAGGGGAGCATGCATGACCAAGGGTTCAGGGCAAAGCATATGTCAACACTTTAGGGTAGCACATGTAGTCTCAAGGGAGCATCCACGGCCTCAGGAGAGCATCCTTGGTGAAAGGGGAGCATGCAGTCAGGGATTCAAGGCAATTTGATGCAACCCTTTGGCGAAGCACATGCAGTCTCCGGCGAGCATCCACGGCCTCAAAAGAGCATTTGTTGTCTCAGGGGAGCATGCATGACCACTGACCAGTGTTCAGGGCAAAGCATATGCCAACCCTTTAGGGGAACACATGCAGTCTCAGGGGAGCATCTGCACCCTGAGAAGAGCATTCTTGGTGCCAGGGGAGCATGCAGTCCGGGTTCAAGGTAATTTGATGTCAACCATTTGGGGGAGAACACGTAGTCTCCGTGGACCATCCACAGCCCCAAGAAAGCATTTGATGTCTTAAGGGAGCATGCATGACCAGGGTTCTGGGCAAAGCATATGTCGACCTTTTAGGTGAACACATGCAGTCTCAAGGGAGCTTTCAGGGCCTCAGGAGAGCATCGCTGGTGACGCGGCGGCGACGTGGAAGTAGATCGACGACAGCTCCAGGGCTCGAACGGAATTAGATAACGTGCTGTCTCACACAGCTCGGCCTCACGCCGGGCGGTCTCACACCGGGCGACGCTCAAACTCACAAGGGAGAAATGAGAGAAGGGAAAACAAAGGGGCAATGCTCCTTAACTCAATCTTCTTTCCTTTCTTTCATAACATACGTAACACAACCATGGCCTCCTATTTATAGGGAAGGCCATAACAACAATACCCTTAAACTTACCTAATTGCATTAATACTCTGCCTAATAAGACAAACCCACCCACCCACTTTTGACTTTTGTGGGTTTAAAATACATTATATCGCTATGGAGCGCCGTGGCAGAAGGTACCGGATGAGGCCGTAGAGGTGGATCTCGAGAACGATTGGACCGCTGCGGAAGCAGCAAAGTATCCCGATCGACTACTTCCCTTTCCGGCATAATCCTCTCCTTCCCGGATTATGATGCTGAGCGGCGACGAAGGGGATGGGGATTCGTGCTTTCCTTCTGAGTTCCCCTACGACTGGGTTTATCTCTCGGACATCAGCTCGCCGGTGGAGGCGGTCGCCGGAATGGAGAGCAGCGACCAGGAGTGCGTCGCTGGCATGAGCAGGGAGATGGCGCACTATTTCCTCCGGGAAGACGAGAAAGTTGCTTCCTTTCCTGTTGCCGGCGACGACCCCAAGGTGTTGCCTGCTCCTGATACTTGTTTACCATGAGCTTTCTTCTAATGGGGTCTTTAGCTTCTGATATCTGCGAACTCTGTGAGTTGGGTTTTCCAAGTATCTCCTTCTTCTTTGCACTGACCGATTTGGGGCTTCTGTGTAGGCGACTCCGGCGGCGGGATCGCCCCAGTCCACCTTGTATGCGGCTGCGAACTGGAGCGCGTTTAACAGGGAATCCTCCGACTTCCTCTCCCTGCTCTCGTCACCGCCTTCTACCCCTCTTGGAAAGCACAAGGGCGACGCTGGGTATCAGTCCTACGCTGCGGCTAACAAGCTGCAGAAGCATGACGGCGGAGGACTTCTGTCCCCTCCGGCGGGGAAGCCCTTTCCTCCGTTTGCTGCAGGACTCACCAACCACCACATCACCAGCTCCTATGCGCGTCCTTCTTTGAGCCAGCATAAGGATGTGGTTGCTCAAGTAGGAGTTTTGCTTCAGATTAACTGAGCTTTTAACTAGGTTGCCGCGAACTGCTTCAGGGTTGCTGATCCTGCTTGCTCTTCCCCTTGTTTTGCTCCGTGCAGATTCATCAGCTGAAGCGGCAGCAGCTGGCGGAGCTGCAGCTCGCCGCCTCCTGGCGCCGGCACAGCAGGTCCAAGGGCGGAGGTGGGCTCGCTGGCGGCGGACCAACACGGCCGCCGGGCTCGACCAGGACCCCCTGGGCGCCTCTCCCACAGCAGGTCGGATCGGGCATGCGGGCGGTCTTCCTCGGCCCCGGCTCGAGGAGGGAGACCTGCGGCACCGGCGTGTTCCTGCCCCGGCGGGTCGGCAGCCCCGCCGATGCGCGGAAGAAACCAGGTATGGCACAACCCATGCTCGGCAACGCATGTCCCAACACCGGGGCGCGAACTTTCTTCCTCCAAAATCTAATCTTTCCATGGCTACCATCTTGGGTTCCTTTTTAAGGGTCACCTCCGCCCGTGCATTGGCGTTTCCTGTGTAGTTTTCTTCGTCTTCTCCATTTGTTTTGTCCATTTGCTCTCTGGGAAGCTACAAGCTTCCATTCTTCTGGAACCCCCCTGCTTTGGATCTTTCTTCCTTTTTCATATTAAAACTGGTCTGGACTACTTAGTTTTGTTGTGAGTTCTTCCATGCCCTTTGCTCCTGGTTTTTGTTTCTTGGATTCGTTTACTAACGTAGTTGCCTGCCGTCTTTGATTCCATTGCCAGCCCTGTCCACCGTGCTGCTGCCGGCGAGAGTGATGCAGGCCCTGAACCTTAACCTGGACGAGTTTGGACCTGCCCAGCCTCGCTCCCCAGGCGGATTTGTGCTCCAACAAGGTGAGAGTTCTACTTCTTCCCCTTGTTCTCCCCCCTTTCCAATATTTATTTTATTGTTTACGTTTTGGAAACAATCTCAAGGCTGACATGACATGATCTACCCGTGGTTGCAGACGCCATGATCGCGCGGAACGGCGCAGTGATGTCGCAGAGGAAGGGCAACCGGCCCCAGCCCCTTCATGCCAGCAGCCAACATCACCATGATGTCTGCCTGCCTTCCGAGTGGACCTATTAGTCCCACCTCTCTCTCTCTCTACGCTAATAAGTCCTATCGTTGCCAAGTAATATTCTGTAGAGAAGAAAGCATGCAATATGTAATGGCAGGAAGAATATAGGAGCTACGGGAGAGTAGGAGATGGCTCGGAATACATAGACTAAGGTAAGAAGATTCTATAGCCGGGTTTGTTTTGTGAATAAGCCTCTCATGCTTGTGTTAAATACCCAAGAAAGATGGAGAGGAAGAAGGAAGAAACAACTACCCCCCTTCTCTTGTTGAAGGACACTGATCCATCAAAGCTCTTTTCCTTGCTTCTGATGGGAAGAAGACCAGAATGGCCGATCATCTTGTAGTACTAGTACTGTAGGGGTTGCATGCTGCTGCTGCTGCTGCAGCGCAAGTTTCCTTTTTTGCTGTCATTTCTGTAACATGATGAACGAAGGTGGAGAGACAGAAAAGCAAAAGAAAGATAAAGAGGTCACCGGTTCGCCAACCGGGTATCATGGTGATTTGTGTTAAATTTTGAAAGTTGTGTAAGGATTATGAAAATGTGGTGGGAATCGTTTGCTTGATATCTCCATGACACCGGTGTTAAAGCAATGTCTCCATCTCTTAAACGCTACCTAATTTCGTTCCATCCAGTTGTTGTCTGTACCATCATTGTTCTTCTCTGTCACTATGCTAAATTTAAATTTGCACAGGCCAGATATGATATGCCAACGTAGTCAGAAAGGTTGTTGGGCATGGGAGACCATGTGATTATGTCCTCCCTCTCGCCATGGGTGCACTTCAATCAAAAGAGTTGGTGCCCAAGAAGTGGAATCCTGTGGACTTTCTGGTGGGTGCAGTTTGGGCACAAACAGCTTTCTTTAGAGTGCTATTTAATTATCAGTTTAGTTGAGATCACAACGTGCCATTTGGAGATGTTTACCAGAGAGCGGTGGGAATGCTGATGTTTCTGATGGGCTTAGCGATGGTAGCTTCGCCTTGAAGCATTGTGGGGCGCTCGCGTCAGAAAGACTTGCGGCCAGCTTATTAAACTCTCGTTATGTTATTATTACTGGACTCTCTAGAAGGTACTTGATTGCCTCATTAGGCCAAATGATAGTTTAGCAATATGATACGATAATGAGTAGTGCGTAAGGAGTGATGGTTCCTGATTAATTATTAATTTTTTTGTCATTATTATGTTACCATCTGTCTGGTTAACTTCGTTGCGAAGTAACGGCTTTGTTTTTTGTGGGAATTGTTTTTACATGCATGCACCTGTTAAAAAGTAATTTTGTGTGAACTTATTCTACACATGTATGTATGTTTGTAGCATATTAGAATCGATATTTATTTGTTTAAATTTTAAATCAAATTCATATTTATTTGATCAGCTTCCTGGACTTAAAAAACTAAAATGCTTCATGAAAACTGACCAACCTTTGAAAATGTAGCGGGCCGAGGGAGCCCAGAGGACCGGACCAGATGCGCCGTCCTCCTCTACACAGCTAGCTAGGGGACGGGCTGAGCGGGATGCAGAGTTCACCCGAGCCATAGCCCGAGCCGAGGAGGCCGAGGCTACCCTCGCGGAGCAGGTAAGAAACCAAACTTTCCTCAAAAAATGCTTCATGATTATGCATGTGCCTAAACTGACCGATATGCAAATGTAATGTGCTGGCGAAAGAATTAGCTGCAGCGTTGGCAGAAGCAGCAGAGGTGCCTCGTCTCCAGGGAGAGATTGACCGTCTCCAGGGAGAGGTGACTCGGTTGAGCCGAGATGTAGCAGACATTGAGTGGTACCGGACCGAGGCTTGCGAGGCACGACTTCAGGCCCATGACTTGAAGATCGAGCTCCAGACCATGGAGCAGACCGTCCGGCTGATGGGCCGATAGTAGCCCAGCCTAAGGATTTTCTTCGCTAGAGCCTGGCCATTGACATGACCTCCACACTCACTAGAATGAGCCGCTTCGGCTATCTTCCAGGCTTCATCATCATCTAGACATCTCATGAGCATTTCATTAGTGGCACGCCTGTATAATTCTCCAGTGATGATAGTGTGCTTCAAGGTGGCTCTTCTGATTATCTTATGCTGCTCGGCTTTTGCCCCTTCCGGGAACGATCCGTCTCGACAATGTAGCTTGATTTCATGATACCAGGGCAATTCTTCTTCCTCCAAGATCTCTTCTAATTCTGTCAAAGATACTTCCTTTGATTCTTCCTTCTCGGCCCTTGCCTCTACAGTTTTCCTAAGGTTAACATACCAAGGATCCTGAAGAGAGGGTGTGTCCAGTCTCTGAATGATGATAGTCTCAGTGCTCCGACTGAGAGGAAAAGATAGAGAGGAAGCGAGGGAAGCTAAAGCATCAGCTAGAATATTCTGAGATCGAGGAGTGTGGATGTAGATCAATTTGTGGAATTGCCTAGCAAGGAGCGTGACCAAATCTTGATAAGGCTTGAGCTTAGGGTCACGAGTGCGGTAAGTGGACAGAATTACATCATTCTGATACTAGGCATGCCTAGTAAATCCAATCGAGTAGCACCTTTTATAATGCAAGGTAGCTCACTAAAAGAATAAAATGAATTACATTTGGCAGAGCAAGCTAATGAAGCAAGTAAATCTGCGGCATAGTTGGCTTCTCTGAAAATGTGAGATATTGAGTCATACTGTGAAACAATACTCCAAATATCCCTGACATAGCTGAGGATGGACCATGGACAGCTGGCTTCCTTATTAATGATCCTGACAAGAGTAAGTGAGTCACATTCAATAAGAGCTGGAGTGGACTCCACTGTCTTAAGGTACTTTATACCATCTAGTAGAGCTCTCGCTTCTGCAGTTAAACAATCCGAATAACCATAGTAGTGTGAGAATGCAAGAATAGTATGGCCACTAGAATCCCTTATGATGCCTCCTCCCCCAGAATCACCAGACAGCTTTTTAGCCCCATCTGTATTCAATTTAATAAACGGCCAAGGGGGGCAAATCCATTTGACAATCCGCATGTGATGTTTACTTGAGGCTTTATATGTAATACCCAGCTGATCTAGGTGTTTCTGATTGCAAGTGTTGGTTTCCTTTAGAGCTGCAACCGAACATGCCTTTTTAATTTGAGACATGATGTGGTAAGTGAATCTGGTTTTATTAATAGGCTGCTGGTCATATTTGATTGAGTTCCTAGCTTTCCAAATATCCCACATGCCATAACCAATAGAACTCAGATTAAGTAGAGCAAAAGCTGAACCTGGCTGGCCGTTGGAGATGGAATTCAAGATAAATTCCCTGGCAGTAATCCCTTGAAAGTGCAAACCTGCAGCAGTTAATGCATTCCAAACAGAGGTGGCTAAATCACTATATAGAAGCAAGTGATTAATGTCTTCAACTTTCGGATCTCTGCAACATGAACATTTAGAGCAAATGACAATGCCCACTCTTTGAATGTTGTCATCAGTCGGAAGGCAGTTATGGGCAATCTTCCATAAATGAACTGAGATTTTATTGGGAAGCCATTTGGACCACATCCGGTTCCAAGGGAAATCAAATAATGGTTGGCCGTTAGCCATATAAGAATAGGATGATGAAACAGTGAGGACACAGAACGAGAGGGAGGCACTCACAGAGAAGAAACCAGAGAGAAGAAGAAGAAGAGAAGAAGAAAAAGAAGCTGGCCCGGGGCTTCCTCCGACAACCACCTCCAAGGGAATAGAGTAAGAGAGAGGGAGTGTGAGTGGGTTTTGTAACATGGGGGGTGGACCAGGGCCTTGTGGCCTTGGGTCCAGCCCCGGGTACTCTCCCCTTCCCCCTATCCTCATCTTCTTCCTTTCCCTTCGTTGTATCCCTACGTTTGGCCATTTTGGCATGAATAAACTTTGGTTTTTCCACTTGCTTGGGTCATCCCTTTTTTTCCCCATCTAGTCCATATTTGCATCCGGGGGTTTTCCCCGTTCATGGTGTCTGGGTGTATGCTCCCTTGCCCCTCTGTTCAACCCCCCTCTCCAGCCAACGCATGGCTTCCATCCCTCTGCAACAACATCCTAGACAGCCCCCCCTCTAATGATGCATTCCTCCTAGTGCCCTTGGTCATGCCCTTGCCCTGACTGCAAATCCCTTGCAGCTTGTTAGCCTCCCTCCACCAGCATACTTCCTTGCCCCCTGCACCCAGTTTCCTGAACCCTCAAGCCGTGTATTGGGCCTCTGAGCCTTGGCCGGTACACCCCAAGCCTTTCCACCCTTCACCGGCACGGTCCTTGACCGGTACACCTAGCCTACCCAGCCCATTGCCTTGAGCGGTGCACTCACAACCTCCCCAGCACCCTCGGCCGGTACACCCTGGGGATCCCCATCCTCTCCACCGGCACACCTCTTAGCCGGTACGCCCACGCCCCTGAGCTCTTAACGGCACACCCAAACCCTCCAACCCTTCAGCGGCACACTCCCAGCCTGTGCCTTTGTCAACAGTCTACCCCCTCCTTTAATCCATCACCTTTGGCTGTCCCATTGACCTTCTAACCCTTGCCTCCCTTCGTGCTCTCCGAGGTTCACTTACGGCGTGTCGTCTGTGGACGCCCGCCTCTAATTGTTGGGTTCCGCCACTCCATGTGGGCGTGTTCCCGGTATTTCCCTTACGCCCGGGGTCAAGGGGAGGTGCTGCCGAATTTTTGTCAAAATGTAACAAGGGCGAATTGGATTTCAGCCCCAGTGATTGGAATTTTCCAAGAACGTGCAAGAAGGTCACTGGTGACCTCAAACTGAACATTCCTGACTATTGATGACATCTTGGGAATGTCCGGCTCATATTTCAGGTTTTGATAAAATTCACGTACCAGGGTTGGGTAGTAAGATCTATGCCTAGTGACAAACCGCCACCAACCCTGGAACTCGAAGATGGGGCGAAGCTCTGGAAAAGCATCATGGAGAGCAGCATCATTAGCATCCACATGTCTGGGAATGAGAACCTTGAGAGGCTCTTCAATATTTATGACTTGAGACGGGGCGGAAGGCTTGGATGAAGACGACTCCTTCCGTTGTTTCTTCTTAGACACCGGAGCGGCAGAAGTGGATGCTTCGACGACTTTCCTCTTTTTGGCTGACGAGCTAGAGGGCATCCGCTGTGGTTCTTTCTTTTTCCTTTGGTATGTCCGCTGCGCTTCTGGAGGAGTGGCCGCATGTGCGTCGTGGAGAGCTTTTGAGCGTGGCTCTATGGTAGAACCAGACGCAACAGGATCCCGCCGCCGTTCTGATGTTTCCTCTGCAGTCTCCGCAGCCTTCGGAGAAGTCATTGCAGCAGAGAGAATGACACAGGAAGAAACAAGGGGAGGTGCTGAACGGAGAAGAAATGACGCAGAGGGTGGACGCACACTGAATCGGTGAAAGAATGAACGAGGTGAGTTCACGCTACGACAATTTAAAGGGTTTTGGAAACCCTAAGGCGTGAAGCGGTTCAGTCGGTTCAGAATAGTGAACCGGGTTTAGAATAGCCTGAAGATGCGCTGCGTTAACGCAGAGAGTTAATGCGTTGACGCAGTGAAGCAAATTACTAAGAGATGTTCAATCAGGATTTGTCAAAAGGTCATTCGTGAATAGGAATTCTTAAGAAGCTGAGATGAGGATCAATAGACACAAATCAAGGAGTTTTAAACATTTCAGATTGAGTTCCCATGAACAGGCATACATAGATGGACACCTATTCATTTAATGATTAAGAGATGACGTGTTCTTATGATGTCGAACTAGAACCATGAACACTAAGAATACTTAACTGAAATAAAGACTGAGACCTCACACACTGTCACCGTCTCCCCCGACCACTCGGCGATTCCCGCCGTTCCCGACGGCGGACTCGTGGTCGTGATCGGACGAGACATCCATCGGCACGCCTTCGCGCGGCAGGTTGTCGATCACATTCGCGCGCAGACCACGCGCGCCACCCCGGCCTCGATCAGCGCGTTCACGAACGCCCCGGCGTGCGACTTGCCGTCCACGACGATCGCCGCATAGTCCTGCCAACGCTCAACAACCCACGACGCCAGCGACGCCGTGCCCGCGGCCATGCTTCCCGAGTGCGCGCCGACTAGTTCGACGTGGATCGGAGCATCGCCGGACTTCATCGCCCCCGACACCGACACGCGCGAACCGTCGGGGGAGAACTTCACGCCCAGCGACACAGCGTCCGTGTCGCCCGCAGACTCGATGTCGGGACGGGACAGGTCTGTGAACAGCGAGCACGGGCAGGTGCCGTCGGGAAGCACGACCGCAGCCGTGGAGATGGTCCAGTCCCCGGTGTCCTCGGCGAGGCCGACGACGCGGCCGTCGTTCACCGTGACCGGGAAGCCGCGGTCGAAGCTCACCTCGGCCTCGGCGCCGTGGGCGAGCGCCACGTGGGTCGCCACCTGCCGCACGCCCTCGATCGCGGAGAGTTCGGGCGTCAGCCCGATGACCGTCAGCCGCTTCCTGCACGGGCTCGGCTACAAGGGCTTGAGCGAACTCAAGGAACAGCTTCGCACCGAAATCGACGCCACGCCGCTGCTGATCTCGGACCGGCTCGCCCGCATCCGCAAGGCTTCCCGGCGCGACACGAAACTATGGGAGAACTTCGACCTCGAAATCGCAGCCACGCTCGGGGTCTATGAACTGCTGGGGAGCGCGACATGGAATAACGCGGTGGACGCGCTCGCCGAGGGCGGAGAATTGACCGGGGTGCAGCGGGCGATGATGAGCTGCCACGGAAGCCAATGCGGGTTTTGCACACCGGGCATCCTGTGCCGGCTGGCCGGCCTGGAGATGCCGGCTGGCGGTTGTGCGCCTGGCGGTCCTGGGGCCGGGGGTGCTGCGGCAGGAGATCCTGCGGCTGCGCCGGCCCATCCGGGCGTTGCGGCGGATCGACTTGTCAACCGGGCTTGGCACGGCCATCAACGCCGAGGGGGTCGAGACTCAGGCGCAGTTCGACTGGCTCAGGTCGGCTGGCTGTACCGAGGTGCAGGGCTATCTCATCAGCCGTCCGCTGCCTGCCAACGAATTTCGATCCTTTGTGGGCGAGTCTCTTCGACAGCTCCGATCTGCTTGATGCAGACGTCTGTAGCTGCGAATACAACGCCGATCTTGCCGCGCGTTTTCTGCGGCAAGTAGAGGATCTGATAGAACGCGGCGTAGGGTCACCGAACCTAAGTGGACGAAAAAGCCGATCGTAAAGTCAAACCATCTACGATTTGCGGCTGGCCGCCAATTCGAGACGTCTCATGGGTCGCATCCTTGAAGCATTGCGATGTCGCACATACGCCCAGTCGTGATCTTTCACGTCACGATGTGGCGTTGCGCCGTTAATCTGGAAGAAATGCCTCGTCATTGCCGCAAAATGCAGCATGACCATATCCCTCCCGGTGGAGGAATCAGAATTGCAGCAAAATCGATATGCGAATAGACTTACGAAACGTGGCGGGGATATCGCCGATGCTGCTAATGCTGCCGCCTGTGGCCGTGTTGAAGGAAATTACGCACGACCCTCCCGTACTTCAACGTGCGAACAGCTGGGACGAATGGCTGCGCGTCGATGGCCTTTTGCCTCCTTCAAGCAAGTCATGGCGCTATCGTAATAGCTATAAGGATGTGCAAAAGGTCTCGAAGTCGGCAAAAACATCGACGCAAAAGCTCGCGTGATCTTCTGATGGCTCGAGCTTATCGGCTGAATTCCCATCTCCAGTTCTGCATTCTAGCAAACTAACAAGTCGATTACATTGCGCCTTCGATCGGTGAGCCCGGAGTCTCAGATGACGACCACGGTTGCCAGGTTGCTCGCCCAAAAGCAGGAGCTGCGGAAGACGCTGGCCGACAAGCGGGAGGAGCTCGGTGCGCTCGAGATCCGCTGGGAGCGCGAGAAGGCGAACCTGGAAGGTGAGGGCGAGCTGCGCCGTACTCTCGACCAGCTCCGCATCGAGGCCGACAGGTTGCTCCGCGACGGCAACCTCGCCGCGGCCAGCGACGAGGCAGGCGCCCCTTGGCAATCCCGGAGTTCCCATGGCGTCATTCCTCCGCCGCCCAAGCTCTGTTTT
Source organism: Amorphophallus titanum (assembly GCA_024336825.1). Taxonomy (NCBI): domain Eukaryota; kingdom Viridiplantae; phylum Streptophyta; class Magnoliopsida; order Alismatales; family Araceae; genus Amorphophallus; species Amorphophallus titanum. The sequence continues at coordinate 2,183,585 of JANBPO010007496.1, read as the reverse complement.
CGCAGCGAGCCTGTCAATACGCCGTTTTCGGAGTCGCGCGTGGTGAATTTTTGAGCGACAACGTCGGCCCTTCGTCATGTCGACAGGCCGGCCATGCCCAGGGCGAGATGGATCGCCAACCTGCCCAATCTCATTACGGTCGCGCGCCTGCTGCTTGCGCCGTTGGCGATCGACATGTTGGTGTCGTCGCGCTTCCGCGAGGCGTTCGCGATCTTCGTGATCGCGGCGGTGCTCAATTGGCACGAGATCATCTGGGCGGTACGCGAGCTGGCGCCCTACACGCCGCGCGGGGATCACGCCGCGGCGCCGGTGACACCGGTTGCCCAGGCAATCGCCGAGGCCTTCAATTACTATGTAACGGCCCAGTGGATTCCGACCGGACTCTATATCGTATCGGTGCTGTTTCTGGCCGCGAGGCGAGACGCCTTCCTGCTGCGCGCGCTGCTTCTACCGATATGGGGCTTCGCCGCGTACGCAGCCGCCCGCTGCTTCCCTTGGGAACTGGTCGGGCTGCAGATCGTCAACGGCCTGGCGCACGCCTACATGCACCTGGGCTGGTTCGTCCTGGCGACGCCTTCGGCTGCCCATGCCGACCCGATCACCGCGCTCGTGACTGCCATCGCCTCGACGATCGGCAGGCCGTAACCCTCCTCGAACGAGGGCGCGAGCACCGCGCGCGCTCCGGCGATCAGCTCGGCGAGTTCCCGAGAGCCGAGATTGGAGGCTTCCGCCACATGGGGCGCGAGCATTTCGCAGCGGTCCAGCATATCGAGCACCTGCTCGTTCTCCCAGCCGCGCGCGCCGACGAGCACGAGGCGCGGCGGCGTCGCCTTTCGCGCCATCTCGCGCCAGAGGTTGAGCAGCAAGAGATGGTTTTTGCGCGGCTCGATCGTGCCGATCTTTCAGCGCTTGATCGCCGAGGGCGCCGTGGCGCTCCCGATCACCGATCCGCGCATGACCCGCTTCTGGCTGACCTTGCAAGAAGGAGTCGACTTCGTGCTGCAAGCGTTCACGCGCATGCAGGGGTCGCAATCGTCGATGCGGCCGATCGACCCGCAAGCGGTGCATCGGGTAATCCGGCGGGAGTGTTCCATCCGGTCATGTCGAATGACGACAGCCTTGCATCGCGTGCAACACGAGCCGGTTTTCTGTACGCGCTCCGACACTGGATGTCGCTCGAATCTCGCGGATTCGGTTTTAACTGGCGAAGCAACGGACTCGTTCAGGTCGCAAGCGATGTGGAAGAAGAGGCCGCGCTGCATGCATCGATCCGCTCACTCGGATTGCCCGATGATCTTGCTCGATATGTGACTACGGAAGATGCATATTCTCTGATCGGGATTCGCCCGGCATTTGGTGGCGTGTTCTACGCGCATGGCGGACTCGTGGATCCTGCTTCGCTTTGCAATGCGCTGCTCGATGCTGCGCAGACGACCACTTCGATATCGACCCGATTCAACTGCAGAATTGATCGGCTCGAACACGAGAACGATCTTTGGTCGGCGATCGACAGCGGAGGTCAATGCGTTGCCCGCGCATCGATCGCTGTGATTGCGAATGCGAATGATGCTTCGCGTCTTGCACGACTCGACTATGCGCCAACCGTATCGATCCGCGGACAGCTGACCTGGCTCGACAACAGCCCCGTGGCCGCGCTCAGACTTCCGCTGATCGGAGACGGCTATGTGCTGCCGCCGGATCCGACAGATGGCCGTCAGCTCACCGGGGCCAGTTACGAACTTGACGATGCCGATCCGACGCTTCGCCCGCAAAGCCAACGCGAAAACATCGAGCGTCTTGCACGGCTCGTACCCGATGCTGCGCGCGCACTTCGTGAATCCGCTGACGACGCACCGCTCGCAGGCCGTGTCGCATTTCGTTGTGCATCGAGCGACCGGATGCCGCTGATCGTCTCCCCCTGGAGTGCGTACTGAAAATAGGGCTCTAGCTGGCTATAGAGCAGCGGCACCATTTCGGCGACCGTGCGGCCGAGATGCGCGACAACGGCGCCATGGGCGCCATCTTCGCCCACCACTTCGGAGAACAGCCGCATCTTGGCGGCGAAATAACCCTCCATGTCGGCATGGTAATCGAGATGGTCGCGACTGAGATTGGTGAACGCCATGCGGGCACAGGTTGTCCTCGCAGCGCTCCTGACGACGAATCTCGCGCACGCCGACGGCGTGTACTTCGCGGAATCGTTCGGTGTGGGCAGAGCGCGCGGTGCGCTCGAGCCCACCGTCGGCAATGCGATCCAGTCACAGCTCGCGCTCGGTGCGCGCGTCGGCCTCGTCACGTCGTCGCGGACGCCCGACTACGAGAAGGCGTTCGTGATGGCGCATCCGCGCGCGACGCTGATCGAGGATCTCTCGCAGGTCCCCGCGTTCGCGTTCGGCTAGCCGTCGAGCTCGCCGGCGTTCGCGCTCCGCGTTCGTCGCGCACGCGCGACCACTCCTCGAGGGTGCCGGCCTGATCGCTCACGCGACCAGTCTAGGCAGCGCGGTCCCCCGCGCCCGCAGCGCTACGCCGCGAGCGTCACGTCGTGCGGCATGAGCACGACGGGGCCGTCGGTGCGGCGCTGTTCGATCGAGTCCTGGACCACCTGGGCGTCGCCGAGCGGGTGGATCGGCACGTCGAGACCGGCGAAGGCTCCTTCGCGGATGAGCTGGAAGACGTCGCTCGCCGCCAGCTGCGAGAGCCCGTGTCCGTAGCGGTAGCGGGCCGCCGCCGCGAAGTCGTCGCGGGTGATCGTCACGTCGACGGAGTCGGTGTCGCCCTCGTCCACGACGGTCGCGCCGAGGTGGCGCGCCCAGGCCGCGACGAAACGCTCGGCGCCGCTCGGCTGAGGCTCGACCCGCACGCGGTTGCCGCGCCCGACGGGCCGGATCTGCTTCACGATGCAGCGCGCGAGCAGGCCGCCGGGCAGGAAGGCCGCCGCGTGGTCGAACGAGATGTCCTTCGGGATCCCGAGCAGGTCGCGGTCGCTGGCGATGCGCGGGAAGGCCGGGCGGCGACCCGGCATGCGCAGGGCGACGCGGTCGCCGGCGGCGAAGCCGACCCGCAGGTTGTTGCCCCAGGCCCCTGGATTGGCGGCACTGACGTTCATCGAATTGCCGGCGCCGGCGGTGCGCGCAACCGCCGCGGTCGCCGTCCCGGGTTGCCCGGGCGCCGAGAACGACGCATGGTTGTTGCGCGCATAGGTTGCCGGCGCAGTGTCGCCGAAGCCGCCCCGTTGTGCCGGCCGGGCGGCATCGCGATGGGCAGGTCGGGGCCGGCCGCGTCCGTCGGCGTGGGTTTCGACGCCGTGGCTCGGTTCGTCGGCCGGCGCGAACGCAACTGAATGCACGAGCGTGTGGATTTTTCCATAGCGCTCTTTCAATGTGTCAAAGAGCCGCGAGATTTCTTCGTCCTTCGAGACGTCGCACATGTAACCCTCGGCGCCGGGCAGGGACAGAATCAAGTCTTTCGCCTCCTGCTCAAGGCGCTCGTTCGGGTCCATCGCGCGGATTTTGATGAGCTTGTTCAGGATCGCGACATCAAACCCATTTCCCTTGGCCTCCACCTTCACCTCTTTGATGTCGTCGGAAATGGCGCGCTTTTCTTCGAGCAATCTTTCGATGCGCTCCAAGAAGGAAACGAGTTGGTCTTTGGCTACACTGTCCTCAACGGCCACTTATTCCTCCTGAAAAATATTATTGTGAGCAGTGTTCACATAGTCAGTCATGCCGCGATGCTCCGGGCGAAGTCGCCATGAAGTTCCGCAGCAGCAGACCGATAAGCAGCAGCGGCATCGTCCCTGCTGGCGAATACGCCAAGGTGACGAGTGCCAGCGCCCTTGGCCGTGATCGAAGCGGCCCACTTCTGCGTGGCCTTGTGCCAATGAACGCCCTTGACACCGGAGTGATTGTCCGAGCGTCGAACCTTGTTCATGCAATTCTGGCTTCGAGTGGCCTCGCGAAGGTTGGAGATGCGATTGTTCGACCGGCAAAGGTCGCGGTGATCGACATCGCCTTGAGGATCACGGCCATGTGCCATTGCCCAGATAATACGATGGCAGAGCAGCGACCGTCCCAAGATGGACACGGCTATATAGCCAAGGTTGTTCTTGTGGCCCGCCGGCTTGCCCAAGCACTTGCTCAGGAAAATCCTGTAGCCTTTCCGTGTCTCGAACTGCTCCACGCCAGGGTCTTTCCAGATCAGACGACCCGATTGCGCGTCGTACTCGAACCAGAGGTGGCCGAGCTCAAACAGACCCGTTACGGCTCCCTTGCCGCTGGTTTCGGTGCTGGGGTTCATGCTGCACCTGCGGGGGCGGGCTGTCCATCTATCTATCCTCTCGCGCTTCCTTCTCCACCATCCTCCTCTCATTCCTACTGCATGATCACCACTAATCTCCAAAAAAAATGCCAATTTTAAAATAGAGATTTCAGTGGAGGATTTCGTTGTGTTCTGTCTGTCTCCCTCTCAGGGGCACAAGACCCCTGCTCCTTCCCTTCCATTAGATTTCCTTTCTCCTAGGTTAGATTTAGGGTCCGTCGAGTCTAGGGAATTAAGGTCTGTCAGGTCGAGAGAAGTAGGGTCCTGTTCTAGTGCGTCCAACCCTTCCACGCCTGAGTCGCGCCCGCCAGTGCGTCATTCCAAATCCATTCCTAATAGGTTTTTACAGGACTTAGCTCAGTGATGTCATGCTCTTCTCAAGTGCCCAGAGTTCGTGTCTATGGTGATTGTGCTGGAAGAAGAAGAGGAGCAAGATGGGGTGTGGAGCGATGATGGATTAGGTGTCTATGAAATCGTGGATGAGAAAGACCCGGTCGATTTTGATGACAGCGATGTAGATGACATTGTCGATTTATATGCATAAGGTTTGAAGAGGTTTGACGAACCGTCATCGGCAGTGGAACTAACAAGAACCCCGGGCCCATTATCATTGCAGCTAATCTCCCTCCAGAAGTTGAAGAAGAATTAATCAGGGTTCTAAGGGAGTATAGCGATTCTTTCACCTGGTCATACGAGGACATGTCGGGTCTTAACCCCTCCTTGGTGGAACATTGACTAGTGCTTAAACCAGGGGCAACACCTATGAAACAAAAATTAGGGAGATTTCACCCCCGCATGGCCTTAAGGATGAAAGAAGAAGTTGATAAATTACATAAGGCCAGGTTCATTAGAGTTGTTCTATATCCTCAGTGGGTGGCGAACATAATCCCTGTCATCAAGAAGGACAGAAAGGTGCGAATTTGTATCGATTTTAGGGACCTAAATAAAGCATGTCCCAAGGATGATTTTTCGTTGCCTCATATAGAGGTGTTGGTGGATAACACAGTCGGGTACGAAGCTTTGTCATTCATGGATGGCTATTCAGGTTATAGCCAAATCCGTCTCACTCCGAAAGACCACGAGAAAACTTCCTTCACCACGCCCTGGGGTACGTACTGTTATGTGGTAATGCCGTTTGGACTGAAGAACACAGGCGCCACCTATCAGAGGGTGATGATGGCTATATTCCACGATATGATGCATGTTTACATAGAAGCTTGCATGGATGATATCTTGGTGAAGTCAAGGACCAAAGAGGAACACCCCACTATTTTAGCTAAGGTGCTTTAGAGAGCTAGGGAGTACCAGTTGAAAGTGTATCCTAAGAAATGTGTGTTTGGAGAGTCTTCAGGGAAATTGCTAGGTTTTATAGTGAGAAAATGGGAGATTCAGATCGATCCTAACAAAGCTAGGGCCGTCATGGACATGCCTCCACCTAAGAATATCACAGAACTTCGAGGATTAATTAGGCATTTGCAGTTTATTCGAAGATTCATATCCCAACATTCTCATAGGTGCCGCCCATTCTATGAATTGCTAAAGGTGGGGGTCAAATTCGAGTGGAATCAAGAATGTCAAAAGACATATGAAGATTTGAAGGTATATTTGTCTAATCCCCCGATTTTGTAACCCCATGTCCCTGGGAAACCCCAAATCTATACATTTCTATTGTTGAGGACTCCCTAGGAGCTGTTCTGGCAGTAAAGGCCAAGTATACTACCATGGAGAAAACTTGTGCCGCTTTAGTTTGGGTAGCTCAGAGGCTAAAGCATTATTTCCTAGCTTACCCAGTTAGACTAATTTCTAGAATGGACCCGATCCGCTATCTCCTAGAAAAGTCTATCCTTTCTAGAAGGTTGGCTCACTGGCAGAGCTTCCTCTCTCAGTTTGATATCACATTTATTGTTTAGAAGGCTATCAAAGGATATGCCATCGCTGAGCATCTCGCCCATCTTCCTATCCTTTGCATTGACTCTATTCAAGATGAATTTTCGGATGAGCATCTCTCTGTCCTTACCCACCATCCCTTTTGGTCCCTACACTTCGATAGTGCACTCAATTCCCAATGCCGAGGGATAGGTGCTGTTCTCCTCACTCCAGAAGGAGTAACGATTCCCCTCGCCTATCAGCTCTGTTTTCCTACTACCAACAACATCGCTGAGTATAAAGTTGTCCTGGCTAGATTGAAGTACACATACCTCTTAGGTGCATGCTATTTAAACATTGTGGGAGACTCTCAGCTTGTTCTATGGCAAGTTCTGTCCACTTACCGCACTCGCGACCCGAAGCTCAAGCCGTATCAAGGTTTGGTCATTCTCTTGGCTAGGTAATTCTGCAAATTGATCTGCATTCATACTCCTCGATCTCAGAATATCCTTACCGATGCACTAGCATCACTCGCTTCCTACTTATCCTTTTCTCTCAGTAGAAGCACTAAGACTATCGTTGTCCAGAGACTGGACACCCCCTCTCTTCAGGATCCTTGGTACGACAAACATAGGAAAACTATAGAGGCGAGGGCTGAGAAGGAAGATTTGATGGAAGTCTCTCTGGCAGAATTAGAAGAGATCTTGGAAGAAGAAGAATTGCCATGGTACCACGAAATCGAGCTGTATTGCAAGGATGGGTCATTCCCAGAAGGGACAAGTGCCGAACAACATGAGGCTATTAGAAGAGCTACCTCAAAATATACTATCATTGCTGGAGAATTGTACATGCATTCTCTTAATGGGATGCTCATGAGGTGTCTGGATGATGATGAAGCTTGGAAAGTGGCTGAAGTAGCCTATTCGAGTGAGTGTGGAGGTCATGTCAATGGCCAGGCTTTAGTAAAGAAGATCCTTCGATAGGGTTATTATTGGCCCACCCTAGAGGAAGATTGCTCCCTCTATGTCCGGATGTGTCTTAAATGCCAACTCCACACTGATAAAATCCATGCTCCTGCTTCATCTCTTCATCCTCTCTCTGCTCCTTGGCCATTCTCCATGTGGACTTTCGACATTGTTGGCCCGCTCGGTGATCCCAACTCTCAGATCAAGCAAAAATCCTTTATCCTCACCGCGATTGAGTATTTCACCAAGTGGGCCGAACCGAAGGCATACGTAGAGATCAAAGCTACCACGGTGTGCCGCTTCATCATGAAGAATATCATCTCGTGGTTCGAAGTGCCAAGTAGCATCGTCACCAATAATGGACCCTAGATCATCTCTCAAGAGCTCCAGGACCTCTATAAGAAGTTCAATATTTCATTGCATCATTCTTCTCCATATTATCCTCAAGGTTGGGCGCGACGTGAAAGCCGCGCTGGCTGTGCGCGACCACCAGGCCGTCCGACATCAGCAGCGAAAGCGCTTCGCGCAGCGTGCTGGCGCCGACGGCGTAGTCGTTCTTCAGATGCTCGACGCGCAGGCGCGAGCCGGGCGCGAGCGTGCATTCGATGATGTCGCGCCTCATCGCGGCATAGGCCGTGCCCACCAGTGTGTCGGGCGTGGCCACGCCGGCGGCGAGGGCCGCGAGGGCGGCGACGGTCCCGGTTGTGCGTCTCATCCTGGCCAGGCTACCGGCCCACGGCTGCGCGCCGACCGTGAGCGCTGCCGCTGCCGCCGGGCGGTAGCGTGGGGGCATGGTCGACACGCTGGGCGGCATCGGCGAGATGGTGGGAGCCGAGATCCAGCGCCTCACCGGCATCGGGGTGTTGAACCAGAAGCTCGCCTATCTGATGCGGGCGGGCCCCGCCGACGCGCTGGACCGGATGGTGGCCAAGAATTACGGCGCGATGGTTGTGGAGCTGCTGGCCGACGGAAAGCGCGGGCTGATGGCGGCGATCAAGGACGGGCGCTACACCGCGGTGCCGGTGGACATGCCGGTCGAGGGCACGCGCCGGGTGGATGTGGAGGCGCTGTATGACGCGGCGGAATATCGCCCCCGCATCGCCAGGATCGACGGCATGCCCATGTTCCTGCGCTGAAAAGGGCGCGCAACTGTGGCCGAAACTGGGCCGCAACACTTGCGCGCGTTGGTTCGTTTTATGAAAGCGGTTCCTGTGGGTCGCTAGCGACAGCGTCGTGCGACGTTTTCCGTCCGGAACCGCGATAAAACAGGGAATGGAGGTTCCTAATGAAAACGACCCTGATCGCGTCTTCGGCCCTTGCCCTGTCGCTTCTGGCGGTGCCCGCCATGGCCCAGGGCTATTACCGCTATTACGAGGCGCCCATCACCGGCGCGCAGCTGACCGACTTTCCGTCCGGCCGCGCCAACGTGACGCGTACCGGCAGCATGCTCAGCCTGGGCAGCCATTACGATCAGCTCAATCGCGATTTCTATCGCGACCGCGATTACGACCGCGAACGCTATGACGCCTACCGCTATCATCGCTATCCTTTAACAGCAGTCTATTCACATGGACAGCTGGGCCAAGTTTTCCGAATCATCAAGATGTGGCCGATGGACCGGCTGCGTTGCTGCCCAATGGCAACGTATTGATAATGGCAAGCCCCGGCTATGTAACGCCACCTTCAACCTTCTACACGTTTCAATATGGGAGCAACAATCTGATCCAAGAAGCAACGTCGCCGCCGAACAGCGGAAGTGACTCCTCAGAGGAAGGTCATATGCTTGTACTTCCGACTGGCCAGATTTATTTCGCCGACTATACGAAGGATGTCGAGATCTACACATCAACTGACCAGAGGTACAGTAACTCCTGGGAGCCAGTTATTGCAGACATTAACAGCTATCCCATAGCAAAGTGTTTCGCGCATATCACGCCTTACCCTCCGCCGCCTTGCCTGACGATAAGTCAAGGCAGTACGAACACGGTCGACGGCTTCCAGCTGAACGGATTGTCTCAAGGTGCCGCCTATGGGGACGATTACCAATCGGCTACTAACTACCCGCTGGTTAGGATCACCGAAGAGATCCAACCTTTCTGTGTCATCGGCATGAATTGCCCAGTGCCCCGGGTGTTTTACTGCCGAACTCATGACCACTCCAACATGGGCGTGGCAACTGGCAATTTACTGGTTTCTACGAAATTTGACTGCCCCAACGTACCACTAAACTTCCAGGGCTACTTATCGGTGGTCGTGAATGGTATTGCCGGGGGCGGCGTTCCCGTCAAAGTAGGTCCCTAAGTCCTGAAATCGAGCTTCTGTGCAACGGTGTCGTGCTTCTTTGAGGAGCATGACACCGTTTTTCTTAGCTTGCCTCGATCCGGGGCAGCGAAAGAAGGCGACTAACTTGGTTGGGCTGCACACTCAGTCCGCTCGACCGAGGTGGGTAGCCAGATGGCCTGGCTCCAGTCGTTATGGGCTGAGCTCAGCAGCCAGCCGTACTTGGTCAGCGTAACGTCGTAACGAATATGGCCGTCGCGGGAAGTTGCGAACAGCACAGCTTCGCCGCCGGTTTTTACCAGGACGTGGGATGGCAGGAACGGCACCAGCTGTTTTGCAACGCCGATAGGGCCCATTCCGGGGCGTGACCCAAAGATCGCCGCTGCCCACGATCCGCCGCACGGCCGCAACGCCGCCGTGACAGTGGACCTCCAGTTCCTCCTCAGCCGTCCGGCAGACTACGACATTCTCAGCGGCTACCGTCCCCCATTGACCGTAAACGATGCGATGCAACGGCTGAGCAGTCAGCGATTGCCCGCTGGCGGCTCGGAACAGTCCGCGCGCCGCCTCGTCAAGAACGTCAGCGGGACCGCACCAGCGGACTGTCGCGACTGCGCCGCGCCCGACGGGAGTCAGGACCGCGACCGAACCGATCGGCTCAGCCATGAGAGGCTCGCTCCTCGTCCCGATGCCAGGCGCACAGCGCCAGCCCGTGCATCGCCAGCGACGGGAAGTAACGCGCCTCGGGGAACATCTCCGTCAACAGCCCCCCGTCTCCCCCCGTGAGGACCAGACAGGGAGAGTGCGCCGATCCTGTCTCGGCGGTCATCCGTTGGACCAGTTCGCGGACCGCCCCGGCAAAGCCCCACCGCAGCCCGCTTTGCATGGCTGCCCGCGTGTTCCGGCCGATAGCCGCAGGTGCGTCGCCGCGCAGCTCTTCCGGCCCCAGCCACGGCAGGAGGGCCGTGTATTCATGCAGCGCGCGGGCGCCCAGCGCCAGACCCGGCAGAATAGCTCCTCCCGCGAAGGCCCCCGCAGGATTGACCACGTCGATATTGATGGCCGTTCCGGCGTCGACGATCACCGCCGAAGTTCCGGCCGGCCGGAACTCATTCACTGCGACCGCATTCAGCAACCGGTCCAGTCCGACTCGTTCGGGAACGTCGACATCGACGTCGATCGGAAGTCTCGTGAAGTTCCGGATCACCAGCGGAGCCGGCCAGCGCTGGTTGGCCCAATCCCGCTGCAACTGCTCGATGATCGCCGGGTGAGAACCGCCGATCACCGTGGGGAGCATCTCCCCCCCGGCCCAGCGAGCGAGCTGATGCGGGGGCGCCGCCAGCGCGGGGCGCGCCCCTTAGACCGAGCGCGGGGAGCGAACCCAGCGCGGGTAGAGCGAGCGGGGCGGGGATTCTCTCCCAAGACTTCTCACATTCACTCTAGGATTCTCTCCAAGTGACTATCACGACTTGATCGCACAACCGTAAGTCTTGTCAGCACGGTCGATCCAACCAATCCCGCATCCCGCACCTACAAGATCATCCGCAAGCCAGCCGATGGGCTAGCGCACGCAATGGCGATTGCGGAGAAATATCGCCTGACGTCGTCCACTCTCGAAGAAAGGCTGCAATCATGAAAGCCTATCTGCTTCATACCGACCGGAATTTTGACTTCAAAGCCGATCTACGCGCCAACGCGAGTGCACTCACGCAGGACCTCGAGTTGGGGATACTCTTTCAGGCAATGTCGGGCGGCGACGCATTTGTCGACAATATTGTCCGCCGTGTCATTCTGACCGCCAACCAAACATCGGTGGCGGAAGTCCGCTATCGGCAGGATATATTCTTGGACTGCGAGGTCTGTAAACCCGCCGTCATGCAGCTCTATGAGCTGACCATCGAAACACTCGAAAAAGAAAAGAAAATTCATTATGGCCTCTTTCGGGATTCTCCTGAAACCGTCCTGCATCGTTCGGTCGAGGTACTAACGCTGTTCGTCTCAATGTTGAGACGACTAAGGACCTTTGTCGATCAGCAGGATCATAACTTTCGCTCAGAGGGCTTCCGGGCAATGTTTGCCATCCTCAAGAAGGAACTCAATGAGGAGTATTTCAAGACAAATGAAGTGCACCTGCAAAGGCTGAAATTCTGGGGCGGGGTTCTGATCAGCGCGGAACTCGGAAATGGTAATAAGGGAAAAAACTACACCCTTCGCGCTCCCCCTCCGTCCCGAAATTGGTTCCTCGAATTCATCGACTTGCTATTCAAGAAAAGGCCCGAAAGTTACTCATTCCAGATCCATCCTCGCGATGAGGCTGGCCTTCGAGCGCTGTCCCGATTGCGAGACAGCGGGCTTGCGATCGCAGCGCAGGCGGTCGCTGAATCTGCCAGTCACGTGCTGAGTTTCTTCACTACACTCCGGGCCGAGCTTGCCTTTTATATCGGGTGCCTCAATCTCCATGACCGGTTGCTGGAAATAAACTGCCAATACTGCCTGCCGGAGCCTAGGCCGATAAGCGAATATAGATTTTCCTGCCGCGAGCTTTACGACGTCTGCCTACGAAAGCGCTGTCCATTGCCCCCTCCCACGCCACCCGGCATCGCGTCGAAGGGGCGCTCGCCGTTGGTCTCACATGGCTGACCATTTCCCTCATTCGGAGATAAGGCATCTCATGTTTCCACGACTTGCACTGCTCGCCCTCCTGCTCCCCGGTCTCGCCGGGGCGCAGGCGCTTCCGACGTGTACGCGTGTCGGCTCCAAGGTCACGATCGCCACGCCGGGCCGCGACACCGTGTGCGTGCTCAAGTCCGGCGCGGTCTCGTATCAGATTACCGTCGCCGCGGCCGCATCACCAACGTCACCGACCGCGCCGACGGAGACGACGGTGGTCGTCCCAAAACCCCCGACGACCGCGCCCACGATCGCGTTTACGGATTTCGAAAGCGGCCTCGGCGACGGATTCAACACGCCGTGGCCGAACGATCTCTCGGTGATCGCCGATCCGACCGGCGCGGGGCGCGGCAAGGTATTACAGATTGCGTATAAGGGCAGCGGCTCGGTGATCGACATCAACCGCGCGCTCTATGTCACGAGCCCGAGCGCTGCCGGGAATCACTTCTTCGTCGGGGGCGATGTGTATTTCCCCGCGAGCACGCCGAACTACAGCAACACCGGCGTGCAACGAAAGCTCATGTATCTCTCGGCCAACAGCGGCTCGTCGCAGGTTGGGTTCGTGGTGCTCAAAATGTGGGGCGGTTCACTCGCCGTCGAATGGGGCAACGGCGTCGACGACATCCAGCAGTACGGGCTCGCGCCCGTGAGTAGCAATGCATGGCATCATGTCGAGGTCGAGGTGCAGATCAACTCGTCATTCGCCGCGAGCGATGGGGCGCTGCGGATCTGGCTCGACGGGACGCAGGTCTACGAGCGTGTGAAATGGAGGGCCTTTACGAGAGGCGTGCTGCGCTACGACATGATGGGCATCGGCTATCAGCGGGAGGGCACGTCGGGCGAGGCGAGTGTGAGTGAGATCCGCTACTGGGATCGCATCGGGGTGTCCAGTGCTCGCGTGCCCTGACCGATGAGCTGGACGGCGAGTCGCACCGGCGTCGGAGGCGCCACCGGGTCGGCCAGTAGTACGGCCTGTACCCTGAGTGAGCGGCCGGCCCTTGAACTCGCCAACCCCGTGATGGAGCTCGCGACACGATATGCGATTCCGGCGGGGATGCCGGCTCCGATTGCACCCGAGGTGCCCGCGCCGACCATGCTCTATTTCGACTACCTCGACGAGATCGTGACCGCGGTCAAGCCACCCGAAGGCAATGAAAGTCACTACGTGCTCGAAATGACCGGCGACGAGAAGGCACTCGCGGACACGAATGCGACGCTCGTGTTGTTCGGAAGCAGTCGAAATGTACCAGCGGGGAACACATCGTCCGATATGCTTGATCGGACGCATGTGCTCAGTCAATCGTTACGAAAGCGTGCATTCTCGTGGGCGACCGTGCATCACGCGCTCGCGAACACGGGCGAGGACGTCTGGCACCCGGAGAAATCATGAAAACCGTCGATATTTTCGAATCGATCGGTACGCATCTGTTCAACGATTCGCGAGTGCAGCGCTACGGCATGATCCTGCTCGAATCGGGTACGAAGGGGCTCACCAAGGTCGATCCGGTCATGGTATGGATCGACGCGGGGATTGCGGTCTGCGAAGCGGGCAGTAGTTACCTCAGGTATGCGGCGCAAAAGGAAATCAACAAGCGGCTTGAAATCGAGAATCAGACGCTCAGGCGTGAGCTTGCGAGTCAGCTGAAGCTGCTCGGGCTTCACTACGACAAACTCGTGGCCGAACAGGACCAGCGCGCCGGGCAAATCGAGCTCGCGCTCGCGACGATGGTCGAACAGAGAGAATCGATTCTCAAGCGTATTCGCAAGGACAGTCAGCGCGTCCATGAAATTCACCGCATGGTGCTCGATCTGCGCCAGCAAGGCTATTCGAAAGAGCTTGAGAGTCTGCAGACGACGCTCGATATATTGGTCAACGCATCGCTTCAGTGTCTGGCTCAGGCAGCCAGCTAGTCAAACAGGGGATAGTTATCGTGGTCAGGTCAGTCAAGACAACCAACGCGGGTAAGCAGTCAAAGTCCGATACGAAATCGGGTACGGGATCCAAAGGCAATTCGGGTGGTGCGAGCGGCAGCACTCTCGACAAGGTGCTCGGCAAGCTCGACGGCTGCCCGATCATCACCTGGACGAACTGAACACGATCATGCGGTCGGTGCCCTTGGCGTTGGTGGTCGCCGAGTGCCCGTCGTGGTCGATGTCGGGCCGGGCCCAGTAGCTGACCTGGCCGTGATCGTGGCGCCACTTCCATCCGTATGCGCCGATGACGTCAGCCCACGGACGTCGGGCGAGGTCGGCACACAGGGCGTCGACCCACGATTCACCATCGGCGGCCCAGGAGCGCTCGACGAGCGGCGCGCGCCCGGCGGTCGACACGACCTTCTCGGGCTCGGGCAGCAGGTCGAACTGCCGGGCGACATCCCACAGGGCGTCACGCTCGGCGTCGGTGATGGTGGCGATCGTCGCCGGCCCACCGTGAGCGAGCGCCCAGTCGATGCCCGAGGCGTGGGTCGGTCCGTGGCTGGGCGCGGCGACCACGAACCCGCCTTCGCCTCTGGTCTCGAACAGCACTTGGACCCTGCCGTCGGCGTCGGGCCGGCGCGCGAGCTTGGTGTTGCCCTTCGCTGTGTCCACTCGGTACAGCAGGTGCAGCCCGTCGGATGGGGTGTGCTCGCTGTAGCCGCGCACGACGCGCTGCAGCAGCTCGCCGAGGCCCTTGGCCTCGCAGGCGGCTTCGTACTGCTCCCACATGCCCTCGGTGACGGCGCGCCCTTCGAGCTCGAGCATCTCCAGCCCGCCCGACGTCCGCCCGCACAGGAAGCCCATGCCTGGGTGTCCGTCGGCGAACCACTGGGCGACGACGTCGCGTCCAGGCCTCACGGCCTGCCACTGTTTCCACTCCCCGAGCGGGGCTTTGGAGCCGTCGGTCTTGGCCCGGATGACGCAGAGCCCGGCGTCCCACGCTTCCAGCGCCGCTGCGAGCATGGTGTTGGTCGGTGGCGCCGTCGTGGCGGGGTCGGTCGTCACCATTCGCCCGCCATCGCGCCGAGACGAAGCCCTGGGTGAAGGCGGAGATCTCCTCGCACATCTGGACGGCGCGACTGCCGGCCGATCTCGCGACGGGCGCGCACGCCGAGGGTAGCGCGAACAACGGCACCATCAGCGCCGGAGTCGGTTTGGTCGGCGGCACCCAGTTCGGTGACGGCGCGCACGCCGAAGGGTCGCACTGAATCCCATTAAAGATTCATAGAACAATTGAACCGATGAAAAACTTCTGACGAGAACAAGATTTTTAGAACCTTCTTTGAAACCGAAGTGAAAGTGATAATTGGGTTCGAATTTCAGATTCTCAAAGCTGAAATCCAGTTTTTTAGGAGCGATTGCATTTTCTTTCGGAACTTCAAGAGGAAAGTCATAGAAACGTGCAATCATATCCAACGCAGTACTGTAGTTATAAACACTGAAGAAAAAGTTCTGAAGGTTAGGTAAGCTTGCGATGATACTATTTACCACAAGTGCCGCTGCAACTAGTTGACCTGCAGAAAGTTCACCTCTAAGAACCAGAAACCCGCCCATTCCCAAAAGAAGGACATTCATGACGACACCAAAGATCTGAAGACCGATATGTTGGCGAAACTGGAAGTTAAAGAGATTATTTCTTACGACAAGCCACTTATTAAAGAGGTTTGTCATTTTCGCATTTGAGAAGTCTTTACCATGATCCGATGTGAAGATGTTTCTTACACGGCTCATTTCTTCAACCCAACTGACAACATTGTACTTACCATCAGCTTCAGGCGAACCCGCTTTCACACCATCTGGTCCGAAAAGCATCCAGTTTACAAAAAGAAACTGACCCATGAAACCTGCAAAGCCAAGAAAGTAAGGATGATAAAAAGCAAGAAGTGAAAAGCCGATAATGAATTGAATAATAAATCCAAATCCACTCACAAAAAATGTGACCATACTTGATTGCATGATCATGATATCGAAATATCTATTGATTAGATCGGGTGAGTTCGCACCTTTGAAGTACTTGTCCTGATAAGCGCTTAGCCGTTCAGAAATAATGAGACCGTAACGCACAAATAATCTACGTTGGAGAATTTCAACAGTGTAAGTCTGAATCGCCTGAAGCGCGCCTGAACAAGAGAGGATGAAAAATAACAACAGACACAAAACGATGAGTGGCTGTGACATGGTCCTTACACCAATGTTATTAATAATCACCTGAATTGCAAGGGGAACACCAAGACTCAGCAAACTGACAGCAAGTGTATTGATGACAATTGATTTGATGAAACCTATTTCAGGTTTTGTCCCAAAAGGTTCAAGATAATAAAATTTGCAGAACTTTTTCGGAAAGCAATAGCAATTCATTGACATGAGGTAGAAAATTTTATTCAGGTAATGTTGAATATAATAGACGGTAGTACTAAACAACAGCAACTAGATACCTTCAAAAGACAATTTACTAACCATGAGCATACATATGAAAAAAATCTACTAAGGAGCTGAACAAGCAAGCAATTATGAGGTAACATAAGAGTTCCATGACAAAAAATGTTCGATCAAGGCCTGATACAATTGCTGCACTATGCCATCTGTGAGCTACTCTGATCAATGATATTAGGTATTGAATAGGAGGGCATAATATGAAAACAAACATCTAATCCCAAAATCATCAGAAACCAACATGAAAAGAGGCGATCTGTAATTGCAGCCAACGGGAAATCTCATGTGCAGACCTCTTTAAGGGAGTCCATGGTGGGTGTCTCAGCAACATGAATACAGTTGTATTTGTCCGGATTCGCTTCGCCCCATCCATCCAAAACTATAAGGCCAATTGTCTTCGCCTTTGGAAGCTTCGGGTGGTCAGCCAACTTCCATGAGAATCCAGAGCTGCCCATGACTGAAGTTCTACAATAACAACGATTATAAAACAGAAAAAAAACTAAAAAAATCAGATCACTATCCCCTAGGGGACCGCAACCTAATAGTTACAGTTCCATAGGGGACTGCGTTCTCAGAAAAGGCCCCGAGTCATCTGGGGTTCAAAAAAAAAGTTCAATCACCTACGCAGTGGTTCCAAGAATCCTTTGTGGGTAACATAGGCCATGGGGATGCCCATACCATTGGACATGAGTTTTTAATTGAGATTTTTTAACCATCAGAAGTTCCGTCTCGGATCACAATGTCTTTCTAGATCATGTTCCAGATGCACGATCTCTGCCCCAATCTTGATGTTTTCAGGTTCTAACTGAACCAATATATCATCCAACATGCTAGATATATTATTGTCCAACATGTTAGATATATTACATCTTAAGTTCTAAGCCATGTTAAGTTTCATATCATTTAAATCCACACACGATTAAGTTAAAGATATGGAAGATAATAATTCTATTCTATGAGCTTATAGCAATTTGTCCGGTTCGCGGGCCGCATCTACGTGTTGCCGCATTCTGCCGAAAGTTAGGTCTGGAAGTCATCGTGACGACTCCAGAAGAGCACGATCGCGATGCCGCTCAGACGCAAGGGCTTACGCACCTCATCGCTAATCTGATTGTGAGAATGGATCTTAGGCCGACGCGAATGACGACCAAGAGCTTCGAAGCGCTGATGTCCGCCGTGGAAATGGTCCGACACGACGCACCGGAAGTGCTTCAGGCAATCCTAAGTGCGAACCCTTATGCAGGGGATGTCCTCAAACGCTTCAAGTCACTTACCTCTGCTTTGGACGAGCCCATATAGGAGCGAATTACAAATCCGATTCTTTAAGGTTTGCCCGGAAGATTGGCCGCTTAGGCGAATTCCTGCGCTCGACTTTTGCGTGCAATTATACAAGATGCCGTCATGGAGACGGCCGGAATCGGGGGCATGACACCAGTGACGCATACAGCGAAGCGCAAGCGCGGGGACGCAAGAACCTGGCCGATTGTATCCGTGGCTATCGGAATGATGCTTTGCGGATGTGCGACGACTCCAGAGTCGGTCACTGTCAAGTCCGGGGAAAAGGCACTTATCGGCATGGCGATGGCGACCGACGAAAACTGTACATCAGCAACAGCCAGCTTTATTTACCCGGAGACCCCCGGTTATCCCGCCCACGGCCAAGTTAGCTACCAACTGGCTAACGGCCACTTCAAGAAGAATACGACCCACCTCTGCGCCGGCAAAACGACGAGAGGTGTTGCCGTAATTTACCGATCCGATCCAGGCTTTGTCGGCACCGATAGGGTCACTGTTCGAACCTTCGATCGCTCAGAGCACGTTATAAATATCACGGTTGTAGAAAAATCATCACGGTTGCCGATCGATTCGAAACTGAGAGGCCCATAGTCTTCCCCACCCGGACCCGCGCTGTCGCGGCTCAGAACGATTGGGCCAGCGAGTTGGAATCGCGTCGATCCGAGTTCGTGGCCGCCCACAGGAGGGGTTCTTCCCCGACTGCGCTGAGGGGGACCTGACTGCAACCTGAAGCTGATTGAGGCTGCCTCCACGTCCCCTTCCTGACGCCTGCAATGTCCCAGAGCCCGATAATACGTCAGTTTACCCTACATAAGGTTCCAAAGATTCAACAGGTAAAAACATGCGTAAGCCGCAAAATACGATCCGGGACTAACCAAGGCACTCCGAAACCCACAGATTCAGATCCGGAAAAGTCTGGGGTGTTACAGACCTCCACCCTTAAATAAATTTCATCCTTGAAATTTGAGGCAACTGTAACTCAAGGGAATGAACAACACCCCCGGTTGCCTATGCTCCTAGAGCTCCAGTGAAAACCTTGACACTCACAGGGACACAGATCCTGAGGGGCACAACCAGACCTTGATCATGAACAACACGCCCCGCTCACACACAGCACACATCGATCATCAGAGCAGGCATAACAGGCAAGAATATAAGTTTGGCATCACCTCAGCCACAATGGAAACCAATCATGGCATCGCTGCCACCATCTCACTCACTGAGGAGACACAATCCTCGTTATGAGAAATAACCACCGATCAAATCCCACGCTCGACGGACCAATCAAATGTCAGCCTCACCTCCAGCTGACTAATCTTACACCGTAAACCAGGGCCAACCATAACTGAGCTTCCATCAGCTCACGCAATCATTCCAACTAACTGCCACCATGTGTCGGCTCCACGCCAAGGATCATCTCACACCTGGCAAGCCGAACACCAATCACAGCACTGGACCAGCACCGGTCCAAACACGAGCCTTCAACAAATCCCAGATCTAATCTAGGAAGAGACACAACTCAAGATCGGCCACCCAAGGCCTCACTGGCATAGGGCTCTTGCCATTCTCAAGCCGCAACAACCAGCATCTTCTGTCTGTGAAAGACCATTCGCTTGTCACCATCTATTCATCAATGGGAAACCTTGACTTACTCAGCTACTTCCTTCTTTCATGGTCCTTCAGCAGAACCAATACGCACATCCAACTCTCAACAGGCCATCCGTTGACTCTTCCATAGACCACCATTGCATCACGAGCCGATCCTCACTCAGACGCCGCATCCGATCCTGATCTTCATGCCAACTCTACCCTCTCAGGGGAGCACAGTGAAACTACTCGACGAGATCACACAATCCTCGATCCTCACATCTCCGAGACAACCAAATGTCGCTTGCTATCACAATAGCCTGGTCGATGACGCCGCAACCAATGCACACGGATTCCCAAATGACACAGATGTCACCATGGTTGATCACTCGGCTAGCCTTACCTGCCGCTCACAGCTACCAACTAGGCCCCATAATCACTCAGAGATCACTTCTCCAAAACTACGATCTCATCTGAGGATGCAACTTCCAACATGAGTCGAGTACAAAGCTCAGCGACTCCAAACTCGCGTCCCCATCCTCTGTTAGGTGACTATCTTAGCAACCTTCAACCGGATACAGAACCCAATGCCTGACGCGACTTCCAGTGCATGGATAGGGTACTCATGTGGCAGACTTCCCATCACATTTCCCCCAACTCACCATCCTGCCAATGCCACAACCACAATGCCATGGCAACGGCACGGCAACAACACATCTCACATAGCCGGAGACAATCTCACACCGAGGAACCAATCCTCCAAAGCTCTACACAAATCCTTGGGAATCCACTCATAGCAACCAATGCAACGATCTTGGACCCCAGTGGGTTATGGGCCCACTACACTTTCGTTGTGCACTCTAATCCGCGCACGCAACGTTACAATGAATCGGGATCTGCCACTCTGACAATCCTCAACACGACTGGCTAACTCTGAAAAATAGGGTGAGGAAAGCACATTCACCTCGAACCCAGAGCACAGACACACTCTCTTGTCTGGCAATGCTCTTGTAACTCCATAGGCTATGATCTACAACACATCGAAAATCACAGCGCCAACCTCAAGTTCTCACAAGCACAACCCAACAGGCACTCATCCTTCCAGACTGATGCCAACACACCCTTACGCATCAAGGGATGGGCATCGCTTCTCACGGGCAACCACCTTCCCAAAACATAAGATGCGTCTCACATGGACTTCATGGCACACAGGAGGAGCCAACCAGTCTGAACATACGATGCAAGATGATGAAGCTTGGCAAAATGCTATCCTCTCTGACCAAGGAGGAATCAGCATACCTCCAACAATTCGGGAGGAAAAACTCCATGCTTGACTTGATCTAAAACCTCACGCATACTGGGAATAGCATCTTCCCGCATCAAGAGAAACCCTCACTTCCGTCAGGTCAGCACCTCCGACAACACTTCTCGAGTGTCTCATCGGACCACCTTCACATCATCTCTCGATGCAGCACCATCATAATTCCTTGAACTGCAAAACGCCATGTCTCGAGCACTGGCCCTACTGATCACCAGCAACGCTCTGCCACAGTGGTTGGACCAGTCACTGCCACACGCTCCTTGCCTATGCCTACCTTTGACCTCGGAACCATTCGAACACCAAAAAAAAAACTTACCGAGGAGCGAAGAAACTGAAAAAAGACGCTAGGCTCGAAGGCTGCTACACCTCTAGCCACCGGACAATATTCCCTCGAATCTGTCCGTGCCAACACCAATCCATTCTCGATGCTCAGGTCCACAAAATATCCATCTCTAGAGCTACCACCGCACAGACCGCCACGCCAAGATCCCCAACACGAACCATACTCGGCACCTGCCGATGCTCATCCCCAGTCCCGAACTCACTGCGAAACCTTCACATCTCACCTGCTACCTCGTATGGCGCATCCAAGGTAGTGCACAATGGCCCCAAATTCCACCATCTGGGTCACAACCCAAGCCACTGCCACACAATCTCGAACCAAGTCTAGGGCTAACGCAACCCATTCACGCATATGTTGGGTTCATTGTGCTCCCTCATTGTCTTTGGTGATGGTTTTGATGATAACAAATATTATTTGCATTGTGTGTATGTGGATGAAACTTGTATGTAGAAGCACATGAGACTGGTGATGGCTTTTAAGCATGTATTGGTTTAATGTTACATTGAATGCGTGGATGATCAGATCATATGTGCTTGATTTAACTTCCATTTGGTTGATAATCATTCATGTTTGTGAAAGAATGAGTAGATGTTAAAATCAGTATAGTCAAGCCTTAAGTGAGCCTTCATAGTTGAGATTGATTTTGCATATTGCTAGTAATGCATATAAGCTCATGGATGGTTATGAATAGAAGCTCTATGCCTATCTTGGTGTGCTCAATTAATAAGCTTTTATAAAGTCACTCATAATCCATGATTTTGATATCCATGTAGATCTCATGTTCTACCTTGTCTTGAACGAGGCGACCCTCAATTTCATGGATGTCGGACGAACCGGGGCCGATCTCTACAAGCTCGACTGGACGCCCGAAATGCAGGAGCCGCACCGGCGCGACGCCATTCTGGCCGCTCTCAAGAATGTCGATCCGATGAAGCTGTTACTCGCTCGCTGCGATTCCGAGACCGCCATCGCCTGGGGCATCGATCACGGGCTGCAAAAATTCCAGGGCCGCTATGTCGAAGCCATGCTGGCCGCCACGACCATGGGGGTGTGCGACAAGGCCTCCGCCTGCACCTTGGCGCAATGCACCAGCCGCCATTCGGTGATCGCAGGCGCCCTGCGCCAGGATTGCGGCAACAATCAGATGCTGGATACGCCGCCGATGATGCGGACTCCCAAACGGAAGACGCCATCATGAGTCCCGACGCTCACGGCAAGGGAACGCCGATTCCCTCCACCGAAAATCTGCTGCTGGATTACATCCATAAGCTGGAGCGGCACCGTCACGGGCGCAGCGCCTGCCGCATCCGCGTATCGATGCTGCAGCCGATGAACCGGCGCGAACATCACATCCGCGCCGCCCTGCAGACCTTCGACGGGCTGATCCGCCGCCTGAAGGGCCAGGTCTTCGCCCTGTCCAATACCGACATCGTGGTGATCTTCAAGGATGTGGCGCTGGACGAGGTGCAGGCGGCGCTGATCAAGCTGCGATTCCTGTTCGACGACGATCCGATGCTGATGCGCGAAGACGATGAGGGCCGTCCCGCCTTCGTCGAATGGTATGTGGTCGACAAGGATTACCAGACCCTGCTGCGCATGGCGCAAAGCCTGGTCAATGAGGATATCGAGCGCCGGACGCAGGACAAGAAGCGCGCCGACGAAGCCGCCCAGCCGCCTCAGCGCCAGAAGCGCCGCGAGCCCTTGACCCCCTCTTTGCTGGCCAAGCTGCAGACAGCGCTGATGGGCGCCGATCTCGCCAATATGATGCGCCGTCAGGCCATCTGCGCCATGGTCGGGCAGGCGCCGCCACAGCCCTTGTTCTATGAGCTGTTCTTCTCGATCGGCGAATTGCAGGAAACCCTGCTGCCCAATGTCGATCTCTCCAGCAGCCCGGCGCAGATGCAGGACATCCGGAAGGCGCCGGATCCGGATCGGCTGGGCTTCTCGCGCGACCCGAACACCGGCGCTCCGATGGTGGGCGAAGGCCAGGCCATCCCCGACGCCGACAAGGGCCGCGCCGACACGGTCATCATGGCCTCGGGGCGGCGCGTGCCCGTCCGCTACGCGGTCGTGGAAGCCAGCGAACTCGCTGCCTCCCATGACGCGGACGGGCGCGCAAACCCGGGCTACGACGCCGCGCCGCTCAAGGCGCTGAACAACGGTCGCACGGCCGGGCTGCAAGCGGCCTACGCCTCGGGCAACGCTGGCGCCTATCGGGAAGGAATCGGCGCCGACGCCGCGATCCACGGCGTGTCGCCGCAGGCCATCGCGAGCAAGCGCCAGCCGGTACTGGTGCGCCTATACGACCCGGCGCAGAACGCCGGCGACATGGGCGCCGAGTCGAATGCCAGCGCGCAACTCGGGCTGTCGCCGGTGGAGCAGGCGCGCACCGATGCGCGATCGCTGCCCGACCTGTCCGATCTGGCGTGGAACGAGGACGGGACGCTGCCGGTGGCCGGGAACACCGACTTCTTCCGGCGGTGGTTCCGCAACATGGGCGAGGCGCAAGCGGCGACGCTGCAGGACGCCCAGGGGCGCCCGAACTCCGCGGCGCTGCAGCGGTTGCGCGCGGCGCTCGTGGGGCGCGCGTTCAATGACGACCGTGTGCTCGCCGCCCTATCCGAGGACGTGAACCCGGACAGCCGGAACATCGTCAACGCGATGGCGCAGGCCGCACCGGCATTCGCCGGCCTGGACGCCGGCGGCCGGACCGACACCGTGCGCGGCGCGATCGTCGGCGGGCTGGAATTGGTGCGTGAGGCCCGAAATCAGGGGCAGCCGGTGGAAACGCTGCTGGAGCAGGGCGACCTGATCGGGCGCGACCCGAACGCCGCCGCCGTCGCGCGGTACATGGCCGCGAACGCCCGATCCGCCTCGCGTATGGCCGAGGCGTTCAAGGCGATGGCAGAGTACACTGACCGGGCGCAGCGACAGGCTGCGAATCTGGACGTGTTCGGCGGGCCGCCGCCGGCAACTGTTGGAGGGGCACCGCTTCGGCAATGTGCTGGGCTCCAACGGCTCGGTGGCGCCGCTCTTCCAGAAGCAGATCCTGGCGGGGGGCCCGGTCACCGTCACCCACCCCGACATCACCCGCTTCTTCATGACCATCCCCGAAGCCGTGCAGCTGGTTCTGCAGGCCTCGGCCGCCGGCATCTCGGCCCAGGCCCCGCGCGGCGAGGTCTACGTGCTGGACATGGGCAAGCCGATCAAGATCGTCGACCTGGCCCGCCAGATGATCCGCCTTTTCGGCAAGCAGCCGGACGTCGACATCAAGATCGAGTTCATCGGCCTGCGCCCCGGCGAGAAGCTGCACGAGGAGCTGGTGCACGAGCACGAGAGCCATACCGCCTTCATGGCCGGCGGCGCCGCCTTCGCCGTCAGCCCGCGCACCACCGAACTGGCCATCCTGCGCCGCCAGATCGGCGAACTGGTGCGCGCCGTGGGGGCGCAGGACGACGACAAGGTGCTGCGCCTGATCCGCTCGGCGGTGCCCGAGTTCCAGTTCCAGGGCGATATCGCCGAAGGCGGCCGCGCCTAGGCGGCGACTGCCGTCGACCGCCTGACCGTCAGGCCCAGCACCACGCACAGCACCAGCGCCGGCAGGGCCGCCAGGCCCGCGCCGACGAAGAACAGGGCGTAGGCCTGCATCGGGCTGACGCCGTGGGCCTGCAGGCTGTCCACCACGAAGGAATTGAAGCGGGACACCACCAGCACGAAGCTGGCGTCGGGTGCGCTGAAGTCGCCTTCGATGATCGTTACGTTGCTCATGGTCAGTCCTTCGGGTCAGGGCATCATGGAGGAATCGGCGCCGAATTCGCTGGGGCAGAGTTCGCAGGGAATGTACTCCACCACTTCGAGGTCGAAGCCGGAAATCGGCACGACCAGCCCGCCCATGCCGTTCGCGGTGTCGGCCACGACCTTGAGCGGTCGCAGCGTCGAGACGTCGACGAACGACACCACATGGTCGGCCCACGCGCCCAGCAGGTTCTGCTCGCTCCATGCTCCGGTCAAGGGAGGCAGGGGCTGGCCCAGCAGCTCCGCGGCGGACAGGTCGCCCTGCGCCGCCTGGGCTCGGACGGCCAGACCAGTTTTTTTGTGAATGTGTTTATCATTAAAAAAATTAGCTTTGGCTTTATAAATCTTTGAGTTCACATAAGCTTCATTACGTAGTTCCTCAAATTCATTTAATTGTAGAGCTCTTTGGGATCTAGCCTAAATGAGGTCAAAGTTAACTTGTTTAATGGCCCAATATGCTCTATGCTCTAATTCTATAGGGAGGTGGCAGGCTTTTCCAAAGATGCATCGATAGGGTGACATGCCAATGAGAGTCTTGAATGTTGTTCTATAGGCCCATAATGCATCATCTAGTATATCAGACCAGTTTTTCCTATCAGGCCTAACTATCTTATGCAAGATGTTCTTTATCTCCCTATTGGATACCTCCACCTGACCACTAGTTTGGGGATGATAGGGGGTGACGAGTTTGTGAGTGATGCCATATTTGCGAAGCAAAGTTCGGAATTGAGGGTTTGTGAAATGAGAACCCCCATCACTAATAATAACCCAGGGACAACTAAATCTACAGAAAATATTTTTCTTTACAAGTTTCATCACAACTTAAGATCATTAGTCCTCGTGGCTATGGCTTCGATCCGTTTTGAAACATAGTCAGCCGCCACCAAAATATATTCATTCTCAAAAGATGGTAGAAACGGTCCCATGAAACCTATACCCAAAACATCAAAAATTTCTATAACTAGGATGGGATTCAACGACATCATATCTCTTTTCGAATTATTGCCCACAGCTTGGCATCTTAAACATGTTTTGACAAATTCATAAGCATCCTTAAATTACGTGGGCCAATAGAATCCACTCTGTAAAACTTTTACCGTAGTCTTCTTACCCAAGAAGTGTCCCCTACACGCTAGAGTGTGAAAAAAATTCAACACAAATTGTTATTCCTCTTTCGGGACACACCTTCTGATTATATGATCTGGACCCATATAAAATAGTTCTGGGTCCTCCCAAAAATAATGCTTGACCTTTGAAAAGAAGTGACATTTTTCATACTTAGTCCACCCACCCAGAATTTGATCGACAGCCAGATAGTTGACTATATGTGAGTACCAGGGGGTTGAAGCGTGAGAAACAACAAGGAGATCCTCGTCAGGAAAGGAATCGCGAGATCAACGGCGTCAGCGGCGGCTATACCGGCGAAGGCTTCAAGACGGTCATCCCTGCCACGGCCTCGGCTAAAATCTCCTTCCGGCTCGTCGCCGGGCAGGACCCCCAGAAGATTCGCGACGCCTTTCGCGCCCATGTCCGGGCCCGCATTCCCGCCGATTGCAGCGTGGCGTTCACGAGCCACGGCGCCTCGCCGGCGATCGCCACGCCGGCGGACGGCGCGTTCGCCAGGGCGGCGCTCGGCGCGCTGACGGCGGAGTGGGGCAAGACGGCGGTGGTCATGGGCAGCGGCGGCTCGATTCCGGTGGTCGGCGCCTTCCGCCGGCAGCTCGGCATGGACGCGCTGCTCATCGGCTTCGCCCAGACCGACGACCTGTCTAGCTTCCAGCACGGCATCCGCTCGTGGATCCGCATTCTCGCGGCGTTCGCCGGGGCGTGAGGAGCAAGGGATTCGGGCTTCCCTCGCTAAAAACCACCGAGCGGATAAACCGATGGAAACATTAAATTCCCACGTGCCGTAGGAAAAGCCATGCAGAAGCTTCTCGTCCTCCAGTCGCTCTGGTCCATGCAGCGCCCCGGCGGCGAGCAGACGGAGCGGCCGCTCGAGGTCAATGTCGAGATGATCGCCCGCGCCGGGTTCGACGGGCTCGGGGCGATCTGGACCGATGCCGGCGATGCCGCCCGCGTCTCGGCGCTGGCGCGATCGGCCGGGCTCGTCGTCGAGGGCATGTGCTTTCCGGGTTCGATCGACGAACTGAAGCCGGTGCTCGAGATCGCGGCGGCCTTTCCGGTGCATCACATCGACATCCAGCCGAATCTGAGGCCGCGCAGCCGGGCCGAGGCCATCGCCGTGCTCGAAGGCTGGGCGCGGCTTTCGGACGAGGCCGGCATTCCGGTTCATATCGACACGCACCGCAACCGGATGACCAACGATCTGCTGTTCCCGCTCGACCGCATCGACGGCTTTCCGGGTGTAAAGCTGCTCGCCGACCTGTCGCATTACGTGGTCGCCCGCGAGATCGAGCTGCCCGTCCCGGCGGAAGTCGCGGCGCAGATGGAGGTTGTGCTCGACCATTGCTGGGCCTTTCATGGCGTTACGACAATATCGGCAGTCGCATCGCAACGCTTGCACCGTCGCGGCTTGCGCAGCGACACATGACGCTTGATGGTTTCGTAGAGACGGCGGCCGGTCAAACGATGCCAGCGGGCACGACACCGGCTCCGGCAAACGCACACACGGAACTCGTGATCGAGATCACGCACGGATCGATCGATGCAAAGCGCCTCTCGAATACCGAAGTCGAAGTGGTGTTTGATTTCGTTGCGATCCTCCGCGACACGGGCAGCAGGACGATCAACCTTGTGGTGACGTGGCAGTCGTGCAGCAGCTCCGTGTGCTTGCCACCAAAGTCGCAGGCGATTCCAGTAGCCATTAGGGTTTCATCACAGGTCGCGGTTGCCGCGGCCGAGTTGGGTGGCCAATGCTGTGGCGAGGTCCTGGCGCCGGGCATCGGTCTCCACTTCGCGGGCGGCCACACGGCGGGCCTGCAGTTCGTCACCGTCAACACGGCCCGGGGGGGCGTCGTCCTGGCCCACGTGGACCCCGTCGGCCTCCGCCTCCAGGGCCAGGTCCGGCCGGTCGTTGAGCACGAAGGGGACCCCCAGGTCGGTGCAGATCCGGCGCACCACCCGGGCCCGGGCCAGCAGGGGGCGGGCGTCGAGGTGCTTCTCGCGGAGCTGGACCACGTCGACCCCGCCGTGGATGCAGGAAGCGATGAACGCCCCCAGGTCCGGCCGGTCGGGGGTGCAGAGGTAGAGCCGGCGATCGGCCAGCGACCAGCTCACCGGCTGCGGGCGCCCGCCTTCGCCTTGCCCGATCCGGACGCCGGCGCGCCGCTCGTGGAACTCCACACCGGCGCCTACGCGAACGCCTGGCACGGCCCCGGCCGCGAGGACGAATTGATGCGTCTGCGCCGCACCGCCGAACACGCCGCCGGACTCGGCCTGATCGTGAACGCCGGACACGGCATCAACTACCACAACGTCGCCGGCATCCGCTCCGTGCCGCACCTGCACGAACTGAACATCGGCCACACGATCATGTCCCGCGCGCTCCTGTACGGCGTGCGCGAGGCCGTCGTCGCGATGAAGGGACTGCTGCTCGCATGATTCCGGATCTTCCGGGGGCGGCCAAAGGATTCTTGCCACTTGAGACCGCGTAATCGTAGGCCTGCTCCTCGATACTCTTTGGCTTGGTGATGCGATCCCCAACTCGCTGGTCATAGCGGCCCGTCTGCGGGTTGAACTGGAACACCCCGTCATCGGTCTGCACCGTTTTGCTGGGATCACCGGCCTTACGAGGATCGCGCAGCATATCGGCCCGGGCCTGTGCCTCGTCCATCTGTGCTCCCGTCAGTCCGCGCTGCGTTTCCTCGGACCGCAGTCTGGAATTTTCTTCCAGCCCAGATTGATCTCTAGCAATCATGCGTTCGTTGTACAGATCGCTGCCCTTGATAAGGGAGGTCGGCACTGGTGCGAAGACGTCTCCCAAGATGTTTCCTAGGGCCGCCGCTACATGCCCGACCTTACCCAGGACGCCGTGCGCCGGCGCTTTGGGTGTCAGTCGTACAGTGAGGTCAGAACGGTAGAAGTCATCTCCCTGATCCAGGGAATTTGCCGGGATGCCGCTATTCCTCGTAGCCATCAGCGGTCGCAGCGGCGGAACATTGATGCTTCCGAGAACAGCCAGTCCCGGAGTGTCCTTTGTGTTCTCCTGTGCACCAGCCGGTCGCCGCAACATCGGTTCACCAATCCTGCCCAACACACCGGCTCCCGGCGCGTCGTCGTTGCTTCCCTTCGCATTCATTGGCGGCTGCATGGCTGAATCGATGCGACCCAGTAGTGAGGTGGTTGGTGTCTCCATCTGCGGGTGAGCAAACGGACGGCCGATCTCGGCGTCGGAATCGTCGATAAACGGTGCCGATAGTCCTTTACGGACTGTTCCAAGAATGGATGCCATGACTAGCTCCGATCAGCGGGCAGCTCGGACTCACTGCTCGCGCTTAAGTGGGAATACAAATGGCTAGTCAGGCCAGGAGGGGAATAAGGTTAGTCAAACCGTAGTGGCGTTGGCTTGTCAGGCCCAAGATGCCGAATAGTCAATTCAGCCATCTACGCGTTGGAGGTTTCTGCGCCAGTCATGCACAGAGGTTAAGCTGTTCCTACACATTACATCTTCTTCGGCGAGCCGAAGCAATCAAGCGGCCTCCAATGTCCTGGGCGTTATCAGGCTAGTGGACTTTTATTCACCCTATTTTTATCTGACATCACATGCATCTATGTTGCAGTGGATCATATATCTTTATACACTATGCGCTTCTTGTTGCATATGTGGCTCGTTCTTCAGATATCCTAACGAACTTCGTTGGCATCCCACAGTATGAGACATGACCCTTTTGTTTTCTTCTTAGGACCTAAGAAATGGTTGCCTTTGCATATGGAAAATTTCACTTGTTGATTCCATTCAATTGTTTCCTTAACTATTCAACTTGTTTGGTTTACATTTGCTTTTGCACAATGCATTTTCATCATTCACATGACTGACTCGAGAGACATTTTTGCACAATATTCACGGCAACTTTATAGGTTTGTATTCTATTGAGGGAATATAATGAGAGGAATCATGAAGCCACTGTGTACATGCAATTCACAACATATGGATTCCAGTGTGAATCATGAGTGATACATTTTGTTTAATGCGCTGTTAACTTAAAATCATAATGAAGCCTTATCCCAACAGCTTTGGTGGGCTTAGAAGCTGTAAGAACTTGAATACTGTTTTCTGACTGCCACTCAGCCTCATTCCAGTATTCCACTTTTCGTGTTAAGACCTTGCAGGGCCAAGAACTTCTAGTTTAGTTGCAGGCTGTGGCTACAGCTACCACCACTTACAGTCAAGGGTTCAATGTCATGGTTTCTTTGGATATTTGCACACATTCTGCATGATAGATGTGAAGCTGACATTCACTTGTACTATCTCATATCACTTGATGTCTATATAAGTCATTCACTTTTCCTTTCCGAGGCCTTCGTGCATCTCCTTAAGATTGTTCTATTACTCTATTACAAAAAGGAAGAATAAAACTCTATGACCTCAAATGTGGATGAGGATGATGTGGAAATGTTGTAATTAACACATGAGAACCTTAAGATGGCACTAAGAAGGCATCTATTCCACTGGGACTACTATGGATCTGAAAATTGGGAATTTGATATAGAGCATTGTTGGATGCGGAATTTGTTTTCGTTATTTTATTGTTATTTCGCATAGGAAAAATAATCGAAAACACATCAAATGTTCTTTTAGAAAAGAAACATTAAATGTGCCTCAGCCCCTCGATGGACATCCAGATCTCCAGCAACCTCGAGCGCCTGCTGTTCGATCTCTTCAAGCGCAACGGACCGAAGCTCGCCGAGGCGATGAGCGCCTTCCGCAAGACCGGCAGATTCGCGGCGCCCAGGGCCGGCTGGCCGGCGGTGCAGAAGCTCTTCACCGGCTACAAGCTCGATGATGCGGGCACGCTGAAGGCGATGCAGGATCCGCGGCAGACCGCGCCCTACTTCAGCTTCGTGACGGTGACCTTCGGGGCCGCGCTGCTGGCGTTCTGGGCCGCGACGCGCGTGATCCAGGGCAAGCGGTTCGGCGACATCGTCGGCCGCTGGCGCTGGGACCAGTTGGCCAAGGGCTTCGGCCTGTGGGCGGCGCTGCTGGTCCTCGACACCGTGGCGGACTACCTGCTGCACCCGCAAGGGTTCAGCCTGTCGCCGGACATCCGCGCGCCGCAGTTCATGCTGTGGGTGACGCCGGCGCTGGCGGTGCAGACCTTCACCGAGGAGTTCATCTTCCGCGGCGTGATCACCCAGGGCCTGGTGCGCGCCTTCAAGCGGCCCTGGATCGCCTGCATGCTGAGCGGCCTGGTGTTCGGCTCGGCCCACATCCCCAACGGCAAGATCCAGGCGATCTCCGCGACCGTGTTCGGCATGGTCCTGGCGTTCCTCGCCATCCGCACCGGCGGCCTGGCCCTCGGCTGGGGCCTGCACCTGGTCAACAACCTGTTCGGCGGGATGATCGTGGTCTCGTCGGGCGACGTGTTCAACGGCGCCCGCTCCATCCCCGGCTTCAACATCATTCACGATCGGGTTGCACGATGAGCGACATCTTTGCCCGTCTCGCGGCCGAGTTCCCGCGCGAAGCCATCCACTGGCGCGCGCAGACGCTGACAGGCGCCGGCGACAAGGCGCTCGCCCTCGCCTACCTAGACGCCCGCGACGTCATGGACCGGCTCGACGAAGCCTGCACGCCCGGCGGCTGGCAGAACGAATGCTTCGAGACGCCGAAAGGCCGCATCATCGGCAAGATCAGCATCTTGATCGATGGCCAGTGGATCAGCAAGGTCGACGGCGCAGGAGATACCGATGTCGGTCGAGCCACCCCACTGGGACCCCAGCGGGGCCGACCGACCCCGCGTGGGGTCATGTCATCCCATTGGGCCCCCAGCGTGGTCAAATGACCCCGGGCGGGGCCGGTTGAACCCGCTAGAAGTGACCCCTGCGGGATCACTTGACCCCGCTAGGTCCCGCCTACAGGTCATATGACCCTGAGGGTTCGCGCTTCCCAAAAAAAGAAGGAAAAGAAAGAAAAAAAAGGATGGGGTACCCCACCTTGTCACAATTGGGGTTACAATCATTCCTTTTGTCAAAATTGAGATAAATCCTCATTTTTTTTTGACAACCTGAGTCCTCTCACTTCTATAAATAGCCCCCTACGTCGAGAAGGGAGACGGATACATGCATACATACATACGGATGAACAAAAGAAGAAGACACGCTCGGCGGAGTTTGTTTGTTTGTGAAAAGGCCCATCAAGGGTATGATTTATAAATATCCTGAGTCTTGTGTTTATGTCCCTGACGGGTGTGTATATAATTTTTCATGCATTCTGGATGGCCAAACTACGTAATTCCTATAGATAATGAGGAATTGCATAAATGCCCCTCCCAAGATTGCAAGAAAATTCAAGTCTTGTCGTCTACAGTTCTACCATACAACTTTATATAATTAGGGCTATGCCCCTACATCCCGCGTCGGTGCGGAGATCACTTTTTCTTGTACAATCGATAACTCGCCGACAACTCGTGTACTCATATGGTTCATAAATGTGTTTAGTTGTTCTTTTATGGACTGGTCAAGGGGAAATTACACATAAGTCCCGACTTTTAGAAAATTGTGTACATGCCCCACTCTTTGCGAATCAACGCACGAACGTCTTCTATGAAGTCCATTATTGCTCCTTTTGCTTAGGGGCCTTGCTAGCCCAGTCTTGCCCCTAAATGTCATCTCAGACCTAGGTCCGCTCGGGATCTGGTTAAATTACCAAGGTACCCATGTGACCTAGAAATGGCTTAAAAGCCTTCGAAACCTGTCGAAAACTATCTCAGTGCCCTCGAAAGTCGGAGATTTTTTCGTACTCTCTCTCCAACCTGAAAATTCTAGAATGCCCATGACTTGGTAAAATTACCCCATCCGAAATAAATTTTTTTAAAAAATGCCAATGTAATTTCTGACAAACATTTTTATGTCAGAAATTTCAGACGAATTTGAGACGAAATTTTTTTCATGTCGAAATTTGCCCACCAAAATAGGCCGACACATATATTTCGTTGCAAATCCATTCCAAATCTGTCAAAAAACTCTTTTCTATGGATTTGGGATGGATTTCCAATGGAATAAGTTTGTTCGAAACTTTCTTTTTTTTGTAGTGCACACGGGCCTCAAAAAATATTAACAATAAAGAAAAGAAGGTGATCATGATATAAATACCTTGAAAAGCGGAGAGATTGTGATTGCTACCTTCTCTTCCAATCGGTCGGCCGAAGATGAGAGATTTCTTTAATTAGCCTTGCAAAAATAACAAATAACCAACAAAAGGATATAGATTAGAAATTGAAGGTGTGTAACATCAAATTCATAATAGAAATAACAATAAAAACATGAGCAAGAACACACATTGTTGGTGTTTAGCCTTAAACCCCTATGGAAAGGGTAAGATAAAAAATGATGATATGAAAGAAGTGCAAGCATTGCACAATAGGAGATCTCAATGTGATTGAGATAAAGAAAATAAAGAGAAGAAAGAGGAATATGATGCATGCACCAATTAAAATAAAGGGGATAAAAGAGGAAGAAAGGCTTATGGGTTTTTCTCCATGAGGCTTCAACGGTCTTCAATATTCTTCAAAGACGAAGGAGCTCCAATTGGATGTAGCCTTCTAGTGCGTGGGAGATTCCTCCTTGGTACCTCAATCCAACAGAGTTTTCCCAAGAGATCAAAAAATTGGCCTTTTAACACACATGGGAGAGGGGTCCTACTTATAGAAATTCGGAGTTTAATTCGCTCAAAGATATAAAATGAGGTTCTAATGGGATTTGGAGAGATAAATCCTTCCTTCGAGTGTCCCCACTACCTTAGAAAGTCATAGGAACCATTTCCCAAGTTGAAAATGTGATCAAAATGGGGAAAAGAAATGTTAGTTCCTGGAATGGATTTTTAGAAGAATTCGCATACGCTATAGTGGCCGTCAATTAATACGCGTCAACATTGAAACCCACTAATTAAATGCTGCCGGTGGCAGTGCTGGCGCAGTCGTGTCGACCGCCGTCTCAGGTCTGAAGCTTCCCGCCAACTACGTCGTGGTGGTGAGCCCTGGCCAGGACGCCGGCTGGTACATCACCAACAAGACCATCTCGGGCTTCACCGTGAACCTCTTCCCCGGCAATCCGGCGAGCACGCTGGCTGCTGGCTCCTTCGACGTGGCGATTTTCGCCTAATCACTCATCCCTCAGACATTTAGGAGATCGCCATGGGCGTCAAAACCTCGCTTTCCGCCATCACGCTGCTTTCCACCGAAGTGCAGGCCGGTTTTACCGATGGCCAGGACTCCGTGGGCATGCTCGAAAATGCCATCGCCACCGCGGCCACGCTTGCCGAACAGCTGCAGGTGGTGGTCAATGCCATTCCGTCCGGCTCGAACTCGACCGCGATCCAATCGGTCATCACGAGTCTTAGCTGATGGCCAAGCATAAGCAGGCGGATGCGCCTCGCGCGCACCAGGCTGAAGCAATCGATCTGCAGGGCGCGGATACGGTCCGTCTCGTGGTAGCGCTCGAGCGTGCCTCCAACCAAGCCGAAGCCATGGGCGATCGCGCTCAGCACGCCCTGCTGAACAACCTGACCGTGCGTGTCGGGGCGCTCATTGCCGAAGCCGATGCGGCTCTTCCGCACCTGGACGGCGATGCGGCCGTTCTGGTCAAGGCCTTGCGTAACAGCCTGTGAGGATGGACTGATGGCGAGCGAATGGCGCAAACACCTTACGCCCGATGATTACGCAGTCCCGGCCAAGGAAAAGCTGCCGATCCGCAACACGCCCGATGACGTGTCGCACACGAAGCTGGCGTGGGACATGGTGGATCGCACCAAGGGACTGACGGACGAGGAGCGTAATGAAGCGCGCAAGCGCATCATCCATCGCGCCAAGGAGCTTGGCATCCCGACCGAGAACTGGAAGCTCACCGCGAGCATCCAATTCCAGGCTGCATCCCTCGACATGCCGAACGTCGAGGACCATCCCAACCGCATGCCCTTCACCGGCGTGCTGGTCAAGGTAGACGAACCCTCCGATGCGCCGCCGGGTGGCAGTGGCGGTCATCGCACCTAGTACCTTTAAACGACACTATCTTCTGTACACTTGGGGGAGTTTGGTTATTGTCAAATTAAGCGTTCACTAAAAGTTGTCATTGGTGATGCCTCATGCTAGGCAGACAAAAAACAAGAGCAATTGGAAGTTCATTTGAACAAGTTGGCCAAATTTGATCACATTGGTTGATTGGATTTAGGCCAAGTCGATCCGACCTTGACCTTGCAAGAAAATCTAGGTTTCTAGAAAATGCAACGGAATAAAACTTTAAAACGGATTTTCTTGCCTAGGGTTGGTTTAGATCTTGACACATGACGGGCTCTATGACCTACAAGCAGAGTTTGATCTATATCGTGCAGAGATCTTGAATCTCCAATGCCCGATGCATATTCTTCGGATCCTTTAGCTACACAAACGTCCGGCCTCTAGCGGTATCCACACACTTGCTCAATGGAGCGACTCCACCAAGGGATGATCTTGCGAACAGTAGCAACCTCCCTCTCTTGATGTCTCACCACAAGAGAAAGAGAGAGAGAGGATAAGCTCACCCCAAACTCTAGCCAAGGGAGAGAGAGGGGCGGCCTTAAGAGGAGAAGGAAAGGAGGAGGGCGGACCAAGGAGAAAACCTAATTACTTGGTGCTAGGGTTTCTCTCAAGCCCTCCTTATATAGAGGCAAATATCCTATATTTATCATAATGCCCCTGTCTTAAGTAAGTTTGGTGTGTGTTACCCTCTAGGCCCAATATCGAGCTAGCGGTGAGCCCAATAAGAATGTTTAAACCCCTTTTATTATTCTTATCATAATGGAAACTTTTCTATTACTATATGTGCAATGATATCAAAACTCTTTCTAAATCATGCCAGCTCGCATATTATGGTTAGCCCCAAGTAATGCGCCATGACCCCTAGAAGATACAAGGGATTCATAATCCAATTGAAACCTTTAATCATCAATTATCGTGTAATACGAATCCTTCATTCATACAATGTCTTTGATCGACTTAGTGTATGTGTAATAGCCAAACCCTTCTTATGTCTGATCCGATAGTTCACACTCATCACCATCACACTAGAAACCCCTTTCTAGTTGACTGTATCACTGTCATCTTAGAAACAAGCATCTAGGCGCTTAGGCAGGCTTAGGCGCCCGCCTAAGCGCCGCTTAGGTGTCAAGTTCATAAACAGATATGGTCATTAATATATATGTTAGTTTTTACATAAAAGTTAATCATGATCATTAAAAATATGGATAACAACACTCATATGGACCATAGTTCTCAAGGCGTATGTCTAGGTGCCGCCTTAAGGCATTTTTTTGAAGGAAAGGTGCATAGTCTCTTCTTCCTCATTCTCACAGTGCATCATCATCATCCGTCTCTTCTTTCTCATTCTCCCACTCATCTTGTTCATCATCACTGTCCTCCATAGAATGTGAAGTGCTTCTTCTTAAGAGTGTGTCTCTTCTAAAGCGCCGCCTGGGCTCGCCTTATTGCGGCCCAATAAGGCAACTGTGCGCCTTTCCTTCAAAAAAATGCCTACGCGTGCGCCTTGACAACTATTTCTTATCTGATTGAAAATTGAACATACCGTCGCTACAGCTACACATCAAACTCCCAAAGGTGACAGACAGAAGAATTCATCCCTTGGCTCCTCTCACCAGCTTACCATCAACCAACTTGATCAATCAGCCTTG
This sequence comes from Amorphophallus titanum, assembly GCA_024336825.1. NCBI lineage: Eukaryota > Viridiplantae > Streptophyta > Magnoliopsida > Alismatales > Araceae > Amorphophallus > Amorphophallus titanum. The sequence continues at coordinate 2,146,896 of JANBPO010007496.1, read as the reverse complement.
TACCTTTTCCCTAACTGACTTGAGTTAAACTATTTCACTCTCTGCATCCTAATGCCTTATCCTTCTAAACTTTCATCTTAATACCATCTGAACGGCTCAATCTTCAGAGGATAATTTTTCAGCGATGTCCTATAGTACTTTGCAAATCAACCACCTGTTCTATTAAAATCTTCGTCAGAAAAGTTGTTAGCAAAATCAGTCATGATAACAAAGCACATGGTGAAAGCAAGGGTGATTCATAACACAATTTCAGCTTCTCCCTATTCATCAAATACTAATTACTATTGTCAGACTCATCGAATAGGTTGCTAAATCATGTCTACTGGGGTCATGGGGGGAGGGTGGTTTGGGTGAAGATAGAAGTCGTGAAGACTGTAGAAAGATCATGCATAACATGCTATGCTAATTTAACAGCACAAATAACCTGTCAGGACGTTCACATGGTCCCACATTTCACAGTTACCTGCAAGTCCACAGAACTGACTCTGCCCTTTGATAGTTCATGCAGTTTTGGGGCAACATATCAAGAGAACTAACAAAATCCATCCAAATCACATGACTACAAAAGGTGCTAGTAGGTAGTCCTTTCGTGAGTGGGTCAGCAATCATAAGACCTGTCCCAATATGTTCTATAGACACCTCATGATTCTTCACTCTATCTCTAAGAGCAAAATACTTGATGCCCAAGGCTCTACCACCCATAGATGCCTTATTGTTCTTAGAGAAGAAGACTGCAACAGAATTATCATAGTAAATCTTGATAGGTTTTGAGACGAAATCCACAAATGGAACATCTGTGATTAAATTTCGCAACTGAATAGCCTATCCACTAGCCTTAAAACAAGCAATAAACTCAGCTTTCATAGTGGAAGTCACTGTAACACTGTGCTTCTCACTGCACCAGGTAATGGCTCCCCCTTCCAGCAGGAAGATGTAGTCTGTAGTGGACTTCCTCATGTCAAGATAGTCACCAAAATCAGCATCAGAATATACAATAACCTCCAGTTGATCTGACCTCCTATATGTGAGCATATAATCTATAGTCCCTTTCAGATAATGCATGACTTTCTTGGCAGCCGTCCAATGATCCATTCCTGGGTTGCTCTGGTATCTACTAAGCATACCCGCAGTAAAGGTAATATCTGGACGGGTATAAGTTTGAAGGTACATGCGGCTCCCAACTACTGAAGCATAAGGGATGGGGTCTATCTGCTTCTTTTCTAAGTCATTCTTGAGATACTACAAATCACTGAATTTATCTCCTTTCACAATGAGTACTTCATCGGGTGCACAAAATTACATGTTGAACATTTCCAAGACCTTTGAGATGTAAGCTTTCTAAGAAAGATCGAGTGCACCTGAAGGCCTATCTCTGGTGATCTCAATGCCTAAAATATAACAGACGTCACCCATATCTTTCATCTCAAAGTTCTTAGAAAGAAAAGCATTTGTTTCATGAAATAAACCAAGATCACTACTAACAAACAAGATGCCATCCGTATACAAAAGCAAGATAATGAATTTTCTCCCACTGACCTTTAGATATAAACACTCATCAATGATGCTTTCCTTAAACCCAAATGACAATATGATTTCACTAAACTTGATGAACCATTTCCCCACACCCCCCCGGGGATTTCCGGGGGGGGCGGGGCCCAGAGGGGATTCCCCTTGCACTTCGCCAGGGGATACTATCAGGCTACCACTTGATGAGGGCATGCCGACAGGAGGCTCAACTAGTCTAGGACAAGACAAAGTCCATGGACATCATTAATGTTGAATCCATAATCATGGAAGTTCATGAGAATCTTTTTGATTTCCTATGATCATTAACCATCAGTTTTCATAATGTAGAAAGAGCATAATTCTTACCAGATCTGGCCTTGAATGAAAAAGGAACTCCAAAACCTTCGTTCCAATGGCTCCATTGGGCGGAAGCTCAAATGCAGTAAAGGCAAGTGTGGACAGTACAACCTACAAGGCTTAGAAGAGCCGCTGCATTAAGTAGAAATACAAAACCGCTGATCTTAAATAAGATTTCACAACATGATAGTAGAACGACCACTAAATACCAAAAGGCCAAAAGAAAGCAATTTGGAGTGATGCGGGAGCCAATTTAGCATATGAAATAGACAGCATACTTTATTGGAGCAACATGATGCATGCAATACATTGGGAGTGCTGTTCTTCAGATTTTATTATTAGTTTGATGTATTAGCCATTTATGTCATTTTTCTTACTCTAGAATAGAGTTATTTATCAGTCTGCTAGAAGCATTTAGTTATTACATGTTATTTAGAGTTCTATAACAACTTCAAATATTGGGATGATGCTGGTTGCTTAATGAAAATAGATGTCTATTGTTTGATATAATGTTTTCCTTCTCTTCAGAGCACTAGTGCAAGGTCAACCAACCCTTTTTCATGCCAAGCAGAATGAGGCCTTAGTTATCCTCTCAAGGTTCTCCTTATTTTCACCCACCTCTATTCTACTTCACCTTTAAATCCTACTTACTGTTCAATCTAGTTTGCTCAAAGTCAATTACCTTTTCCCATGCCAAATCAACAGTCACAACAAGCAGCAAATATTGGTGTGGTGTGTGGTTTTCTTATTTTTAATAGGAACCCAACAGTTGCTGAACAAATCAGCTGCCAGATTCCCAACCTTTTTATACTTTCCCTTGTTCTTATTCACCACCACAGTTCCATAGCACAGACGTCGAGGCAGACGGGGCTGGAACGATAAGGAAGTCGATGGAGGTGGTGGTAGACTCGACCTTAGGGGGTAAATAACGGACCATGGTACGTGCGTTATGCGTCAATATGACAGAGGAACATAGATCCGTTAAACGACAAAGACGCTAACTGAGACGGAAGAGGAGACGGTGAGTGAAACGGTGGGAAGACTATAATGGACCCTATGAGGGGCGTTATATTACTTATAACGGCTAGGTATAGGCCTGTTAAATGGTAAAGACGCTATATAAGACGCTAGATGATACAGACGATGAGTGGACTATAACAGACCTTGTGAGGTGCGTTATGTTACTTATAACGTGCCATTGAGGATGTGTTGTGCACAAGAGGGTGATAAATGAACCGGAAGTGCTTGTCTTAGCATTAAAACTAGGATAAGACTCAACCAAGGAAGGTAATGACCCATGAAAGAGACTTCTAACTGTTCAAGAAGACTCGACAAGGGTGAATAACTCAGAGCATAATAAAAAATGAGTAAGGAGACGACCCAACTAATTGGTCATAAAATGGGTGTCAACACATACGATCTACCCTGGACCGCTTGAAATATGTACGGTCGCCTCTGGGCCGCACTAATAGGAACTAGGCTAAGAATCAGCCTCCACGAGTTCAAGGCATAAATGGACCATACAGGGCCGCTCTTCCAAGAAGAACGGTCCACAATGGGCCTTTCAACTAGTATGGATGGTCAAGGATGGGCCGCACAAGGCCAAAAGGACTTAAAGCCCACAAAAAAAATAAACGGGCTTTATTTGGCCGCTGACGGGAGAAATGGTCCAATAGGATCCTCTCAAGAACACGGATGGTCCAATGAAGTCCGTTCAACAAGGCCTAATTTAAATAAACTAGAATCCCACCCAATGGGCTCCAAGCTATCATAAGTGGGGCAGAACTGAACCAGGGTCCAGCCCACTTTTTACTGGCCAGCCTAGGGCTTATTGGGCCAATCAAAACATGGCTTTCGTCGAAGATAGAATGAGGTTAATCAACCAAAGTAAATGGCATTGGGCCTGGGTTGCACGATTCATAATGGGCCACCCACTGAGATGAACGGACACTTGCCCCCAGGGTGCTCTTGAGGAGCTGGCTCGGGAGGTAGTTCATCTTTTTCTTCTGGTGCCGCCTGGGCTTATTGCTCCTGTCCAACTGGTTCTTTTCCTTGCACAAATTCAGTGAAGCTCAGGACGCCCGCCTGGTCTTTGTTTGCTAGAGGAGATCCTCCCGAGGGTAAGGCGGATGCCGCCTTAACCTTCCACTACAGTTGTGGGTGTGACCATCTGCCCTCTCGAGATGCTAGAAATTTGGTGAAGGAGGGAGCTTCCCTACTGCCCAGGGACTCGGGGTAGAGCCCTGGTGGAGGAGGGACCTCAGCCCCTTTGACCTCAGGCTGGGGGACCTGGTAAGGCAGCTCACCGTAGAACATGATGTTGTGGCTAGCTTCGGGAGGGTGCCCCCATTTTCTTCCCGACCTAGTGGCATGTTGGGAGGTGGAAGCTTCGGCCTGATTCGCCTCCCCTGGCACGAGGCATATCCTTTCGTCCTCCTCTTCAGAGATTCGGACTGTTTCAAATAAGGCTACAAGAGTGTTGCAAGATATAACCAGACCTCTTCTTTTATTCTTGGATTTATTCTTCTTTTTCTTTGCAGTTGAGGGTTGCTCCGGGGGAGGCTCGTCCCATATGCCCGGTTCTTCAACTCCAGCTTCAGCTTCAGCTTCAGCTTCAGTCTCCTCTGTTAGTTTCAGGGATTTAAGTTACTCCCATGGGACATATTCCTTCAGCTGGACAGGTCGAACCTCGGGCTGTTCATATTCATCTAGCCCATCGATAACTTCTTGGAGCTGTGCTATCGCCAGATTGGCCTCTTTATGCACCCGCATAGGGATGTGTTTCTTCTTATTGCTAGTGAATCTTATGATGACCAGCTGAGGAGTTGTCTCATGCTAGACGGGGGTCACAATCGGGGGCTCCGGTCGAGGTGTGACACCTCGTATATGAATATCCAGACCGCGACGAAGTGCCGCCCTTCTTTTTGCTTTAGCCGGCACAGTGTGCCAATTTCCTTCATCTTCAGCCTGCACCAGGATGTAGCCCTCATAGGTGTGTTGAGTGCAGGCTTCTGCCATTTCTTCAGGTAACTGCTGATATATGGATATCATATTGATGGTCACCCCTAGAGTGGGCATTTCATGCGAGCGCGGGGGATCGACTTTGTGCTCCCCTATTTGTAATTCTCCCTTCTTGATCAAGGATTCAATATTATCCTTGAAAATATAGTAGTCCTCGATAGGACACCCGATCATTTGATGATACGGGCAGAAACAAGGATCGTCCTTTCTTCTGAGATCACCTGACCTCTTTGGTTCTGGGAGAGTGATCTTGTCAAACTTCATAGCCCATTCAAACAAGAGCTAAGACTTATCTTGAGGAAATGAGTACAACTTTTTCATTTTATCTCGCAAGGATGGGCCTTCTTGCCGATTGGTGGGCTTGGACGGGGAAGACCTAACTACCCCTTTCTCCTTTTCCTTCTGTTGTTCAAAGGTCTTGAAGTCAACCATGTGCACTTCTTGAGATGCCAGTCATTTGTCAGCTGACCTAGTCTTTTGGCTCAAAACGGCAGGAATGGCTGAGTATTTCGAGAGAAACATCTCGACCTCCGCTACCACATTGTTCAGTCGGTCAAATGACTTGATTTCAGTGCTTATCATTCTTTCTAGCACTTCTCTTCACAGATTCTGCTTGCATATTTAGACGGTGTCCTCCTGATGTGGCGATCGCTTGCACCTCATACTAAGGTTTCTCCATCTTTTGATATATTCCAGGGTGAATTCATCACCCCTCTGCCTGGTTGATGTGAGACCACTCCTTGGACCTAGCAAGAAAGCACGAACGGAACGGTGATCTCACTCAAGCGGACTCACTCGTGTAGTACACACCCGGGTCCATAGGTGGACTGGCGATGGGGGATGAGGGTCCAAGGTTGGACCTTGAGATTCCAGGGGTTTGGCTAGCTTGGGGCTGAACCCCTAATAATCTGGGATGCCCGATTCGACGGGCGGCCAGCACGCCAAGGGCATGGGATGTGGGGCCACTCTCACAACTCGCTCCATGGTGGACACTCAATGTGATTGATTTTGGATCGGACACTCACTCACCGCCGACGGGCAACCAAAGCGATACTAAACAAGCAAGTTAAGACCAGCAAAGAAGGACCTGATCAGCGTGAAGATGCTGATCCCGGCCGGAGATGATGGCGAGCGGGGAGGCATCAGTATGCACCCACATGTCGCGTTAGTGTTGCTTTGAACTGAAATTTAAAATGTTACAGCACTACACCTTGCGCAAGAGGGGGTTCTTGGGGTGGCAGTTAAGTTGTTTACAACCAAAACTACCTCCACGCAGGGAGGGGCCTTCAGACGACCAAGCGAGGGGAGGGGACGAAGCTAGAAACTTGTTGTACCGAGCTCCTTGTCGGTGCTACTAGCTTCTGGAATCACTGGATAGTCGATCGAAGTAGGTGCCGCCACGGATGCTAATGAACTCCAAATGAACTGAGACCAGTGCCAAAACTTTATGACTTGGCCCGGGAAGACACCTGAAGTTTCTTGATTTACCCTGATAAGGTTGCTAGCCGGGGCAGGACTTGGAACAGTGCTGGAAAGTTCTGGTTCTGGTTGCTCACAAGGTGGTGCTGCTAGAAGATGGAGCCGCCATAGACAGTCCTGGACTCAGTTGAAGGCAGGGCTGGTACCGTTACGACCGCGGACAAGCCTTCTTTCAGACGGGATTGACGGGAACCTCAGCGGATGTCAGGGCTGATCGTACTAGCCAGAATGGTGGGGGTGGGTCAGTTCAGGAACAGGGGAACCGACCTGGTGCATCTCTGGGAAAAATTTCGGAACTCTTAATGCCGGGGTCCAAACTTCGCTCCGCTTCTTGAGGATGATAGAGGACTAGCAGAGGATGCTCTCAGCCAAGTTTCATGTCTAGATCAGTAAGGGAGAGGCCGTGGTCGAACTTTAACTAGTGCTCTAGTTCACTGCCTAAGTGGTGCTGCGCAGTCAGGGAAGAATTGATCTCACGGCCAGCTCGGTGCTCGGATGATGACGAAACCACTCCATTGCGAAGAAGACAGGGAGACGCTTCCGACGGTACCACTTGGTCATCAAGGGGATTTGGAATGAAGTTGAGATAGGCTCCGCAACTAGCACCTTCTTTGCTACCTACGAACTGAGAACTGTAGGTTGAAGAGGGGAGGTGGGGAATGGGGGTGGATGTGTGTGGGGAAGACCCCTGACTGTGAGGGGGTCTGGGAGGGGGTGTTCCAAGGTGTTGGCTCCCTAGCTCGTGCAGTGCATTTCCTGTGAGTTTGGTAGCCCGAGACGAGTCGAGTGGGTTTATTTCTCCGTCGGGGTGAAAATGTAGGATTTTAGTGTGTAAGCCAATTTTTGCGATTCGATGTGATTTTTGGGGTTTAAATGAGTCCTCTCAGTGCTACAAAGGTTGGGGAAGGATTTTTCTTTATTTTCCCCTTCACGTGGGTGTGAACGTGGCATGGAATAGATTTTTTTCGTGATTTTCACCATTTTTGATCTCGGGTCGAGATCGTGACCATCACAGTGGTCGCGTTCTTCTGAGACGGCGCCGTATCATGGGGTCGCATTCATCGGAGTAGATGAACAGTAGGGCAGTTTAGATCACGCCCCAGCGACAAGTCATGACCATCAGGGTCGCAGTCTCTTTGGAGGTCACGTTAATAATGTGACGGGGGCGACCGCCACGTTCCTTGGTCACTGTCGCGACACCAGAGGTGAGTGCATCAATGCGTTGACGCAACCCATACGTGGGGCGCATTTTGATCAAATTGCGCCCTTCACTAGGGGCGCATTAATGATCACGACGTCGGGAGTGGGCACGTTCTCACTCCCCATTTTCCATGTTTATTTCGAGCTGTCTTGGGCCCCAATCAACCCAGTTGTGACCCAGTGGTCGACCTAGGTCTCGTGGATGTCCGAGACACCCGTGGGTCCTGTGTTCGTATTTTTGGATGTCCAAAAGTTCTGTGTTACCTCGACTTGCATGCCCATGGTCTTAAGGGTCTGGGGAGGCCCTTTGTGTTCTAGGCTTCTGTGTTTTCTCTAGATCGAGTCACCGTGGGGCGGTATGTATGTGGAGGGTCTTCCCCGCACAATGTGGGTTTCTCCGAAAGGTGGTTTCCGAGTGGGCTATGTGTATGGCCTTGGACTAGGAGTCCAGTCTATTGAGTCTCTCTGAATGATTTTAATGATAACAAAATCCTGCATTACGTATCTATCTCGTGCCGTGTCAATCCAATCAAAATGCAGATCAAGTGCTCTTAAGCGTGGTTTTAGAATGCCTTGTGTAAAGCTCAAATCTCAAATGGTTTAATATTTCCAATTGAATAAACAAACGTCAGATCGGCCGCCCCCACTGGCTCGACTACAGCCTCCGCATGCTCGACCACCTCGCCGAACATGCCTCCGGAACACGTGACCTCATCGCAGGGGTACGGTGACCTCCATGGCGACCGTGATCCGCATCGTGTCCGTCCAAACTGGCCGCGAAGTATCCCGAGCCACCCTCAACGACGCCGGCACTGTCACCTACCGCGGCGGCGCCTCCGCCCGCTCGGCCATACGCCGATGGCAGGCAGCTAACCCCGGCAAAACCGAAGCAGACGCCGTGCTCAGCCTCGCACGCCACGGCTGGTCCAACGGTTACCTCATGGTCGCCGCCGCCCAGCAGGGCACATGAGCGCAGACATGCCTAAGTAGGAACCAAGTAGGCGCAGAGTAGGAGGCGTCTCATGGCGGACACGACTCCCCGTGTCGGCAACACCGAACAGCTCATGCGCTACTGGGCCGAAGGCAAAGGCGCCATCAAGATCCGCTGGGGACAGCCGGGCGACTTCGACCGATGCGTGGAGCAACTCTCCAAGTACGTCGGCCCAGGCGTCGTCAAGGGCCTCTGCTCCAACCTGCACAAGCGTGCCCTCGGCGTACGCCCCGGGCAGGAGCACAAGGACAAGGACTGATGGCCGGCGGCCGGTGGGCCGGATCAAGTAGGCGAGCACGCCTCCCCAAGGACTGGCCAGCAATCCGCAGACGCATCCTCAAGCGGGACAACTACTCCTGCACCTGGCCAAGTAGGGACGGCCGATGCGGGCAACCCGCCACGGACGTGGACCACATCGTCAACAACGACGACCACTCCGAGACCAACTTGAGATCCCTGTGCTCACCACACCACCAGGCCAAGTCCAGCGCCGAAGGCGGCAGGGCAGCACAGGCCAAGCGCATCCCCCGAAGTAGGCCACAAGAGCCACATCCAGGCCTACTCTGACCGATCACACAAAGTAGGCAGGGCTCAGCAAACACGGGCTCTACGACTACACACAGCGATAACCGCAGGAGCCGAGAGAGGTAAGAGCATGAACATCCTCACCACCCTCGCAGCCCTGGCCTTCCTCATCGCCACCATCTGGCACGCCATCGCCAAGGCATGGCCGTTCGAAATCGGACGGTTTCGGCCGAAACCGGACAGGTTCACTATTTTTTTGAGTTTTTTGAATGGTTTCAACCGGTTTCTGCGGAAACCGAAATCGGTACGTATCGGTTTCGGTACCTGTTGAAACCAGTACCGAAACCGATACTGCCATCCTTGGTCAAGTGGATTCTGCCAGAAAACAGAGTATCATTTTCTTCAAGTTGAGCTCCGATTGTGCGCAGGAACTAGAACAGATGAGGAACGAACAAGAATGGGGGAAATGGAAGGAACGTAGGAGAGGAAATTACACCCTGTAAGAACTATTCTAACCTAAGAACGGGAGAGAAGATAAACTAGCAGAGCTAACACTAAGAAGACTTAGAACTATGAAGGAACCAGTGCTGGAGACTAGAGAGCAAGAGAATGACATTTGGGTTAATTCGATAGCTCTTTGGCCATCCTTTTCCTCTCTATTGATACTACTGAATAGGGTATTACAAATACAAATCTTAGAGCTGCGCCACATCATTCTGGCCAGTCTCTAACAGATTTCTAACAGAAAATAGCAAACATCTAACAGCTAATTACTGACTTAAACTACCTCTAACCACTCCAACGGCAAATCAACGACAACTACGGTATGTACTTTCTGCAATGCTGCATGGACATCCAAGCACACCATACTTGAGTCATAGAGTGATGTATTTGGTCATATTAAAATCCTACTCGCATGACTATCCAATAAGTCATATTAGAGACCCCACTGTCCCCATTGGCATTTATCCTAATAAAAGTTCCCCAAGTGCAGATCCTGAAACTTGCTGCTGTAAGAAATATGCCAAACCCCAAGGACTAGATGAAGCATTGCATTCGTTTCAATGGCCTATATACATAGAAATTAGGTGGCCATTGTAGGCTTTTTCTTTTATCTTAAAATACATGATAAACTGAGGATGAAATAGTGCAACTGATAAACTTGTGAGTTCCACCCCTCTCGTGGTGGAATGTCCGAAGAGAGCCTTTGGCACTTCGCCTAAATGTCAGCCTTACCCATTGGCTCATAAACCACTGCCATCCTTACTGTTACTGCCGTTCTTTTACATATTAGCCTTGCAATCGCAACGTAGAGAGGAGAAATAGAGGAAGAACAGAGAGTGTTTGGGTAGAAGTGAACAGTAAAAATAAAAATAAAACTTTGAAAAGTGGAGTAGAACTTGAAAACTAGGAAGAACTAGCGAAGGGTGAAGAAGAAGAAATTGTAGAGCATAAAAAGAATAAGAACTTTTGTAACTAGGGCAAAAGGAGAAGAGAAGCAGAAGGGGAAGAAAAAGGATGGTAATCTCTGTTTGGTTCTCTTGGACTACTTTTTTACAATGTATAGGGAACCCCACAGCCGTGGCCTTCAAGATTGGGCTCGAACCGTGATTTTCGCCACAAACAGAGTCTTTTCGGCACCAAATATGGGAAGATAACTCTGTTTGGAACTACTCGAGTTTGCTTGGTTTCTAACTTTAAATGGCATCCACTGCAGACGATGTTATTTCCAAAAATGTCATCTTTCTATATGGATGCCAATTCAAATTGGCGTCAGCCATCCAGATGCGGATTCTGTATTTTCTTATTTTGATATTTCCCTTGCTATTTCGTATAAAAAGATTTGGAGTCCTCTCAAACGTGCGCAGATTCTTTTTTCCATAAATTGCTTCAAATTGACATCCACTAGTACGCTGCTACTTCTTAGAATTGGCACTTTTTCAAGAAGGCGCTATATTTAATTGGTGTCTGGCATGTGGACGCTAATTCATGTGTCTAAAAAAAATGGCGTCCAGTCTTCGAACGCTAATTCTTGAAATGCCAGAAAAAATTAAAAATGAAATGTGATAGTTATGCAATTTGATGTTCATGCTCAATCATGTCTCACATTAACATTTTAACTTAAAATGCAGGTTAATTGCATGTAGACTCGAATTGATTGAGAGAATGAGGTTTAATTATTTTAATGCACAATTATGCTCATTAAGTGCTCAAAAAGTGATGTATGTGATGCAAATTATGGTATAAACTAGAACATTCATCACGTCCCCAGCTTACTCACTGCTGGTCCCTTAGCAATGTAATTATATTAAAATTTAGGGCCAACAAGAGTTTGCAAAGTTCATATATAGATAAGAATCAATAAAGATTAAGAATCTGGAAGCATTAATGCACACTAAACCGAGCACATCCTCGACGCCGTACTCGACTCGCTGCCGGAGCCCAAGCAGCCCGGCCAGGGGCGCTCGCGCGTCTCACGTCGTGCAACCAGCAGCGGCTCCGGCATCATCACCAGCGGACCGACCGAATAATTCGTGCCCGCTGGGGTGCCGGAGAGGTACCTTAGCGATATGACAAGTTCTCGACTCCCGCTGGTTGCCGCCGCGGGGACGGCGATAGTGCTCGTGCTCCAGCTGCTGGTCACCGTGCTGCTCGGGTTTCTGCCGCAGGGCGTGCCGGTTTCGTTCTCTCCGGACTACATTCCGGCGCTGGTGAGCGGCCTCGTGTTCAGTCAGCTGCTGCCCATCCTGGCCTTCGCGGTTGGTGTGTGGGTCTCGCTTCGGTACGTCGCGAAGGTGTCCGTCGCCGATGGTTGGCGGCGAGTGATCCGCGACGCGATTATCGCGGCGCTGTTGGGTGCGGCGGCAGTGCTGGTGTACTCGCTGCTGCAGGTCGTTGTCGTCGACTTCACCGTCTACAAATATCCGTTCGTCAACGATGCCGACCCGAGCGTCGATGGCATCAGCATGCCGCTGCAGTTGATCGGTGCGATCGTGTCGGCGGTCCGGGGTTTCGCCGAGTGGATCCCGGTCGCAGTCCTGGCCGTCGTGCTGTTGCGGGTTCGTCTCGCCACCGGGCTGGATATCGATGACGAAGCAGCGTCTACAACCCGCGCTTCTCGCGTTGAGTCACCCGCAGCCCGCTAGCGCGCAGCCGTTCGACCATTTCGCGCACTCCAACCGGATGCGCGCCCTGCGACACCAGAGCGTCCCAGCGCGCCTCGGGCACGTCGTAGTGGTCATGATCGAACCCGCGCCGCGGGATGCCGGCCTCGGCGGCAAACGCGTGCAGTTCATCGAGCGAAGTGTCGCTGACCAGGTGCGCCCAAAGCATGCCGTGCGCCGGCCAGATGGGCTGGTCGATCAGAATCATCGGCTGTGACCTGTTCCGGCTCGCATGCACCGAGACTAGTTCCTCGGCATCCGCGAGCGGCCCTCGGCGCCGTAAACAGGACGAGACGTCCTCAACAGGACAAATCGTCCTGTTGACGGCGCCAATCGTAGGGTGAACCGACGTGTTGTCAGGCTCTAAGACATTGCAAACGCATTGTGCACTTTTAGAGGATCATGGGGAGTATTTTCCCCTAATTATGTATTTTTCAGATTTTAAAAACCCGAATTCATTTTCTATAAATAACCACCCTCACCCCTCTCTCTCCCCATCTCTCATTTTCACTCTTCTCCCTCTCTCTCATCTCTTTCTATCCCCCACTTCTTCGGGCGGCCGACGGAGGTGGAGGAGGGTGAGATGGAGGTGGCATGAGGGTAAGGAGCTCGAGGATGTGATGAGCATCGAGGCAGTGGACGCGTGGCGAGGTCGTTCACAGATTTCGCGTACCTGGTGGTGTTTAAATGGCATTTTTGTGATGGAACGGCATCCTTGGTGCGGGAAATCTTCGGTGAAGGTAGGGGGATGGATCCCTAGATCATGTAGCTTATTTCCCAGTGATTTGGTAGCCTGAGGTGAGCGGAAAGGGTTTATTTCACGCCGGGGGTTTAAATGCATGATTTTTGGGTGACCGATGGATTCACCATTTTGATCGCGTTTTGGTGTTTAAATGGCGCCTCTTGGTGGTCCAAAGGTTGGGGAATGATTTTGCCATGTTTTTCCCATCACCAAGGGGTGATTGGGACGTGGAATCGAACCCCTAGGTCAGGTTCAACAGACTTTCTATCATTTTCAATCGACTAACTGGTTGGGTTTGATTGACCGAATGGCATTAGCCACGAACAGGGTAGGTCACCAAGTTCGGTCTACCGAATGGCCCAGTTCGGTCGACCGACCGAGCTGAACCTTTTGTTGGTCATAGCTACATCGATGCAGCCCTGTGGCTGCGTCGACCCATCCCTATTGGTCGACCAACTTTAGGGCATTGGTTGACCAATTTGCCCTATTTGGCCCATTTCTGCCCCCTGTCGACCCGATTGAGACCCAATGGTCGACCCTTGGACCCGTGGTTATCTTGGTCACCCCGTGGGGACTGTGGCCATATTTTTGGTTGTCCGGACGTACGTTGTTACCTTGATTAGCATGCCCATGTGTTTTAACATTCCGGGTGACCCTCTTGTGTTTCGGGCTTTCGTGTGACGCTTAATAGGTGTTATTGGCGTTACCCAGACCGACATCGCCCTTGGTAAGAACGACCGTGCCCGTCTGACCATTGACTGAGACGACGTCTCCGGCAGCAGTGAACAGCTTCCAGTCCGCCAGAGTAGACGGCGAGTTGGACGACAGCCAGTACATCTTCCCGCCCTGATCAGAACGAGCGGCCACGTCGCCCTTCTGAGCGTCCAACGCAAGCATGGCTGCCTGGTTGGCGACCTCGAAGAAGTCGTTGACCGCCAGAGTGGGAAGAACTGCAGTCGGAAGTGTGCCAGTCGTGATGTCCGAAGCCGAACCAGAGGTAGCGACAGCAGCAAGTCCAAGCGAAGTACGTGCCGTGGCAGCATCGGCAGCAGCAAGTAAAGTACGACCGAACGCGCCCGAAGCAACACCTGCAAGCGTCGTGAGATTCGCATTCAGGGGCTGAGCGTAAGCGACGAGTCGAGTCGCAAACTTGAGCGGGGTAACCCACTTGAAGTCGTTTGTTCCAGTGTTCGTTTCAGTCTGCGTAGCAATCTGACCGATACCCTTGACAGACTCACTAGCGTCGCCAAAAGTCAGAGACTCAAGTCGAGTGGCCAGCTTCAGCGACGTCACAAAACGAGTATCATCCGTTCCAGTATCAACGTCAGTCTGGGTAGCAACCTTCGCAATACCCTTAACCGATTCGGTAGCGTCAGGCGGAGAGCCGGACGAAAGGCCGCGAGTCTCGTTGATTGCCGCAACGATAGAAGACTTGTCGGTGGTCACCAAATCAGACAGAGAACCAGTCGTACTACCAAAGAGCCAGGTCTTAAAGGTCTTGTAGTCCGTACCAAGCGCCGTGATAAGATCTGATAAGCGAACATCTAATGCAGCCATGTTTACACCTTCGCATTCTCGTATCGAAGAACTAAGTCGATGCCATCATCATAGTTCGGGTGAGGGTTTTCGGACAAAATATGCTGCTGAAGGGCCAGTGCAACATCATCGTCTCCCCCACCGCTGCCGCCAGCATAGTTGAGGTCATTCCAACGAGTCTGACCATCACCGAGTTTATGCCGGTTCGGAGACTCAAGCTCATACCCGAGCTCTCGCTTGGCGAGGATAGATTATAACTAGCATGACCTAGCCTACGATGCCACAGACAGGCTAAGTCATCTTTATTAACTTTGAGACACAAATTAGTATGTGTTGCATCATCTAAATCTACTATGTAAATGTTATTGACTCTCTCACCAATAAGTTTGACAGTTTCAGAATTAGGTTCATAAATTGTGCATGTAAGAGAGTCAAAAATGACTTTATGTCCTTTATCACACATTTGACTAATGCAAAGCAGGTTATAGGAAAGCCCTTCAACTAACAGAACTTTCTCAATACAGTAGGAAGAGCACTTACCCACCTTACCTGTTCTAATAATTTTGCCTTTGGCATTACCTCCGAAGGTAATATGACCAGCATCCTTTTCCACCAACATGCAAATTTTATCTTTATCCCCGGTCAGGTGCCTAGAGAAACCACTGTCAAGGCACCATGTAATGACCCAAGATCCGGATACCAGGAGGAGCCCGATACCATTCAAATCTTGGCCCGCCGCCCACGAGCTGGAGGGCTCAGAAGGGCTAAAAAGGAGTGTGGAGGTACAAAGAAATAGAAAATAAAGTAGGATAATTCAATAATTAACAGGAATAAACAACTAACAACAACAGAGTCCAGTCTAATAGAAAGTATAGTCTAAAGTAGTAAAACGTACCACATGCCAAGTGAACACTCGGCCCGGCGAGCTGGCAGCTAAGGACCTCCACGCGACGCCCTCAAACCTCGAGAATGAACTATCGCACCAGAAAAGCAGGGATGAGTCTCCAAACAGAGACTCAGTAGGGGTCTCGCGAAACCCCAATCGAGAAAAATAACGACGGAAAGGAAGCAACACTAGCTAAACGACCACAGCAGGAATAGCAAACTGGTGGTCGGTCAAAACTTGGCACTACAGCTACTCCTACTAGCAACAGAAAGGGAAAATCCCGATCTTACAATCAGGAACCAGACCACTCTAACACTAGACCTACTGAGGAAACACTCATGACAACCCTACCGTGGATGCCTGCCTACATAGGCACGACCAATCGAGACCGCACAGTCCCACACTAGCCGGGCAAGGCCTCGGTAATCCCTACCAAGCACCTCTAGCCACCACCTCAGGAAAACACGCTGGAACGGTCCAAAAGCCACGTCTCGCAGATGGGAAGCGGAACCCAAAAATAGGAGAGTCATGACTCACGTGATAGGCGTACCTGCCCACTAGAAGCATAGCCGAACGCGTCGCCTGACAACTTACACCATGCCGTAGTGTCTCCCTACTCGCTCCAGGTTGAAACTGAGACACACACACAAGTAACACTAACAAGGGTCTAGTCGGGGTTGTGCTAATCAGCACGCATCCGAAGTCCCCGACCACGTGTGCACAGACTGACTGACTCCGCTATGTCAGGCCCTCTAGCTGGTTTTTACTCCTGACCCAGACTCGAGCTGCCACAGTAGGAGGCCCATGGCAACCAGCCTAAAGCCATCTCTCTCGGGTAGCCTTGCCACCACTCCCTGGCGGGACTACACGCGTGTCAGAAGGCTACGACTAGTGGGGAGTCACTGATGTGATCACTCTTCAAGGAGAAACTCCAAGAACCATGCATGCACCTTGTGCGAAAGTCACGAAGAACCAAGTGGCGCTAAGCCACTGGACTCTGGATTGTCCTCTAGACTCAATAAATCCAATGGTCATTGAGTCACGAGACTCGGGGTCAAGACCGTTGCACTGAGCGGCGCCATGCCGTTAATCTGCCCTAACCCTAGGGTCAGAAACTTTGGTACAATGACTCACGAGGCAGTCCACAACTGCCAAGGCCATTCCCTCAAAAAGGGAACTGTGAAATCCTTTAGCCCCAGTCTGGGTGACTGGACTCGCAGTCCAAGGCCCACTGAGAAACCACCTTCTGAAGAAACTCACGACGTGCAGGGAAACCCCCACCACACTCACACTCGGCTACTAGACTTTCGCCATCTGGGGTGTAGTATTCAACCGCTTCGCCTAGCAGCTGACGCTTGTATTGCTCTCCCACAACCCCGTTTTCACCCAAGCTTCATCCTGGTCATGGATAGATCACCCAGGTTCGGGTCCATATACACAGTGACTCGATCAAGCATAACACAAAAGTCGGGAGCACGTGGAGTCACTGGGACTCTCAAACCCACGGGCATGGTAATCGAGGTAGCATGGTACCTTCAGACACCCTAAAACACAGACACAAAATCCCTGGGGTGTTCGGGACATTCACGAGATCGAAAGTCAACCACCGGGTCACAACTGGGTCAACTGAAGACCAACACAACTCTTAAACGGGCACGGCAAACATGAAAATCAAGAGGCTATCCTCCCTGGACCGTCACAAAGCTTGGCGGTCTGGCTAGGACCACAAAACCTAGCATAGTAGTCCAGCCAGGACCGCATTACCCCAGATGCCACCAGAACCTAGGCGGTCACTCCCAGATCACCGAGAAGGATGGTGGTCCATTACCTGACCGCTGGGTATCACCTAGCAGTCAGTCACATGGCCACTATACCTCCTGACCTCAAGCAACTCAAAAACTGGAAAACAGTCACACCCTGACCACAAGCCACAGCCTGGCAGTCTCCTAGAGACCGCAAAGCTAGGTAGTGGTCTATCACGCGAATGCTAAGATCGAACCAACATAAGGGAGACCTAAGCGGTCTTCCTCAGGCTGCATGGCAGCACGACGGTCCACTATGGACCGCAAAACTCAACTAGTAGTCCAACCAGGACCTCAACACCTGAGAAATGCTTAAATGACTAAGGAACAAAAACGGTCATCCCCTGACCGCTGAGCCCTGCTTGGTGGTTTCTCCGAGACCACTAAGACACTTGGCGGTCTATCGCAAAACTGCAAACCAAAACATGATAAAATGGGAGAATGGCGGCCTCCCTGAGAACCGCCTCGCCCAGTGGCAGTTCCTATTAGGACCGCCACTATTCTGAAAACCCAAAAATGGTGAATTTGGTGGAAAACTCGGTTCCATGCCCCGGTCACACCCACGCGAAGGAAAAAACAAGGGAAAACTCGTCCCCAACCTCTCTAGCGCCTAGAGGACTCGTTCAAATCCCAAAATCGGGATTAAAATGCTAGATCTGGCTCACTCCCCAAAAACATGCACTTTCCCCAAAATGCTCAAATAAGTTTGCTCGGCTTAGTACGGCCTACCAAAATCACGAGAATGGAAGTACGTGAGTTGGGGGTCCATCTCCCTACGTCCACCGAAGATTTGATGCATCATGGACGTCGATCCACAAACAAAATGACGCACTAACACCGCAGTTTTCTATGGGATGTTAGCATGTAAAAAGAAGATTTCACATCATTAGAATGTAAAAAGAAGATTTCACATCATTGTTAATAAATCTAAATCAAAATTGTTAAATCAAATCTTCTCGTCCTTGAATCCAGGTCACACTCCCACATCCAAGTTAGGATGGGCCAGTTATGATCAAGCTTGAATCAATTGAGGAACACCTTGCAAGGATGAGAATAATTAAAATTTTCTCAACCTCACCAGGAGATAGGAAATGATTTCGATGAATACCCAAGGCATGGTATAAAAGGCATGCATCCTTTGATTCAAAATAGTCTCAACAGGTAAGGTTGATCAAACATTTCTCACGAGGAAATTCGGTAAGGACATTCAAGTGGCTCAAGCATATGTGAATGATATTATCTTTCGAACTACTAATAATACTTTTTGTAAATAATTTGCAGGGATTTTACAAGGAGATTTTGGTATAAGCTTCTAAATTCTATTCTTCTTGGGATTGCAGGTGGAAGGTTTGGATTAAAATAGACTCTCAAGGCAAAGGTATGAAAAGTAAAATCTGAAGTACTAACTGTCGTGGGATTAGTAATCTTAGTTCATGAAGACTTCCGATCTTGTCATCTAACTAAGATAATTCAACCTCGTCAATTCATGCGATAGTCTTTTGTCACTTGGTGACACTTTAGGATGACAGGTATTGATTCAAAACTTGAATTGTCATTCACTAGCCCGCTATGATGAACTTCTCTAATTGGTTAAACTAAATTGAAAATCTTGAGAAGTGTGTTTGAAGTGATCGGCTATTGAATAACTCTCATGTTGGATTGCATGATCACACCTGAATTGAACTGCACATCTTATATATCAAATGGAGTTTGTGGAAGAGTGGATTATGTCCACTTGGAAGCATTCCTTATGTGTTGAGCTAGGTCTTTGAACTAAAATCTTCGCCTCGTATCAGATCTTTTAAATTGTGATTATTTGAATTGTGAATGAATCCTTGAGCTGAGCTATTTAATTTGAAAATACGTTCTTGATTAAATGATTCAGACATTTGGCTTATGGATGATTTTTCACCTCAAAATTTGTGAAAGAACTTTAAAAATAGACCTTTGTTATTCATTTTATAGACCCTTTCTACAGGAGTGACCTTTTAAAATGAAATGGCTATTAAGGTGGTGAAGTTTTCCAAGCAAAACACAAGCTGTTTGTAATTTTTTTGAACTCTGTTGAAGAAAGTCTTTTGATGTATGGGATTTTTCATTCTCCTGCATCCAGGTAAATAGCTCTGGTGTGATGCCCATCATCTTCTCTACGTCATCATTAGCTCTGCCTGGTACTTTGGCACGTTTTACTGGCTTAACTGCTCTCAAGAAGGCTGCAGCTGCTCTGAATCCAGGAGGTGAACTATCTCTCTTCTTTGCATTCATGAAAGCTTCTGAGAAGTGACAAGATACATCGGTGCAGCTTCGCACTTGTAAAAATATGTATTATGGAATTCTGTTTTTCTTTATTAATATCTCACGATGTCTTTGGCCAAAATAATGGTCTATAGAAAATATGACACACCATAGATTTCGAACATCTTGATTACTTGTGTAAGTAAACACACACATGCACATTATTGTTCTATCAAGCTATCACCTAAATGACTGACTCCCTATCATAGTTCGTCGTACCGCCGGGGCAGGGTGACCCGGTTCCTTGGCAGTACGGTACCAGTCCATGCTGGTCGGACTCGGCCTTTGCATTTTTTTTTTCCGGCCTCACCCTTCAACAGGAGGACCTGTATCGTCCTGGTGACACATCGACCCGGCTTTCCCTAGGTACGATACGAGTCGTCCGACTCGCACCAGTGTGGTATGAGTCGGCAAACCATGCTCCCCAGAGGATTCTTCTCCTCTTGAGGGAACTCCTATGGATAGTTTACCTGAAACACTGCAAGCAAGGAGAATAACTAATCCATGCTTATGAACCAGGTGGGTCTATGTGGTTATTCTATAAGTAACTACTGCTGTATATGTGTTTTCGAAAGTGAATGATATAATGCATTCATTAAATGGAAACATAACAATTCACCACTATGCGAAAGCAAACATCAAACGTAATCATCCCCAGGAAAGATCCCTCCATGCATAGAAAAGCACTCCCAGGAAGAGCTTCCCTATGCAAAGACCAAACGATGGGGGTCAGCCCCTTGACCACAGTTAATCAAGGGTGTTCGGACTTTAAGCCGATGTAAATAAACATCGACTACGGTCGATGGCGAAATGTCCTGTACCCGAACTCAAATCGTTTGATAAACTTAAATTCACGGAAATAATAATACACCCGCTACTTAAATAACCACTAATGTACATTTTCTTTTTCAAAGAATAAATTTATTTATTTATTTATTTACGTGTGTTAAATAGGTGCTTACTATAGACATGGAAATTGAAGAAGAGGACAAGGTGCTTCTCATGTTGGCGTCATCGTCTGTTTCTTATGATTACATCGTGACCAATGGTTGTTCAAGAAGGATACTTTCAAGCTGGATGATGCAATTGCTTCATTGTTGGTGAACGAGTCTTGGTGGAAAAGCAATGGCAACGGGACATCAGGTAAATGTCATCTTTTGGCTGCAGGTGGAGGCCAGGGAAGATCTAAGGAGAGGTAGGGTTCTAGAGGGAATAGGGGACACTCCAAGTTTCCGGCTCCTCAGATGTGTTACTATTATGTCCAGGAGAGTCATATAAACCTAAATTGCCCAATGTGTAAAGAGGATGCGAACCCGTGGGTGAAAAGTAAGGAGAATGCTGAAGTATCATCAGTCACAGTGGTCATCGAGAACAACAATGCGAAAGAAGTGATCTTGTGTGCGACATCTACATGTGAGGGGGTTTCGGGTTGGTTTTTGGATTCTGACTATTTGGTTCATGGGTGTTTGGATAGGGAATAATTCAGTACATATCAGGTGTGTGATGGTGGTTCGATTGGCAGACAACATAGAGTTCAATGTTGCTAGTGTGGGGTCTATGCGGATTCACATGTTTGATGGGTTACGTTGATGAGGTTTGAGTGTCTGAGTGCCAGATTTGAAGAGGAACCTAATTTCACAGAGTGTTCACTTCAAAAGGTTACCGATGCACTTTTGAAGGTGGAGTTCTTATAGGGCCACTTTGGTAACGGGTTAAGCCGGGTTAGGATGAGTTAACCGGGGTCGGCTGGGTTATTCCTTATTTGATATTTTTTTTCTTAACCCGTGTCGGATAGGGTTAAAGTGGATTAACTCATTCCTAGGAAATAGGTGGAATGAGTGCTGCCAGAGTATCGTTATTAACGCTATATACTGTTACTCCGTTTCGGTACATAGGGTAGGAGGGATTTGTTAGATTTGGCTGGATCTGCAATGCCTTATAAAAATCCTCAGCCGTTCCATTGGTATTTAAAAATCCCCCCACGGTAGTATAATATGGCGATTGACCAGGTGATGAGCCAACAACAAGACTACCTTGTGGAAGAACGACATTATTATAGCTATCTACCCCCGGATAAGCACCACTTCCTTGCCAAGATGCGGCCTGCTGCGCTGGAGTTAAAATTCCACTCGCACTACTTCCAGTTAATCCACCGCCCACGCTGAGGCCGTTTCCGGCGTTAGAACCTGCGATCGGCAACTGCGTCCCGGCACCGGCCGATGAAGGCGCACTCGCTCCAGGAGTAGCATTTGCCCCAGAACCTTCAGCAGCCTCACCTTCAGACTCCTCGGCCGTAGATTTCGCAATGGCTCCACCCTCTCCGGGAGGAGATACTATACCTGACGGTCCAACAATTGTTTTCACGCCGGACGGAGATCCCGTGAGCGCTTCGGATTCGGCGTTTTGAAGCGCATATTGTTCTTTCAGATAATCGTAGTCGCCTTCCTCTTTCGCTGTCTGCTGTTCCACGAAATTCGAGGCTGGGTTCTGCGCGTTGTAGATATTCCCATTGCTGGCGATGCTGCTGCCATTAAGCGCACTTGTACCGCCACCAATCGCGCCCCCGATCGCCGCGCCGGCGGCGGTGCTCACAACATCATCGACGAGCCCGCTGATCTCGCTGACGACCGATGACGGCAGTCCCTTCGTCGCCTGTGCCACCGAATTTTCCAACAAACCGCCAGCCAACTGCCCAGCGGCAGCGCCCGCGGCTCCGGCAGCTACATTTCCGCCACTCATCCCAGCACTGATCGCGCCGACCGCCGCGTGAAGTGCGGCGCGCGCCAGGCCGGTCTCACTCCATTCGTCAGCGTCCTGTTTTGCAGCACCAGCGGCCGCCTCGTCGGCCGAGATCACGTCGGAAGAGGCGCCATCCGATTCATCCTGCGCCAGCTTCGCATTCGCCGTCTGGAGGTTCTGGTTGGCCTGCTTCTGATACGTTGTTGTAGCTCCTGGCCCCAGTTCGGACGGTGGCGGCTTCGGTAGTCCCCAAAGTAGGGGGACTGACCCTGGACCCCTCAGACGCCTCCACGTCCAGGATGTTGACAAACGCCACACCCAAGAAGTTGCCCAGAGGCCTGGGCGGCCAACCCTCTGGCCGCCCAGCCTTCAGGTGGGTTAGGGCCTGGGCGGCCAAGCTCCTGGCCGCCCAGGGGGCAGGGCATGGGTGGCCAACTGTCTGGCTACCCAGACACCTAGGCGGATAGCCCTTTGGCCACCCAGGGAGTTGGGCATCCGGGCGACCCAGGCCGCTCATGGATAGATGACGGCCCATTCGTTGGCCGTTACCTGCATGCGCTGGGTCTCCTCCGAAACTCCACTTCCATAGGGCCATTCCCCAGCCCAGAAACACCCCCCAACAGGTGTAAAAACCCTAGAAAACATATATAAACCCTCTATGATCACACCACCATCGACTAAACTCGATCTACACTAGAAATCCATCCTCACAGCCCTTAACATGGAAATCCCCCGTAAATGCAATAAACCCTCTCTCTCGCATCAAAACCCATGGATTTGAAGGGAATGCAACGGGAAGAATATGGAGTCCATCCCCCTACCTCAATGAGGTCTCAAATCTCGAAGAATCGAAGCCCCAAACTGGTGTGTGCCAGCCACGCGCCCGCGGCCACCTCCGCGAGCATGTACCGCCACCCCGCCTTCACCGTCACCCACACGCCACCAAGCCACCGCCGTTGCCGATCGTCCACTACCCTCCACTCGCCGTCTGCAGCCGGAGAGGAGAGGAAGAGGGATGCATGCACTCACCGTGGAAGGAGAGAATGGGGGAGATAAAAGGAGGGGGAATGGCCACAATGGGGGAAACAGTAACATGGTAACAGGAAGAAGGGAGGGCACTTTTTTGGGGTTTCCTCTCAACCCCAAGGAAACCAAAATAGTATATATGCCCTTCCTTCAATGATTGGCCATGCAAATAATTTAGAAAAATCCAGAAAAGCTTAATAATCCCATCAGGAGTAGAATTAAATCTGAATAAAATTTTAATTGGCCTATTAAATTGATCTGAAATTGATCATTGTACTCTCTTACCTTCTGTAATTGTTTAATGCTCATGTGGATGATGTGACATATCTAAGGACAACCTTCCATCCCGGTCCAGATACTCCCACCTTCCAAATCTCTAGCTTGACCTTCAAATTAGAATACAAGAATTTGGTGATAGCCTTAGCCTATATGTGTAAGCTGCGCTAATGCGAAATTGTGCAGACAATGGTTGCATCAGCAGATCCTCTCAAAATTATGTTTCTTACTTTTTTCCCCCATAAGAACCCTAAAATATTTTAACTGAAGTTATCTGAATTATAGCATAACAATTTAGCATCCACCCATGTTTCTGGAATTGTTGACTACTCCTAATTAAAAGATCAATACCGTTGACAACTCCCAAAAGCTCAACATCTGGTCAAGTCTTGATACCATGTGAATGCTTTTCAAGCTCCCCGATTGCTGACGAAGAAGATAATTAACAGAGGGAAAAGTTGAAATAGCAAGTGAAACATTTATCCAGAAGGCCATAAAGAGATTTGAAATACCCAGCCTTTTGGACCCGCTTCTTCAGGCCTAAAGGACACATCGGCCATTTTCATAAAGCTCAAGGCCTTTTTAGTAAAATCGGTGATCCTCCAGCGACAACAGCGTGGATCTCCGGGACCTTTTAAAAAATTTTAAAAAAAAGAGCAAAAAAGAAAGGGGCAGAGGCCATGATTGTGTAATGATCAATCAAACTCGCCATCAATGCAATCTCAGCGGTCGGATTTTGAGGAAGCCCTGCTGCTCACCGAATGTCAACATGGCACCCTTCGTCTCAGTAAAATATCCATAATGCCATTTGACCAGTCTCCGCCCCAGTTAACTCAACTTTCATTGGCAGGACCTTAATGCCCCCCTAAAACAATTGCTTGTGCCTCCCTCTCGCTCTCTCTACACACCCTTAAAAAATGTAGCATGCTAGTATTAGCATCCCTTGGAAATATTATAAAAAGAACATCCTCCTTGACATTAACAGTGTCGTAAGAGTGTGGATGTAACTTTCTATCAGGGTTGTCAATGGGTTAGATCCGAGTCGAATTTAAGTTGACTTAACTCAGACCTAACTTATTAATTTTAAGATGAAGAGAATTATTAAACAAAGAACAGTTCTAACAATTAATTAAATATGCCTATGACTATGCACCTACATTATAAAAAAATGATTGCATAAAGTGCAAAAGAGGAACTAGAAGAAGGAGATAGAGAGGGAAGATGAGCAAGATCCAAATCAAATGAATAACTTCTTTCATTAACTTAAAGGAAGGAGTACATGAAGTGCGAGACAAGCTTACACTAAGAATGTGATGAGATTACAATGAAATAAATTGACACAAAAATAATAAAGAACATAAAAGCCTTGAGTTTAGAGATGGTGACAGCAATGGTGATGACAACGTCATCCTCTCTTGGCCTTAGAGCCCGAACCACCTCACGGATGATGTCATCTACGTCGGGAGGAAGTCGGCTTCACCTTTGGAGCCGCCTTTGGAGGATGTTATGTAGAGGGAGGAGAGAGATCTAGGGGGAGAAGGAGAGAGAGATATAGAGAGGTAAAGAAGAGGTAGAGGTGAGGCAATTGTGATCTATATGTAAGAGAGATAGAGATGGCTAAAAGAGAAGTGGAAGTAGAGGGAGATGGTGATTGAGGGAGAGGTTGGCTAGGGCGCACTAGGGTGTTGAGGAAAGAAGAAGAAGATGGAGGGAGGCCAAGGGTGCACTAGGGTGTGAGAGGGAGAGATGGCGGTGACCTAGGGAGAGGAGGAGAGAGAGAGAGAGAGAGAGAGAGAGAGAGAGAGTGTGTGTGAAAAGAAAATTCCCTAGCAAAAGTCCAAAAAGAGATCCTCTTCTCTCCATAGAATGAGGTATTTATAGGCAAAATGGGGTTAATGGAAGGTGGAGATTGCATTAGAAGAAGATGGAGGGCTTAGATTCAGGGAGAATGAGATGAAGGAGGGAGAGAGAGAGGAAGTGGGTGCCCCCCTTCCCTAGGGTTTTGGGTGCCCCCTCCATGGATTCCTATTTGGGTGGAATTCTCCCCCCATTCTCCTCCTTCATTTCCTCCTCATTTTCTTCCTTGATTTTCTCTATTCAAAACATTAAATTTTCTTTTCTCTCCAACAAAAATAAGTGGTGGTTGCATGTGACTTGGTCAACCTTAAGAGGGGATGGAGAGGGCGCGCAACATGTGTGTACTTGTGCTATAAACAACGTACACATACTACATTGACTGCATCTACAAAAGGGCAAGACACTATCCTATAATTGTCATCAGGTGACAAGGTATCAAGAAGGTAATGAATGAAAAGCACTGACATATAAAAGTAAGGCATGGTGTTTATGTGATTAAAACTAATACTAACAGGGGAAGCTGCATTGATCTCTTCCATACCAACTAACATCTAAATCCAAATCTGAAAGTTTTTTCTACAATTCTAAAACCTTTTACAGCCAATGCCTCTATTAATTTCAAGCCTTATAGCTCAGAGACTGACATACAACCTTAGCCATGATTGAAATACGTAAACTTGCATTGTAGGCTTTGCATGGATTCACTACTTTCAGTAGAACAACTATACACATAGCACCCAAAAAAGGATTCACAAGAAAGAAAAGGATGCTCTCATGGCAGAGATGCTTCGATAATTCTTACTTTTATGACATAGATTTGTTCTCTGGAAATGCCTACATGAAAGTGGAAGACATAAAACTGCCTAGAGAGACCACTTACATGCCAAGGTATTCTTTGGCACCCTTTTGAATACTCTTTCTGCATGCTCATAGATGTAATACAACATAACACATTCCTGCTAGCTGCTAAATTGGAGATGGATATCATATATATTTTTGATTTGTCTGTCAACATTTGACATAGCCCATCAGAAATTAATATTCTATAATTTCAGTACAGTCAAAGATCTGAGGTCATAATCAGGCAGCACACCATGTTTCTCACTTCAAACACATCAGTATATTTGTCCTTGGACCACCTTCAATCTTTACTAAGAAACCTTCAATTTAGGCAGTCCTCATGGAAGCAAAACAACATTAAGTTAAACCTTCTAAATAAATAGCTTCCTAAGACTCACAAATCATAAAATTCTAATAAATCATCTGGTCATTAATATCTCCATTAATATCACTTTGTTCATATTTATGCATGCTCATGATTCAAAGGGCTCATGCTATTTTACTATGCTTTAAGTCAATCTTCACATGTTAGTATATGCTCTAGGTGACTCATTTTCCAAAGGTCAGGATATAATCTCTCCTATGCTATGTTGATTCTTAAATCAATATGAGCCAGTTAGGAGTCGTCCTCCTCCACCCACTTACTCAGTCTATTGCATGAATGCACAAAGGGTCATTGGTCGTTGACAAAAGTTTTGAGCTAAAGCACATAACTCTAACTCCAGAAATAGTTGTATAGCTTCTGTTCTCGTAAAAGGTATATCGTGCTTTATTGTCTTAACTTGATCTTTATTTCTAAATCATCACCAAACAACTTATCAAATAGAGCAATAATCTCATTCATGCATTTGGAAGCTTCCATTGCTGCATAAATTATCTTACTACATTCACATCTCATTTTTGTGCACTACTTTCTTTCATTATAGGTACCTTATCTTTAGTATTTGCATTTGTGTAGGCTAGCTAATTTATGTTAAGGTTTCCCTTCTCTAACCTGTAGGCCTTTAAGGTAGTATTCATCAAGAGCATTAGGTGCCTTATTGCTACAAGGTACCGTAAGGCTATTAAGATGTTCCCAGAGAAATGTAAGTGCAGAAACATGTACTCTCCGTAATATGGAAAATCAACCACAGAATCTTATTTCCAACCCATGGAATCCAAGAGGCTCCAGAAAGCTAGAAGCTACATCCAGTTGATGTTGCATTAAACCAATATAGAAAACCTTGAAGATTCTCGTCTATGAAAAAATTACCTATTTGACAATTAGAGAAGGTGCTTGTCTACAAACATCAGAGAAAGGACACTAGAAAAACACCAAGGATAAAACTGAGCATCCCACCCAAAACCCTAAGAACCTAAAGCGCAACCCACCAAAAAACATGTGCATTGCCAAATTGCTTGATGCCCTAGTTCAGAAAATTTTTTGCAACAGAAGTTGCCCCACCTACAGAAAGCAACCATTGTCCTTGTTTAAATACGTCCTAAGATGCCAAAATCCACTAGTAGGCTCAAATGTGTCACTGTGTACACGAGAGGAAACTCATGTGATCTTCTTGCTCGCTTAGATAAAAATAGCAGAATCAACACAAACAGAAACCCAAAACTCAACAGATAACAATATCACATTATGAGGTTTTCAAGAAGTGCAAAATCCCAACTGAGAAGACCACATGTCGAAGAGGAAAAAGGTAAAGAAGATTACATACTCGGTATATCCTATTCACCAGAGCTTCTCCTTCCCAACATAAGCTCTGGCCACCTCCCTGACCTTCTCGGCGTACCCCTCAATGGGAGGGGTAAGCGTCACCATAAACCTAGTCATGAGAAAGGCGTCAAGTTTGACACCATGGTTGCGGCCCTCAGGTTTTCTGGCAACACGTCGATCGCCTCCTTCTTCAGCCACAACAAAGTCGACTCGGCAGCCTGTTGAGCATGGTGCCTCTACATCAGCACCCTACTGTACTACTTTGCCAACTACCTCTTGTCCTCCACTGTCAGCTCGTACATGGGGATGGCCTCCGCGTCCACCAGGCCGAGCAAGATCAAGTCGAACCGAGGCGTCCCCATCAGGTCATGCTCTTCCTTCTCCGTAGAGGATCCCCTCTTCCTTGCCGCCTTGGCCGCGTCGATCTCCTGTCGTTTCTCCTTGCTGATGAGGTTGAGCTTCTAACGCTCGACCTCCCGCTCGCGCTACTTCACAGTGAGGTGGTAGAGCGGTGTGCTCGTGAGGTGATGCCGACGTCCGTGACAACTGGTGATGGTGATGGCAAGATGGCCATGGCACTTCTGGGGGAGTCGAACAGAGGGGAAGAAAGAAGATGAAAACAGGGAAGAATGGGTGGCGTGATTTGGGGCTCAGGGGATTTTGTGAGAAGATTTGGGTGGCTGAGCAGGGCTGGGGAGTGGGGAAGAGAGGGACTGGAGGGAGGGTGGCAAGCTGGGGGTTCCGAAGGTGGGCTAGGGAGTGAGGAAGAGAGGGAGGGTGGTAGGTTGCAGAGTGGGGAAGAGAGGTTTATGCTTTTAAAAAGGCTGTGGCGGGCTGGGTTCTTTTCGAAGGTGCGGGAGTCTTTAGTGTCAAAAGCATTTACTCTCTACCTATCACACACTATAATATATATAAAGATAATAATTATAGTATCTTAAATCTAAGGGATATATATTCCTCCTATAATAAAAATGAGTAGGAATTTACCTATGATAATATTCATGTGTAATATAAAAAAATAAAAATGATGTATACCTACACGAACTATCGGTAGGTAATGAATAACAGACCTACGGCCTTCTCGCCACCGGCGCTCTCGGCGCGGTCGCGTGGGGGCGGCGCCGGAAGAAAGCGTAGCGCAGGCTTCCAAGTCTGCCCGGGCGCGGAACTCCGTTCCGCTTTTTCTTGCTTTGCTTCGTGCAGGTTTGGAAACCTGCGCTACGTCACGCCCGCTGCCGGATCAGGTCCGCCGCCGTCAGCGCGTAGAGCGCGGCCGTTTCCGCGCGCAGGACGTTCGCGCCGAGGCGCACCGGCGTGAAACCGGCCTGTTTGGCGTAACCGTATTCGGTCGGAGAGAAATCGCCCTCCGGTCCGACGAGCACGACGATCTCGCGCAGTCCTGCCGGAGCGGTCACATCGGCGATGCGCGTCGCTCCGTCTTCGAGCGAGGCGACGAGACCGAGGCGATTTTCGCCCGATGCCTCCGGCAGCCATTTGCCCAGTTTCCGGACAGGCGAAATGTCGATCAGCCAAGGGTTGCCGGATTGTTTCAACGCCTCGATCGCGAGCGTTTCCCAGCGTTCCGATTTCGCCTCGGCCCGGTCGGCGTCGAGTTTCACTTCGCAGCGTTCCGAAAGCAGCGGGATGATTTTTCCGGCGCCGAGTTCCACCGCCGTCCGGATGAGATCGTCGAACAGGCCGCCCTTCGGCAAAACCTGCGCGAGCGTCAGCGTGATCGCCGGTTTCGGCGCGACGAACGAGTCGTGGACGGTGACACGCATCCCGAACTGGTCGCATTCGCCGACGACGCCGCGCCGGACACTTTTGCCGGGCGGCGAACGATTGCCCAGCGGCCTGCGTCCGCCATCGCGAACAGCGCGAGTGAGCGGCGGCGGCGCGAGCCGCGGGCCCGGGCGAGACGGGCTTCGAGGGCACGTAGCCGGGGACGTCCTTGAGGTGGACCCAATCGGTGCCGCCGTCGGGCCAGGCCCAGTCGAGGGCGTCGAGTTTTCCGCTGAGGACGAGCTCCCGGGCTTCGTCGAGGCTGTAGGGACCGAGCTGCTTGCCGTCTTTGTTGATCAGGAGGGGCATGAGGATTACGGCGGAGTCGCGGGTTTGGTGCCAAAGGCGGCAAAGAGCCGTCCGCCAAAAAGATGAGCGGAAGGGATGTTATGACCTCCCATTTGGGCACTGGCCTAATTGAGTATAATCCAGGCCCATGCACTCAACAAACTAGAAATGTAGACAGATTATTGAAGGATCCTTAGGAAATTCAGAACTTAATGTAAGGAGATCAAAATTAGGTGAAACCAAGGCCCATACAATGACCATTGGGTAAGGAACAACTTTGATAAAGAATATAACCTCTGAGAAATAGGCCTAATAGGGGGTAAGAGGGAGTTTGTGATAATGGGTCGAAATAGTTACAAAAAACACTGTGACCTATTAAAATAAGGATATCTTGGTCCACAGTCAACCAAATGAGATGAAACAAGGCTCATTAGAAAATTTGGGCCCTTAACCCAAACTCTTCTATTGGGGTGGAAGCCCAGCTCGCATCAGAACCAAAGGTTCTGAGCCCTTTGGCTACCTGATATCATAAAGAGGTGTGACTATTAGGAGAACTCAAATGTAATTAATGGGAAATTAATAACGTCATCTGTGGTTAATAAAATGACCTGAAACCAAGACCAAAATTCTGAGTAGGATGTTCGCTACAACTTCTATGTTGAGGTCAAGGCCACATATGGCTTGGATGCTAGAGTTATGCCCGGATTACCTTGGGCTACCGAAAGGTCACAACTGGAATAAATGGGGAATAAATGATAATATTGCGAAAATCATAACTCGGGCTAGGAATTAGAAAATTCGATGAAACAATGACCCAGAGTTAGATCAAGAAGTCCTCTTGATTTCATATGAAGACGTCCCCACTCAAATCCTAATAGAAGAATGCGCCCTCTCACATCTATGACTGGGTAGAGTAAGGGTCACCTATGTTCAACCGACGGGGTGCTTAGCATTAACCCCCACTTTAAACCAGCGACCTTGGAGAGAGGGCTGGAGCCTTGTGGAGCGTGGATAGGACCTTAGGAGGCTTGAAAGCTATATCAAGAGGTGAGTTTCTTGGGTGGTCAACCTTTAGCAACACTCATCTTCAATTTCTGTCACCTACGGTTCCTCTTCTGTAAGAAAGAGAGGTGAGGGACCTTGGCCATGACCTCTTGCTAGCGATGGTACATTGCCTACCTAGTATTGCCTGGTCCTTCGGACCCTTATATATGGTGAACCATTGTGTTTTAGGGCTCTGAGATGTTGGAGACACGTTGTGTGCTTTTCGAGGATTACATGGATGATTTTTTTTGATTTTTTGATTTTTTTGATTTTTTGATTTTTTTGATTTTTAAAATCTCAAAATATTTTCTATTTAAATCAACCTCCACCCTCTCTCCCCTCATTCTCTCATTCTCACCCTCTCTCCTCTCATTTCTCTCCTTCTCTTCCTCTCTTCTCCGATGGCCAAAAGATCTTGAGGTGGGTGAGGCAGAGGCGACGTGGATGGTGAGCGGTCGAGGATGGAACAAGGAACGAGGCGATGGTGCGGTGAAGCCCATTCATGGATTTGAGAAGTCGACTATGGTTCGAGTGCTATTTTCATGTAGAATCAACATCCTCGACATGGAATTTCGTCATGAGAGGTAGGGGGATGGATCCTTGGCCCTTGCCTTTCATTTTTTTATGGTTTATCGGCTGAGGTGAGGCCAAGAGTTGTTTTCTTTCATGTCAGGGTCAAAATGCATGATTTTGGGGTGAGCGACGGATTCGTCGATTTCACCTAGTTTTTGTAGTTTAAATGCACCCTCTCTGTAGCTTAGAGGTTGGGGGATGGTTTCCCTATTTTTTTCCCATCACCCGGGGTGATTGAGGCATGGATTAGGATCCCTTGGGTGAGGTTTTGTAGTTGTGTCGCTGGATTTAGTCAGTCGAATGGGTAGTTCGGTCGATCGATTGATGTTCGCCACAGAGGGCAAGCTGCCTTGGCTCGGTCAAATGACCTAGGCTAGGGGTGAGGCTAGCAGTGAGCTAGTCGACTTACCCAATGGGCCATTCAGACCAACCCCTGTGTAGGTCGATTGACCTAGTAGGCTAGTCAACTTAAATGTAGTCCTTTTGCCCATTTTGGCCATCAGTCGACCTGATTGAGACCCATTGGTTGACCTTTTGCCCCGTGGATGTCTCAGACACCATGTGAGGACTGAGTTCATGTTTTTGGGTGTTTGGAGAAGTCATGTTTCCTTTATTAGCATGCCCGTGTAGTTTTGAGGGTCT
Organism: Amorphophallus titanum; assembly: GCA_024336825.1. Lineage (NCBI taxonomy): Eukaryota > Viridiplantae > Streptophyta > Magnoliopsida > Alismatales > Araceae > Amorphophallus > Amorphophallus titanum. Next base: position 2,114,620 of record JANBPO010007496.1, on the reverse strand, counting down.
GAGTGACCCCGTATGTTCTGGGCTTATCTGTACAACAGCTCCCCAACCGTCTGCGGGATCGTCTCACGGGGATGTATACCTCACTGAGCAATACCAATGCACAAACATTTAAGAGGTGGGAAAGACTTGTCATAGATAACGCAGATGAGAGAACAGGGATGGATAACTCAATGAAGGTGAAGATGGCTAAGAGGAGAAATGTAGATGGCCACATAGAAGCATAAGGAGAACTAAGATCAGACTTGCAGGCAACTAATGGCATAGCCTTAATAGCTTCTCATCAGAAAGTAGCCTTCTTCATAGATCACAACACCTAACAGTAGACCACTTATTCCAGATGTAGTGAGGTCGGTGTTACTTCCATAAACATCGACCTACTAGTTAAATAGTATGCACTCCAGCCAAACTCAGTTACAACAATAGTTCTATTAAATGTATCTCACAAGTGAGACCATAGAGATAAACATTTATCCTCTTGCAGAGAGGTCGATTTTATCTCTCATATGCTTCGACTTGCTAGTGTACTAAGGTCGATGGTCCTTTCTTATGCTTCGACCAGCTAGCATGGCAAGGTCGGTGCATCTTCCATATGCATCGACTTGCTTGCTTATCCAAACAAGCATTTCAACCAGATATCAATGTAGCATCGACTCTACTAGATAGAGACTGAGCCTTATAACATTTCAACCAGCAGTTATACAAGAACACTTAATCAGACATCTAAATCAGACCATTATTTCTGACAATATTAACTCAGCTCCCCCTCACTGTGTGTAGTAATTCCAATCAAATAGCAGTTCTTTTCCCATTGTACACAGATATGCAACTATGAAATGTAAAATGTAAATTTATCACTATATGCAAGTTTGACCCCTGGTACTTGGCGGAGGTTTAACCTCTACACATGATGTGGGTTTCCAGACAGAAATGATCTACCCTTCTCCCAGCGTACCATTTGATATATGAAAGGGTCATGCAGGACTGTACTTCTAATATGAACATGAATGACTAACATGAATGACAATTTAGCATGTAAAATCTCATTTGGAATTGCATGTGGCAGATTATCAAAATCAAAACAAGCATGACAAGATAGCATCAAATGACATCAATGAATTCAATCTAGGACATCTTTAAAAATAGACGTAAATATTTGTTTAATTGAAAATATGATAAATTAACGTCCACCTATATGGACGCTATATTCTGGGAAATAAATTTAACAATTTCGGATAAAATGAAATGAACTAAAGAGCATCTTCCATAATAGACGCCAATTTAAATAGCGTCTGTCAGGAAAGACGCCAATTTCCCTGACCACTTGATTTCCCCGAGTTTTCAACCCTTAACCGTGGATTCTTGGCACTCTCATCTCACATCTATAGATGGAGTCCCGATTTTGATTTATATCATTTACCATTAACTCTCCGTGATTATTGAACCCTCCGCTAGACATTCCGTTCCTTCAGATTGGTGATTTCATCATAGAGACCTCCGTAAGTCTACGCTAGCCTTGGATTCCCTCAAGATAGCCGAGCAGGTTGTACCATAAAAATCCTATACACCGAGTCACAGTTATGTCTCTCTGAAGAAACATGACGACCTAGCCATCACGGATCACCCTGATGGGTCATCGTGAGAAGTCTAGTTTCTGTCTATATTGGCGACTTGATAGTCGACACCAATTAGAATTAGCGTCTTTGACACTGACGTCATTTCTGTTCGTGCCTACTAAATTCTTGAATTCACGGCAACTGTATGGATGCCATGTAACCTAGTTTCACGAATATTTAGATTTCATGAGAGATTTATCAACATGTTGTCCCTACATGTTCTTTAGTCCCTAAACTCTATTATATCATGGATCTTCATGATTATTACCCGTGTTAGCTATGACATGTTATTCCTTTCAGAAAATTCCTTGTCAATATTTTGAGAATATAACCCTTTGACTTTATGTTGGCCACATCTGATTCTGAAATATTTAAGGGCTGTCGGTCTGCAACCATCAATGTCAGGTAGGACGGAAGTCCATTCTGTAGACCATGAGAATTCTGGGTGTGACATTGCACCAAAGTCTGTAAATCTGATCTTCTATTATTCTGTAAATTCTGTTATATATTCTGGAAATTATGTTATTTTAAAATTTTAATATTCTATTATTATGTTATTCTGATAATTTAGATATTCTACTAGACTGAGTATTCCTGCTTATCATTAATGTAAGTGGACTAGGGTTTAATTAAGATTTTAGGCACATTTACTTAAGTTTTAGCAAAATTAACCTAATTAGAATTTAAAGATTTGGGACATTAAGAATTTTAGGGATTTGTTCTATCTTTTAAGCCCAATTAGACTTTTAATATTAGCCCAATATACCATTACAATTATTGTAAATTTTTATTTAATTCATGATATTTATATTTCATGTCTCACGGAATCAATATTATTCAAGAGATTATATTTATATTTAAGAATTACTTTAATCTGGGTTGATACAGGGGGAAGGTTATCTGAGACAGAGAAAAGGGGAGATCTAAGGCACTAGAAATGGGTGGAAGGTTACCAGAGATGGGAAGAGACGGCACCGACAGTTGGATGGGGAGGGGAAGACTACTGAAGTGGAGAAAAGGGGGCATCTAATAAGGCACCAAACATAGGGGGAAAGTTATGGGAGATGGGAAAGAGGGGGGGATGGCCAACCAAAATGGGAGGAACGATACCATGGACGAGGAAGTGGGTGGATCATCGGCGGAGAAGAGGGGAAGATTACCGAAGACAGGGAAGAAGGGGGATCGCTGGCCGGAGGAGGAGAAGGTTGGAAGAGGGGGGTTACATGGGGATGGAGCTTCAATTGGGAAGAAAGTGGCTCTAGATGGGAAAGAGGGATTTAAGGGTAGGGCATTCAAAAATGTGGAAAAATTAGATAATTATCGGGCACCAAAAATCACTATTCACGTGCGATAATGGGAAGATGGGCAATAGGTACGAGCGGATTTTTTTATTTTTTTTAAAGTGACGCCCTATTGGTATGGTTTAGAAAAAACTATAGGTGATGTACAATTTTTAATCATACTCAATAAAAAATCGTAGGCATACGGTGTCTTATGTTACTCTCACGATTTTTATAAAGTGTAATTTTAGGCCATGTCCGGACGCGCGTACCCATGATTCAAACTATGAAGTGTGTCGGATTCTCAAAGTAAATTTCCTTGTAATCGAGAAACACTAGCGTGGCTACCCTCAAATAAATTGTAAGTCGCACGACCCACATCTCACGCAGTCGGACGTCTATCTCCAAACGCACCCATTGACATGTCGTGAGGGTGAACTTCAACAAGGAAGGATTGGGATATAATCTCACCAATAAAAGGCCCTTTGAGTTTAAAACTGTAACCTTCTGCTTAGGAAAGGGAAACGAGAAGCTAGACATCTCACCCAACTCAAACAGCAAATCTCAAAACTCTGTAGAAACAAATTTCATTCCACCAAAAATCATCAATAGAAATTTTCATGCTAAGACTACAATACATCAGACCAGCAAGACTACTGCTTCAAGCAATGCCGGCATTTACAGAACCAATACAACTCACTTTAATGGGATCCATCGAGGTAACAATTTTAAACACTCGAAGCAAATGAATCATAACAGGTGGCCCAATCAAAACAGAAACCGGTATCACTACGCATCAAATTGGGCACACTCTAATAATACACAGAAGCATTTCAATTAGAAAAGACACAGGAAAGGTTCACAAAGAAACACTTACAACTGGAACAACTCATTCTACAACAAGAATAAAACTCATCAAAGTTTCATGACTGGTGTTAATAAAATTGTCCATGCTAAAAACAAAAACTTAGCTCACAGGATGGGAACAAGACAGATCTGGATTCCTAAGACTGTTCTGGAAGGGATAAGTAACTTGTTTGGACCCAACTGTTCCTGGGTTCCAAATTCTTCTTGTCTGAATTAATGGCAGGTTGGTCTGGCAGTCGAGCATAACAGATGGTACCTGGATAGCGGCTGCTCCAAGCACATGACAGGTGACAAGACCAAATTCAGTAAATTAGAAATAAAAGTAGGAGGTTTGGTCAAATTTGGAGGGAAGAATAAAGGTAAGATCATCAGTGCAGGTACAGTTGGTAAGTTCCCTTCAAATACAATTGAAAGAGTTTTACTTGTAGAAGGTCTACAACACAATCTGCTTAGCATCAGCCAGCTATGTGACAAGAGTCATAGAGTAGTTTTTAACAATAATGCATGCAAAATCTTTGAAATAAATTCTAACAAAATCATGTTCATAGGACATAGAGTGAATAATGTCTACATTGCAGACCTTAATGAAAATTCTGAATCAAACCTTTGCTTATTTGCTGATTTAGATAATAATGCTTTCAACTAGCATAGACGTTTTTAATGGAATAAAGATGGAGTTTGAGTATATATTTGTGCAATTGCATCTTTATGTGTGATTGTCTTACGCTCTGATTATTTCTTACTTGCAAGAGGCTTACCATACCGGCTGTACGCGTTTCCCCGAGCTAGTCTTCCCCTGTAATTAAAGGCTCGGGGCGTGATAGATTTACTATTCCACGTGGATTATGGGGTCCACGTGGGGCATCAGTGCGTTGGCAGCCCATCTTGTCGCATGGATTATGGGGTCCATGTGTGAAGCCCCTCATGTCCGCCCACAGTACGATACTGTGGGGTTCTGCAATGCCATAAGGAAATATGGACCGCATTCGCTACCAGCTCGAGCTTTTAGCGCAACGGTTGGGGCATGATCTTGTAAACAATTTTTTTAGGTGGTTCAGCTTACTAGTTGACATTGGGAGTAGTGGGTGCACTTTAGACTCTAGACTAACTAGGCATAAAGTTAACATAGCCATAGGAATTTTGACTTCTAAAATTGTTGCGCCTGGTCTTCCTAGCTTTCATATCTAGAGGGGTATCTTGAAAAGCATAGACATCATCAGAGCTGGACTTAGAGTGAACCTGGGTGATGGTCAGAAATGCCATTTTTGGGATGACAGATGGTGCACTGATAGCCCTCTTAGAGAGATATTTTCCCAGCTGTATTCAATCTATTTGCAGCCCTTGGCAATGGTGGCTCAACTCTTTGAGGGACAGTCGAGTGGGGGGAAATTGTACCCCAGATTCAGAAGACATTTGTAGGAGGAGGAGATTGACCTGCACGGAACGTTGCTCTCTTCGCTCCAGGAGCATGCCTTAGGCCCTTAGATGCAGGCAAGCCAGATGAGTGGAGGTGGAGCCATGGAGGTGGGGACAGGATGGGCTATTCTCAGTTAGTTCAACTACCAAGTCATTGCAGATGGCGGGGTGAGTTATCCTTTGATGAGGCAAATTTGCGAACCAAAAGGTCCCCTGGTCAATGTGCTGTTGTGGAGGCTTTCTCATGGAAGATTGCCAACCCACTTGACTAAACTAGCTATGCCTTCGCTCCTTCCTTATTCACTCTCGAATCCATCACCTGAATAATCTGAATCTGAAGAGTACCTTATTTTTATCAATTTTAAAAATTAAGTTAAAAATTGACACATCATAATTTTTAAGATAGAAAGAGTTTTTTTTTAGAAATTGTTCCCAAACACCCTATTATCAATTAAATGATATCTTTAAATTCTTAGGCTGTCAAAGAACAAGTTTCTTTGCAAAAAATATTTAACAAAATCCGTGACCTATTGCATGGAATCAAGCCATGAGATGCAGGGCATCATATATCCATGCTCATTTTTCTTTCTAGTTGTCTTTCATTGGCTGAACAACTTTCTCTGCCTGCCAGAAAAACCTTATCATCCATGGATTCTGAGTTTCACAAAGTTTGCAGTAATTTCAAACGTCAACATTTAATATGAAAAAAATGCATGGATTAAATGAAAGGATAAACATAGGGTTGCATATATAGCCATATTATTGCAGTTCCCCATAGAGCTCTAGGAATGCTATGGTCACATATAGAGGAACTGGCATAAACAATCGTTCTCTAGGACAAGCATAGTTCCTGCGGTAAGCTATAGATTAAGGAAGAACCTTAGTACATTTGGTTCATAGAAGTGGATTTTGTGGTTGCACCGTTTTAACTTTGAATTCTATGATAAAATCATATGTGGCACGGTAGCGGTACATTGAAAATCATTATGAGCTTGGTTCTTTCAGCCAATATTTGGTGTTGGGATAACAGACATGGGGATGGGAACAACATACACTTTTGTGTTAGTTTGGGGCTAGGGACAAGTGTTTGGGATAGCAGGGAATGCAATCTCGCGAGATTCTCGCAAGATCTTGTGAGAATCTGGGTCTCCACAGGTCGCCGAGAAACAAGGCGTCCGATACTCCCGCCGAAACATCCCCCTCCTTTTTTTAATTTTTTTATTCAAACACCCTGCTGAAACCTGTTGAAAGGGTCACAGACGGGTCTCGCAACTCAATGAGGAGTCCCATCCGATGGGCCCCACTGACCTAAAAGTTAAAAAAAATCCCTCTCACTTTTCCCCGACTCCCAAGCCCCCACCACCACTCCGAACCCCGTGACCCGCCCCCACCCCCACTGCTCCAGCTCCCCCTCCCAACTCCCCCCCGGCCAGCGCATGTTAAAATAGGGTGTTTAACAGAAAATAAGCATAGTTTTGAGTGAATAATACCATAACTATAGAGTTATAATTAGGTAAAAATTTAATTAGGCTCGGGCTAGTTCTCAAAACCGAAAAGCGGTCTAGTGAGGACCGTTTACGGGAGTCTAGCGGTCTATCGAGGGGCCGCTTAGCTAGCTCTGGCGGTCACATATAGACTGTTTCTGTCTATTTGATAGAAAATCAAAAAATAGTAAAATAAACACTAATCTAGGGCATGTTATGTATGGAAATCAACGAGAACCTACTATAAAGGATGATAGAGCAAGAGTAGGTCAAAAATATGCGTGGGTTTATGTATAATGAACAAGAGATTTTACTTTTAACTCAATTAGGGCTAAGATTCATGTATGGAGATTACACTAGATGCATAGCCCCAATAAAACATAAAATTCTCTTTGTATAGTACATAAAAACGACTGAAATCAGAGGGCTTTTATTCCTAACATCAAGTTTAAGCGGTTCATGAGTAACCTGCCTCTGATTAGCTTCCTAGGCTTTGGATTTTTGACTAGAAGTAGACCCTAATTTCTGCACGTTCTATGTCAAACTAGTAACTTCTCGCCCCTCTATCTCCTGATTCTCTTGACTTAAAGATGTGAAAATTAGAGGGTAGATAGAAGACATAAAGAGTAACAAAAGTTCTAAAGAGACAACTTCTAAATACCTCGTTTAGGGCTTCTAACTTGTAGATCTTCCTGGGTCTGTTGCACAGGTTCCTGCGTTACTTGTGCCAAACCAGCGTCTTTGGAAGCTTTTAACTCCCTATAGGCTTGATCTCCTAAGATAAAATTTTGAAGAAAGTTAGACCTTAGTATTATAAACAAATTCTTGTAAAGAACCTACCTGAAATAATGCTTCCTTATCTTAGTTTCACGCGAGCCAAAAGTAAGGGTTGTGCAGGTTGGTTCTGGGGTCTATTTATTGGGCTAGCTATGGTTTTAGGGATTTGAATGAACTTAGAGTCCTAATTAGGTCACAAATCTGGCCTAAAGGCACTCTAAAGTCTTCTAATCAACAGATAGCATCAATCCCCAGAGATTAACCCTGAAGGTCATATACATCCATGTGCTTTTGTGGTTTGTTATAGAAGAAAAAGAGAAGCGACTTGAAGAGAGGAGCACGTTGACATTCAAATCGACGCCATTCGACTTCCCTCCGACATGAGCATCAAAGAACATCCTCTACAGCCCTTCCAACATATGGGGATCTATTTCTTCATCCTTTCTAAATATATTTCAATGATTTCCATTCAGTTCATGAGCTTGTATTGAACATATCATTATTTTCTGAACATTGAGTCTGTGTGTGTTGAACCGTCTGCGAATGGTTGTGTTTTTTATGCTGCGATATTGCAGCTTGTGTGCATGTGTGTTGATCCGTGGTCGGATTATGTAGGAGACGACATCTTTGTGCATTTGGAGTGAAAGTTCCATGTGCTTCAGCTCGAAGCGAGTGGATCCTCACCATTTTGGTGAGGGGTGGATGTAGGGAGCCCGTCGTGGTCCCGAACCACCTAAAAAATCTGTCTCGCATATTGTTTGCTTGTTTATCTTGTTCATGTTGATCGTGTGAGAGCGGTAAGCTTGAGAGAACTAATTTCTTCATAGCATAAATTTCATTTGATCATACTCCATGTTGGTAGTTATTTTATTTCGCTACGTAAATCTTAAAAATTGTCATTGCCATTGGTGGGGACAATTCAACCCCCCCTTCTTGTCCATACGTGAATCTAGGGACAACAATCTGGTATCAGTGTGGGTCTCTGATCTTTAGGACACCCTCACGGTTGTAGAGCAAAGATCCTTTTCTATGGCCAACAAGGGAATGCTCCCCGAGGGACATTCTATCCATAGACCACCCTTCTTTGATGGGACTAACTATCCCTATTAGAAAAGCCGAATGACTGTGTTCATGCGAGCACATGACTATGATACCTGGAGGGTTATAAACAAAGGTCCTTATGTCTTACCTCCAAATGAGGATGAATGGGAAGATGAGCACATTAAGAAATCATGTGCAAACTTTAGAGCTATGAATATTATTCAGTGCGCGATACATCCCAATGAGTACTCACGCATATCTATGTGTTCATCTGTGTAAGAAATGTGGAATAAGCTCAAGGTTATTTATGAAGGTACTTCTGAAGTGCGGGAGACAAAGGCAAACCTGTGGTTCGGGAGTATGACCTATTTGCAATGAAGCTCGAGGATAATATAACAGAAATGTACGCAAGGCTGAGTGATATCACAAACAACTTGAAGGCCTTGGGAAAGGAATATTCAAATCAAGACCTGATCAGAAAGGTGTTGCGGTCCCTCACACCTCCATGGCACACGAAGGCGACCATGATCGAAGATTCAAAGGATCTCACCACACTGACGGTGGATCAACTCATTGGATCGCTAATGATGTACGAGATCAACATAATGAAGCCAGCGAAGGAAGAAAACAACAAGAAGAAGATGATTGCTTTGAAGGCATATCCAACATCATCGGAAGAAAGTGATGGAAGATCAAGCATCGACAGTGAAGAAGAAGAGTTGATGGCCTTAGTCACAAGGAGGGATAGAAAGTTCTTAAGAAAGGCAAGATGAGAAGGAAATTTTTTGAGGAGATTTTTGAGAAGAAACGCCATCAAGAAAGGAGAGCCTCTCTACTAGAGGAATAGCAGGTATAAACCATCATGTTGTCCCCGCCGTTAGACATTTGAACCACCCTCCGCTTCCTTGGTGGTTGGACTCCGAGACGGGAAGGTACCCCCAATCTGTCAAATATTGACTGTCGTGTCGGGGGAGCATCTGTTAGCCTGTCAAAGACTGAGATTCGCGCTGGCAATTCTTTCAATTCGGACCGTCTCCGAGATTTGAGTGAGGCTAGGTTTGAGATAAGCCCCCTTTCTCTTTTGCCTTTGCTGACGCAGAGATTTGACATCATGAGATGCCGAAACATTTTGATCTTGAGCTTGTTCGGGTTTGCCTGCCCTAGCCCTCTTGATTGCGCAGGCCTCTTGCTTGGTGACCCATACTTGCTTCATTTTCTAGGGACGCTCCTCAGTTCTGCCACCCCCATTTTTGGGGTTAGACTTCTTCTTGAAGTTTGGCTTGTCCTCTTGCACCCGAGGAAGAAGCGAGTAGCAGTTAGAAGTTGGAATTATCGAGACATGACTGACCCAAGGCACGATTGGCTTGCCGCCGTCAAGCCGGATGCTGAGATCACCGACAAGCACCATCTTGCCGGATCTGGAACTTATTGCTACGGGCTTTCTGCCTTGGCAGCTTCGGTGTTTCCCTCATTTAGCAGGGGCGGTGCTAAAGGAGGCAATATTTACCCAGAAAACTTGGTCTTGAGAGGGCGGGGCTTGGCTTGATGCCCCCAGCAATGGCAGGTACGGCCAGTGTAGCTGGCGTTGCTTGAGTTACGGGGACCACCCCAAGAAGAAGGGCGACCCAACAACAATAGGAAAGTCTTCAAACACAATTGGAGTAGCCAAATAACCATATCTGGCATGGGTGTCGACGACAAGAAGGCCATAAGTAACTGTTGCCATTGAAGTTCTTTCGTCAAGAAAAGTTTGCTTCGAGCTTTTGAAAATGAAAGTTGAATTCCTCCTTGCTCTCTCATGTGAGGACAAGAAAGGGCATTAGGACCTTCGCAAAGGTATCAAAATCTTTAGCAGTAAAATAAAAGGCGGGAAACATCCCACTAAGCATGTCAATCTATTTACACGTGAAATTTCTAACGTTTGATTCGTTAGATGGATATGTGTATATATTCTCTTTTTCTTTTTTTTTTGCCCTCTCTAACAATGTTAGTCTGCTGGCATTACGCACTATGATCGTTACGGTTGCTTGGTGCGAATGTCACAACATCCTCCACCCTTGTGAAATTGTTGGTGTCAATTTCCACCACTGTCAACACTGAGCTCGAGTCAATAATCCAAGGATGCCTTTACCTCTAACCTTGGCGGTCTCCCCCTCTCCCTCCATGGATGTAGACATCCCCCTCCTATGCTGGCCTCACCCATTGCCTCCTCACTCCATTGTCACCATTGTCGGCTACTATGTCGTGTCATATTGACATATTAGGATATCGATTTCTCTCTAACACGGTCCAACATGTGTGACAAACCTTGATTCTTCCTAATCACGTAGTAAACTTATCCTTTTTCAAGTAGATAGTTCTATGAGTTGTCGCTAATGAGACATATTTATTTGATGGTGTCAATCTAGATCAAGTTCTAACTTGATTCTATTGCCAACTCAACTCTAAAATAATAGCCCATCAAAATAAAGTGGAAATAGATTTCTAGACCCAATAAAAATATGGATTGAAAACCATTCATGGTGTGTGTTAAGATGTTCAATGAAGCAACAAATTGATGGACTGAACTTAACAAAGTGTGTGTGTGAACTAAGATCGAACACGATCAATGTATGTAAGTATGAGCAATTGTTAAAGCGCAAGTGTAATAGATAGTGACCAGCTCACAGTGTGTGTGATTTTTTAAACAAAACAAGGAGTATAAGTCTAAAATAAATTCATATGAATGGGGTAGAAGATAAGGAACTAATCGCACAATGTAAACCACAACACAAAATTTTTAAGGTGGTTCGGGATCACAACGAGCTCCCTACGTCCACCCCTCACTCAACTGAGTAAGGCTTCACTACTAGAAAACCAACATGGGCATAAATCCCCACACACGCACGAAGCCAAGCTTCAACACACACACGTAGGGTGACGCCTGCACAAACACACAAGAGTAAACTCCCAACCACACACAGGGAACAACTCCCAAACCACACGCGGATATCCTCTGCACAAGATGATGCACACACGTCAACACAGACACTCGAAGAACCCACTCTCCGAACACCCACACATAAAATTTGTTGAAAAATTGATGAAATATTCACAAATGAATACAATAAGCCCAAGATATCCTCTAAAGACTGAAACAAAGAAAATCTCTCAAGTGTAAGTCTCCCCCATCACTAGATGTTCCAGTTCTTCTTGGCTCGTAGACGAAAGAACATGATTTCAGCATCATCTCGATCCTCTCTTCATTCGGCTCCTTTTTTTCTTCTTCCATAAGCTCTAGAAATGTCTCCAAGTAGATCAAAACCCCTTCTCTAGTTCTCCTTTTCTCCTTCTTGGCTTTCTTCTCCTGCAAGATAGAAAAAATTCGTTCATCCTTCTTCTCACCAAAATTTGCAACCCTATATACTAGGTTATATTGAGACATCAAAAGACCAGAAAGCCCACTCTAAAACCCTTTAAAAACCCTCTCACATGTATATAAGTAACCTAGGGGTAAATGGGTAACAAATGAGGTGCTAATGGAGTGAGAAAAATGGGTTTCGACATTAGTTCATGGGCACGTGCACCGTCGTAGGTCGACTTGAACAAGGACTAGTCGACCTACACTCAGGGATCAGCGACAGGGCGTGCCATATCACCCCTTTCGATCGGCTCCTCGATAGGAACTGATGGGCCAGCCCCCGTCTACGACGAATAGACGGGAGGGGACGGTGCTGGCAGCTGGACCTCTATCGATTCTGTCCTGGTGGTTGGAGGAGTCATGGATCGTGGAGGAGGGGGAGGCATCCGAACACGCGGCGTCTCGGCGACGACAACTTTCTTCTTCTTCGAGGGGTGGCGCTGGCAGTCCATAGCCGCCACGGCCCCAAGATCAACCCACCGACGCTTGTCCCCGGGCATTGGCGAGACCTCAACAGGTGCGTCCGACGAGCTCCTCGGGGTACTAGAGACAGCTCTTCAGCTAGCCACGTGAGTGCCCAAATTGACGTTGGGCGTGGAGGTGGCAGCCACAGGGGACGATGACGAAGGTGGGCACAATCCCTAAGCCGCTGTCGGCAAGGGGTATGGCAGGCACCCCGGCTCAAAGGCGACTGCTAGTTGGCACACCTGACTCAATGTGGTCGCATAGCCGGGGAACGAACAACAGCAACTCCACCGTCTCGAACTGTAGCTCTAGTGGAGTTGGAGCCCCTGCACCACAACAAGACGATTAGAAGTCAAAGATGAAGGAACCATGAAAATAGCAAAGGTCATACCAGGGGGCAGTGGGGGGCTCAATCCTAATTCCCGAAGTACATCGGGAGTCAGTCTCGTGTCAGCATCATAAAGGGGGTGGCGAAGAATGGCCTTTATCGCCTTGGCTTCCTCACTGGTTGGGGTTGGCAAATTGTCACCCGCAAGAAGTTGGGGAATGTGAAAGAAACTCCAGTTGCTAGCTCGGCCAGCATCCCCTACCTTCGTCACAATGACAAAGCACTCAGCCCAACACTTGATGTTGGATACAGCGGAGGAAACAAAAATGATGGATCGGTTGTTTCTGGCCTGAAGATATAAAGATGGGTGATCAGCACCGGGACAGCGCTGAAGACTATAGAATTGACAAAAAAGATGGACGGTGGGTGTGACTGCCACCTGATTGCAAATATGCACGAAGGCGCAGAGGATGCGCCAAGAATTGGGGGAAAGATCACCCGAGTACTTACCGTATTTAAGGATAACTTTGCAAACTCTAAGAAAGTACCAACTCTATGCAAAGCTTAGCAAGTGCGAGTTCTGGTTAAAGAAGGTTTCTTTCCTTGGCCATATTATTTCAAAGGAAGGTATCGCTATTGATCTTTCAAAAGTGGAAGCTGTCAAGAATTGGAACCGGCCAACGGCCATCTCTAAAGTTAGAAGCTTTATCGGTTTGGCTGGCTATTATAGGCGATTCATTAGAGACTTCTCCAAAATTGTCGCCCCTTTGACTAGACTTACAAGAATGGAAAATCCTTTTATATGGATGAAAGGTTGTGACAAGAGTTTCCAAACACTTAAGGAACATCTCACCACTGCTCCAGTCTTGGCACTTCTTGTTGAAGGAGGTGGATTTGAAGTTTACATGGATGCATCTGGCATTGGCCTCGGGTGCGTTCTTATGCAACATGACAAGGTGATTTGTTATGTCTCAAGGCAATTGAAGTGGCATGAGGAAAACTACCATGTTCATGATCTAGAGTTGGCTATTGTTATTTTCACCTTAAAGATCTGGCGACATTACCTTTATGGGGAGAAGTTCACTATATTTTCGGACCACAGAAGTTTGAAATATCTTTTCACCTAAAAGAAACTTAACATAAGACAAAGAAGATGGCAAGAATATCTTAAGGATTTTGACTTCTCTATCCAATATCATTCAGGTAAAGCTAATGCTATAGTAGATGCTCTTAGTAGAAGACCAATGGCGACTCTAGCAGGCCTCCAGAAAGGTATGACTTGTCTGATCAAGGATTTGACTCATTTGAATCTAGATGTTGGTATAGAAGAAGAAAAGGGTATTATTGTCAATATCCGGTCGCAACCTTCATTGATTGAGGATCTAGTCAAATTATAGGAGAATGATCCAACACTAATGGAAATCAAGGCTAATATTGAACAAAGGATAGAATTCTCTATCACAAATGATGGGAGGATGTTATTTAAAAATTGAATTTGTGTACCGGGTCATGCAGACACTAAGAAGTTGATCATGGAGGAGGCCCACAAGATAAAATACACTATTCACCCTAGTGCTACCAAAATGTATCAAGACCTAAAAAGAAATTTTAAGTACTCCTCCGAGGACTAGACCGGGCCCCATTAACGCCAGGCATTGAGTCATATAAATATTTAGACATCCATTATAGTTTATAGCTAATAGAATTTCAAAGGAATAAACGATTGTAGGAACATTAAGGTAGATTCTTGGAATAAGAATTTTAAGGACTGAACTTGGACAGGATGACATGGCGATAAAATCACATGAAATTTGGGACATATATGAAATTTGGCATAATTGGCGTCCACTCAGGTCGCCATGAATTACAAAATCTGTGTCCACTATAACGGTTGCCAATTCTGTGAACAGTGCAGGCACGAAGAAATAGCGTCACTTGTAGTGGTCACTAATTCAATATGGCGTCAACTGTCCAATTCCGGACATTGACAAACTCTCACAGAACAATAAAAAATAATGCTCCGTGATGGCTAGGGCGTCATGTTTCTTCAGAGTGACATGACAATCAGGGGTTCTAGAATTTTAAGGGTACAACCAGCTCAATTATCTTGAGGGAATCTCAGGCTAGCAGAGACTTAGGAAGGTCGTAGAGGGAGAACTTCCCATCCGATAGAAGGAATATCTAGCAGAGGGTCTCCCAATCTCCAAGAATTGAGGGTAAGCATGAAAACTCATAAGAAATAGGGACTCTATCTTGGACCTGAGAGAGCAGTGCCAAAGAACCCATGGTATGGGTCAAAACTCGATAAAACTGTGAGATAAGAAATCGCGTCAATCTAGAAGGATGCTATTTAAAGTATTGGTAACTTTGTAGAGAAGCGTCAATTAATATTTTCCAAATTTTCAAATATTACTAAACAAATTGGCATCTATCTAGGCGGATGCCATCTCTTTTATCTGCGTCAATGTACATGGATGCTAATTCATGATTTTTAATTTTTAATAAATAAAAGAAGAATTGGTGTCTCTCTAGGCAGACGCTGATTCTTCTAAGTTACACCCTATGAACCACTAGGCAGGTACATTCACAGGCACATGGTACTCTTCATTTCTGAAGGTTACCATTCATTAGGGGATGAACAGTGCCACTTTCTAACCAGGCAAGATTTTTAGATACTAAAGACATGGAATTAAAGAGAAAAATATAGCCAATATAAAAGGGCTCACAGAAAACTCTCTGAAACAACTACTCAGGAAAATGGCACCTGTATACAGGGCCATTACTTCATTAAATCCATTCTAGAAATTAAGGCATACAGATTCAGGATTTCATCAATTCAGGATTTATTCCACACGTAAACACATTACGATTTTTAGAAGCATGTGTAATCAGGAGAAATGGCGCTTGGGTGGCCACCATAACTTCTAAATATAGCACCTAGGCTGGGGGCGCTATATTGAACAGAGGCAGGGTCACAGTCGTCTATTCACTTTGATCATAAATAGTGCCACTTTCTGATTTACAAGAATTTTACAGAAACAAGTACAAGGATAGAAGGAGAAAAATAGTAGGAATCTAGCAGTATACTCATGCATTAGATTAGATGTCATGGTTTAAGGTTATTAAATTTTAAACATGGTGCACTTATTTAATTACAGGAAAAGTAACAACTGCTTAGACAATCGTTTGATAAAGTAGCGCCCTAATAGAGGGGCACCCTATCCTTGAAACTCAGAAAAACGTATAGAAAACTATTGAAACCATCCTGGCAGCACTATATGCATGCACATGCTCTGGAATTTTATTAGATTGGGCTCGTACTTGAGAACACCTACCTTGTTAGATGATCTGGATGTTAGGATGTAGAGGATGGAGAAGAAAACAAGAGTTGTAAATATAGAACGACAACAGAGGAAGAGAAGTTGTCCTTTTGGGCAGCAGAAAAGAAGTAGCAGAGGCTCTTCTTCATGCAGCATGATCGATCTGCAGGGAAGAAGAGAAGAAGATGCAGCTTCTGTCTACAACTTCAATCAGAGCAGGGGAACCGCTAGCAGCCGCTCCCGTTCGTTAAGGAGCCGAAGGAAGAAGCAATACTACTCCCCCATAGAATAGACAAACAGTAGTTGGAGATGAAGAGAAGAAGCAGAGCTCCTCTCGTTGGCAATGGTCGTAGGAACTCTCTAATCAATAGGAAGACAATGATGCATAAGTAGTAGGTCAACGTCGAAGTAGAGAACCCAAAGGCAGTAACCTCTGAAGGGTTCTGAAGAGACTTATTTAGAGGGAAAAGAATCTATGGGGTTTAAGTTTGAGAGAAGCCATAGTTAGCCGAGTCATGAGTCATGTTATGTAATTTTCTCTTTATTGATTCAAGTATGTCGAAGAGTCAAGTCGAGTATTAATGTAAACTTTGGATCATTATATTTATTTAATAAAGTTAGATTTTATAAGTCCTTGTGCATTCATCTTCTATGTGGATGTATTATTGTGCTCAGATTATCTTTCTTGCTTGAGGCGTGTTGCTGACTGTTCACATCCCTGATTTACTTTTGTTGTACATATGTCTCGGGGGGTGACAATAATCGCGATCTTGACTGGATTTTCAACTAAACCAAAACCCCAGTTGTTCATGTGAAAGGTACATCTAGGATAGAGGATGCATTCAACAAAGCACATCCCTTTGATTGGGCATGTTTTAATCGAACTATCCATAATTTAAAAATAAAAGTATGATTGTGGTCAATCGGGCGCACCTATTCAGAATGTGGTCCTTGTGACCACCGTGATCAGAAATAGCAACTTCATTCCATAAAAATAGTGATACGCTTCAGTAAAACTCAGATAACATGCTTATTGCTCAATAAAAATATGGGGAAGAGGTATGAAATCAAACTAGACACACATCTAAACCTATTTGATGGATTAATTTGGGTTTAGCTTGAGAGAAAACCTACAATTGATCAGATACTCGAACACCGAATATGAAGAATGCCCCAAGACCCTCACTTCTTCGTTGGAATACACCCTTAGAGCTGTGGGTAACTCTACTCTAGCATGTTAAAGGTCGAGAAGAAGATGATATGGCTTTTTTTATGGATTAAAATCATCTAGAAAGTCTAGACTTAAGGCAAGAAGGTCAAGATTCCAATCTCCCCAAATTTTAACAATCAAACCGAAATTTCAAATGCCACCACCTATTGTAGCCCTAATTAGGGATAGGATAGGGCAGATGAAGACTTCCTCTAGTGGGCAAGGGTGTAGCTTTTGAAATTTTGGTCACTAGTTTCAAGAATCAAGCCCAATTAGCACAGTCCCCCTTGGTTAACTTCTTCCTCAAGTTCTTTCCTAGTGATGAGGTGTAGGCTCCTAGTAGTCCCAATGGTCAAACTAGGGCTAGGATTGTAAGGTCTTAGCATTTTGAATGTATGCTTATTGGGTAAATTGGGTAAGCATTGTAGAAGGGTTTTCATTTATCAATTTTGGCCCCTTTAGATTGAAATGCCCAACAGGGAAGAAGAGTCGACTCTCTTCTTCACATGTTCTATTTTTTTGTGTTTTCAGAACAACAGGCAAGAAGAGTCGACTCCTTATCTGGCTCGTTCTGTTTTGTGTATGTGATGAGGAAGAGTCGACTCTTATTTTGGGACATTATGTTTTCAATTTTTTTAAGTCTGCAGGCAGGAAGAGTCGACTCTAAGAGTCGACTCTTTCCAACATGCTTATTTTTTACCGGCTTGCACCGGCTCAAAACCCTAAACCTTTCTATCCTTTTGTGCCCTAAAATGATTGGTCCTAGGAATCATATTCCTTCCACGTGCCCCTCTTTCACTTGGGTATATATACCTTAAGATTAGGGCATCTTTTCACAAGGAGAGAAAGGGTTTTACATGATTTATTTGCTTCTCTGTGCAGGGGGAACGTGGCTGCGAACCTGCTGATTCCACCTTGATTTGAGCGCTAGAAATCAACTATTTGAAGCTGAGGATGTGATCCATAGGATGTTCATGTTGAATATTGCATGAGTTGAGCGAGACAATGCGTGGATAGGTCTCCAACTTGCTGGTTCATCAACCCATCATCACCGACTCTGAGAATGGGAGCTGAAACTATATTAGAAGAGTTGAAAGGTGGAGCTAAATCCTTTGAATGCTTTATTCTCTAATTTCTACACTTAGTTTCATTTGTTCTTGAATATTTTTGTATATTTAACACTTTAGATAACATCTCATGTGTGTGCCGCAACCTGAGCGGCGTGTGTGTGTGGTTGTGCGGTCGAGTTTGGCTGCATGTGTGTGTGCCTCACTTCTAGTGGAGCTTAATCCTCACACTGTGAGGGGTGGACGTAGGGGACATGGTTGTGGACTCGAACCACCTAAAAAATCACATGTTCAAATCTGTGGTTTGTCTTGCCATATCGATCTCATGTGGGCTCAGCGAAATACGAGTGAATCCTTCTTATGCTCAGAAATTGATTGTTAATGCATTCATAGCCTTCATGTGGGGTGAGGTGGAGGATGAGGTGGCAAGGGAGGAGAGAGAATGGGGGCCGCCCCCTAGAGAGAGAAGAGGTAAGGGGGAGAGAGAGAGATCCACTAGTGAGAGAAAGAGAGAGAACAAGAGGGTTTTGTAACGTGTCCACCTCCAGGATTTCACCCCCGTGCCCTCGGGGTCATAAACATATTGTGCCTCCCCACAGGGACATTTCTACGGTTTGGCTCCAAGCCCTTCTATAGCGGCAGTGTCCCTTTGGTCTATGATTTGTCTCATAGCATAATAGGTTCACAATGACAAGGAATAACATGCAATACAAGGGCAATGGGTAATATGTAACACAAGAACAAGGAGAATATGCTGTATAAGGTCAATGAATAATATGCAAAACAAGGAGAATACTAAAGGTTAGCAAATGAATTCTCAGAATATGCAACTATGCAAGAAAGGTGCAATGGACATGAACTTATGTAGTCACTAACCCAACTAGTTTACAAATCTCTAGCATGTAATAATGAATAGATACAAATTCGAGGGAACAGTCGGTAAAGGGAAGCAAAACAATTGCATAAAGGAAAGGGTGACTTTTACGAAGCATAAGCCTACTTTTCCCCGCATTTCAGACACGCTGAAACAACCCAGGTAGGGTAGAAGTCGACTCTGACAGGGCCAAGAGCCGACTTCTGTTTGCATCTAGAAGCTGGACTGGGCAAGACCCACAGTGAGAGTCGACTCTGACTGGGCTAGGTGTTGACTCTTGCTTCATCCAGAAACTGGACTGGGCAGAATTTACAATGGGAGTCGACTCTGACAGGGGTAAGAGTCAACTCTGGCTACAGATAGAAACTAGACTGGGCAGGCACACAGGCTAAAGTCGACTCCGACTGGATCAAGAGTCGACTCTGGCCTGCCGACAGAATGTAATGCAGTGCGCCCAGAAATAAACCATTCTTCGCATGGCCGCCATTCATTGGAGTACCCAAAAATTAAACAAACTTTATCGAGATAGAAACAACGTATTCTATACTCAACCATACATATTACACACTTAACCATCATATATAAATCTGATTTTTAAGCTATTACATTATTTAGAAAATAATATAGGGGACCATGATGTTGGATGGGATGACGTGACTCGATACCAATTGAATGCGATCCTGAGACTCTAGGCAAACTCGCGACTCGTCCCTAGCGAGGGAAACGTGCAGATGTGTGCGGTTGAGAAATCGACAATGAGTCAAGGGTATTTGGCTCTTCCATGCTCGGATCGAGTAACGAGACGGGTCAGGCACTCACTCTCGCAGTGATGATTAAATTAATATGAACGGGCTCATTATTCTAACACTCAAGCAGCGGCATAAAAAGAACACATACAAACTAAGCAAATGAGACAAAAAGGGAGGCGAATGTATGTCCATGCTCCAGGCGTGGGGAAGATGACTCTGGTTGAGACTCGTACTCCCGGTATAATAATTAAACAATAGTTACAACAGTGAATTTTATGCCCACTCCACGCAGAGAGGTAAAGGGCTACAGTGGGACCCGGGATTAGTGAACTCGGGTTGACGGGCAGCAAGTCGGATGGGCTTTTGGGCCGGAGACGGGCTGCTGGTCTACTTTGGTTCTGCTGGGCCCACGGGACAGCAGGCTGGTACAGCTACTGGGACGGCGGCGTTTGGGCATCTCCTTGCTGCGGTGACTAGTTGGGACGCTGCTGGGGGGTTGCTGGATGATCCCCGGGAGCGGTGGTCTCTGAATCTACACCAACGTATTTCTGGAGGATTTAGTTGGGATCCTCCTTCTGTTGGCCTATCTCAGGACAAACCTACGTGACTCGGTAAAAACACCTGCTGCGACCAGATCTGATGTCGGATCTAGGTGAGACTAGCGCCGTTGCGAAGCTCTTTTGATGATCTACGAACCCATGGTGTTACAGGAATTTTCTTGATGATGTATTTTCCGTGAGGGAATATTAAACAGACTGACTCACAGGTTCAGAACAGGCAGGATAAATATAGATCTGCCTGAGAATTAAGTTTGACTGAAAGGAAAACGGTGGATCTGGATGCTGGAGATTTTATGGGTGAGAGAGGGGGATGTGAGGATCACACAAGAATATTTTTGTAATTTTTGAAAGTGGTTTGAATGGTGGAATAGATTTTATGGTGGCAGGGGATCGGATCTGGTCTGCGGGGGACAACAAGATCACTTAGTTCGGTGGAAAGAATATCTGACGGAGAGGATCACAAGTCCAAAAGATGTGCCTATCATGTGCAAGTGTAACTAATAACCACGTACCGAAATACGCGCTATATGTGTCTTATAAAATAGAAATAAAGATGAGAAAGGAATGTGCCAAACAAGTGCAATCACTTAAATGAAATTCCTTCAAGTACAAAACTATAGTGTTTTGGCATGAAATTAGCATATAATGAAATTATCTTTGAAAACATGCTAACACTTTAAAATATGCTGTCATGACATGATCAGGAAGCGAAGCACTAAGATAAGGCATGCATATTAGTATATATATATATATCATGGGGAGTAAACAAGGTTTGATATGTGTTTCACGGAGCATTAACGCGGCGGACAGGACTAGCGCGTCAATATAATAACGCGACACATAAAACTTGCACGTTCATACATTAACATGACATATCGTGCTTGCGTGTTAATAGACGCGACCCCTGTTACAACCGCAATCATCTCACAGTGAGTTAGAGATAATACCGGCCTTGTAGGGCTACTTCCTATGGCCAATAAACATGGAACTAATAGGAAACTAGTAGAGAAAGTATGCTATGATGGAAATAATGCATGGAAACATGTGCAATCATCAAAAAGTTATTATCTTTTAGTTAAAGTTTCATGGACAGCATGCAGTAAAAACCCTATTGTACAGTCATGAAAAAATATGAAATATTCAGTATACAATGCATGAAATCGAGAGAAAAGTGAGAGACTTTATTCCTAACTTGAAATTTAAGCTGTTCATGAGATAACCTACCTCTGGGTTAGGCTTTAAACAGAGAATTTTTAACTGGAAGTCGGTGCTGGTTATTGCGCGTTCTGCGTAGAAACAGCAACTTCCTCGCTTTCTATCTCATTAACCCCTTGACCTAAATTCGTGAAAATTGGAGGGTAGGTCGGAGATATAAAGAGGAACAACTTATTCTAAAGATAAAACTCAAAATTACGTCAGTTATGGTTCCTAATCCTTTGATCTTCCTTGGAGAAATCTACTCATTCCTATGCAGTTTGCAAAGAACCAGTGACTTCTGGGGCTTCTAACTTGATTCAGACCTTGACTGATCTTCATGTGCATTTCTTGTCAAGACAACCATATGAGTTTATCAACATAGCGATAATGACTATATGCACATAACTCATTATTCACATGATTCAAGTAGGATTTAGCAAGATTCATGAGCTAGACTCATCAAGCAAGATTCATCAAGATATTATTTTGTTATTAGAAGCTCATGATGACTCATGGTGTTGACATCATCAAAACCAACATCATCAAAACCATGGCCATAAACTATGCCATGAATCATGGGGATTACAACAATCTCCTCCTTTTTGATGATGCCAACACTATGATTCACTATAGCACAGAGAGTCATTATAGCCTCATTACAGCCAATTATTGCACTATTTCCCCATTGCTATATCAAGCACATTGTAGCCAAAGGCACACATTTAGGCATATTGACCATCAATTGCTATATCAAACACATAGCAGCCAAAGGAACACATTCAGGAACATTGACCATCAACCAATTCTACCCCTTGAACTACCTTTGAACTGATCTCCCCCTTAGACGAAGACACAATTCCTGCTGGCTCAAATTAGCCTAACCACACATACAAAGATCCTATTATCGCTGACTCATCACTCATTTGCTTTCTGCCTGTACAATTGCCACTACAGCCAATTTATCAATCTACTTTCTCCCCGTATAATTGCCATTATAGCCAATTTATCAATTTATTCTCCCTCTTTGACATCATCAAAAAGAACCGGAGAACAAAACTAGTTGGAGAGCAGCAACAGTAGTGGCTAGGAAGATTTTCGAAATCAAGGGATACTAAATTGATGCCAATTGATGGGGATTACAATGAGAAAGATGGAAGCACAATATCAGAGAAATCAAGCAAGCAAGACAATTTTGAGATGATTCATGATGTTTTAATTTTTCATGATTGTAAGAGGGACGGATGAAACTGAGTGGTTTTTATTTATGCAAATGATGACTCAATAAGTGTCAAAACGAGATGTGCTCAATGCAATCAGATAGATATGGATATATATATATGCATGCATTGGGACTCCCTCCTTTTAAGAGTTGAAGGGTGTATGGAAACAATGCAATTAAGTTCGTGCACTCACGGGCTTTTGGCCTTTATTATTATTTATTATTATTATTATTAGGTTCTTATTGCTTCCTTGTACCGAGTGCCTACATAAATAAGTAAAAAAGGATTATTAAAATTATTTAATTATAAAAAAAATTAAATACTTGACTCTGAATGAAAAGTAGGTGTGATACGTGTGTATTTATTATTATTAAAGCTCATAGAAAATGTAAATATCATGAATTAAAATGAGAAAATACACACTTATCAATAAACATAAGAGGAATTATTTAATCATAAAATTATAATAATTTTGGCATGAAATTACATAATAGTCAAAAATAAAGTCTTAATCCTGCTCATGCTAAGTCTGGGTATTTAACTGGGAAATAAAACATGATTGAGTGAAGAATAATGTAATTATAGGGTTACTTAATATATAAAATTCGACTAGGCTCAGACTAGTTCTCAGACCCAGAAAATGGTCATGGTCTAGCCGCCATACTGTGAGAAATGGTCTTGCGATAAACTACTATGACTGGCGAAAATGGTCTATCTGTAGACTGCAAGACAATTAAAAATGGTCCTCTAAACGACAACATGATATTCTTGCGGTTCTTGTAAGGCAGCCTCCTGTCTTCCGACAGAAGCCATAAAACAATGAAACAAAGGCTAGTCTAGGTCATGTTGTACATGGAAACGAGATAAAACATGTAGTAAAGCATGCTAAAATAAAAATTGGGCCAAGAATATGCATATGTTGTAAGAATTAGGCAAGAATTTCCTTTTAATACCATTAAGGCTAAGTTTATGCATGAAAAATAAACTAATTATGTAGTTTCAATAAAACATAAATTACTCCACGTTCAATGTATGAAAATGACTAAAATTTGAGGGCTTTTACTCCTAACATCAAGTTTAAGCCATTCATGAGATAACCTACCTCTGGACTAGGCTTTAAACCTCAAATTTACGACTGAAAGTCAACCCTAGTTTCTGCTCGTCCTGAACCGAACCAGTAATTTCTCGCCCCTTTAACTCCCGATTCCCTTCACCTAAAGCCACAAAATTTGTAGGGTAGAAAGAGATTACTAAGGTGAACAAATAAGTCTAAAGAACCAACTTCTTCTCTTCTCTTTCTCACGCTCTCTCTCTCCCACGTAGGTTCTCTCTCCCTCTCTCTTTTTTCTCCCACGCACACACTGTGGCCCTCTCCCTAGTTTCTTCTCCCTGCACCGGCCCGCAACTACCGCAGGCTCTCTCTCCCCCTGTTTTCTCCTCACCGCCCACCGTCATCTCCCTTCTCCTCCCCCACGTCGTCTCTCTGCACAGGCCCTGCACCTCCCTCTCTCTCTCTCTCTCTCTTTGCATGCAGCACCGGCCGCTTGCGAGCTCCCCCTCATCGTTGTTGCTCTCCACCCTGTAGAGAGATAAAAGGTGCTACCTTCAGATAAGCAATGAAACGGATAGCAAGATATGTGGGATACCACCTTAGGAATAAGCAACAGAATAGTAAAAGAAATAAACTAACACACACCGTGAGCGTGGAGCAAGAACGTAAACGATATTAAAGGAAACACATGTCGTAGGCATGCAGTAACTAAAAGGAAAGCAATAAACTAGCCAAAAGAGGTGATGAATAGCCAAAGCAAAGATCTGTGATCACCACCAAAGTATGTAACGTAGAGGACTGCACTATGTACCTTGAAAAGGGGTGAAGTGAAGAAGCACTCGCAGGCAGGGGAGAAAACTAGCACCGAATAGAAGATGGCCTTCCTGGGCCCGCTACCAGCATAAGACGGTCCGGGGTTGGCTGCTACCGGAAGAAGATGGCCTTCAGATGGCCGCTATCGCAAGCAAGGATGAAGTCTGGCGCTGGATAGGAGACGGTCGCCTTAAGGCTGCTATATTTAGGAGACGACCTATAGATGGCCGGTACTCGAATAAGACAGTCTTAATGGGGTAGCCACTAACACCCAGAAAAATAGAATGTGGGACTTGATCCTCCCTCCCTTCTGCCCGGCCAGAGGGGAAGGGCCCTGTGTGGTGAGTACTATAGACCTACAAAAGGATGTAGAAACCACAAGAAACAACCCAATCAGATCAGGGCATGTACAATATCCATAAACCAATAGTGAATAATATGCATAAAAGGAAGGGCCAATACCTAGCGGGTTGGTGACTTTTTAACCCCTGTGGGCATGGAAGCAATAGGAGGATGTATAGATCCACACCACTAAGGATCCGCTAAACTACGGGTGTTACAAGGCGCGCCGATGCCATGCTCAAGGGGGAGCGCTGATGGAAGTAGGGTTACACCCTCTATATATATATCTACATCTCGAGGAAGAAGGGGGGTTAGAGTGAAGACCAGATGGTGAAGACTGAGCAGAGGAAGTGAATAGGAAGAATAGTGAACAAAAAAAGAGATATAGAGCGAACTGAGAGCAATTGCCAGCATCAGAGTGCTCCAGTGAGATCTAAAAGAGAGAAAGGTGGGTGTCGCTGCCACCACTGGCTAATGCCCTTGCGGGGCTACAGTCCTCCTCCCCCCATTCTGTTCCCTTTGAAGTTCTACTATGATCTGTGATAATTTTTCCATCGTTTGAACACTGTTGTTGGGGATATTTGTTCCTTCTCTCTTTCTCGATTTGGTGTAACCGGTTAGCCCCTTTGTGAGCAATATAATGTAGACCATATGGTCTTTTGTTCTTCCATGCTATATCTCTCTGTTCATCCATATACATCGTGAGGAAAGAAGCACCTCCATCCATTGTTTGAACCCCGTTGTTAGGGCAAATCGGTTCGCTTTGTTAGTTGGAGTTTACGCTGTGTGTTTGTGTCCCTTATTTTATAGTTACAAATCCCCTTGCTTGCGTGCACAGTCTTTCAGTTCCCCGTTCATGTAAAGCTACGGATCCAGTTATACTGGTTGTCTGGGATTTATGGGGGGCCTTAAACAGAAGAGTTCTTGAATTGTATGTTGTTAAAATCACCCTAATCCGATACTCTGTTTTCTGAGACTAGATGAGCCCTCGGTGCCCCGATGCCCTCAGTCACCGAGTGCCTGATTCCTCCCAACATGCCGATATCCCTAGCGTGCAGAGTTCCTTTTTCCCTGGCCGTCGAGATGCAAAACCCAACCCACCGCTTGTTTAGCCGCCGATATATGGGCTGCTACAGTAACCGTGCCGATTGGCACTTCAGTCATGCCGATGGGGTGATTTCATTCATTTATGTATGTATATATGTGTGAATAAATATATGTGATACGTATATATATATATCTGGCATACATATATATGATTTCTAGTATGAAGACAACCTTCATTTCACAGCAACAAGGTCAGTAAAAGAATATTCTGGGCCAACCCGGTCTTGGAACCTCTGAATGAACTTTTCCTTGACCACCTTGAAGCTCTCAACTTCTTCTAGTAGCAAAGTATAGAACCATTCCAATGCTACCCTATCCAATGAGCGGCGGAATAAATACGTCATAAGGTGATCATCATACTGATATTGTGCCGACTCATACATAAAGTCTCACACATGCACATACAGATTAGCATTCCCATCGTATTTACGGTACGTGGGGTGCTCAGACTGATGGGGGAACCAGATGTTGTGGAAATTAGGGATAGGGACGTCGGCCAAAGATTATGGGCCAACCCTCTTTTGAAGAAAGACACATTGTTGTTGCGTAGCGACCCATTTATCAAGGAATTCTTACACTCGGGATTGAATAGGTGGAACAAAAGGGGTGGGCCCGGAGCAAGGAGCCGAAGGATAGGTAGATCGAGGATGGAGCCCATAAGAAGGATGCTAGGCCGAGGAAGGGCCCCTGTCCGGGTAGGCAAAATGGGTCACCCTAGACTAGGGGAGCAAGAAGTTAGCCGGGCTCATGAGGACCTACGGCGCAAAAGGAATGGACTTGTGAGCATCAATCTGAGGAGAGGGCGAAAGGCCAATCTTCCCCTTGTCAAAAGATTGATGGGCTGAGCCAGAAGATTGGCCCATTCCAAATTGGAAATGTGTAGGATTTTAGGCCAGACTGGGGTAAGATCAATTGGAACAGGTGGAGCCCCTGGCATATTTGCCCAGTGCTAAGAGATGGTAGTAGTAGATGGACCTTGTGAAATGGCAAGAGACGGGGCAGTTGACCCCTGCAAGGCTTGATAAAGGGCCTGGAGCTGGGCCAGATCTAGTTGGGCCATCATTTGGAGGATGTAATCCGTGGAATTGTGGGTAGGAGGATTGGAAGGGGAGTGTTGACCGCCCTCAATAGTAGCAGATGGCAGAGGAGGGGTGGACCCTTCTCTAGATTGCACAAACATGATCCTGGACAGGTCTTCCAGGAGCCCTTGAGGAAGATAGTCCTCATGGGAATGAGGGAGATCGTAGGAGGAGATGACGGAATACTTAATTTGTAATGTGCATACTCCTTCTAAAGTGTATAAACTTGTCAGTGATCAATGGCTTCGTGAAGATGTCGACGACTTGCTCCTCTGTCCTTATAAACTTCAGAATAATTTCTTCTTTCTCGACCAAATCTTGGATATAGTGATGACGCAGCTCGATGTGCTTCGTCTGTGCGTGAAAGACTGGATTCTTTGTCATAGCGATGGCTGACATATTATCACAAAATATAGTAGTTAGTTCTTCTTGATTTTGTTGAAGCTGTGATAATATTATCCTTAGCCAGACAGCTTCGTATGCGGCACTTGTAGCATATATATATTCGGCTTCTGCAAAAGATAGAGCGATTATTTGTTGCTTCTTAGATGGCCATGAAATAGGCTTTGTCCCAAGACAAAATGAATATCTAGAAGTATTTTTTCGGTCATCTGTCGAGCCTGCCCGCTCACTATTTGTGTAACCATTAAGATGATTATTTACTTCAGAAATATACTTAATGTCATAATTTGTAGTTCCTCGGAGATATCTCAAAATACGATTGGCCACTGTAAAGTGTAGCTTTTTCGGCTCGTTCATAAAACGTGATACCATACTTACTGAATAAAGAATAGTCAACTGTGGACGTGTAAAATCGCACGTCCATATGTCCCTACCAGTCCAACAGCAACAACAATCTCAACCGAAGAGACCGTGGAGAACACGTCCCGTCCAGACTCTCCGAACAAACAACACACTGTCGTGAAGTCATTCTCGAAGTCACGACAGTGAAGAGAAACCAACCCCCGGGAAACTCACTACTCGTGGGCCCCCGAAGAGAACCAGGTGGATCGTCAATCTGGCTCAAAACGGGCCCAAAATCCACCTTTAGTCACACTATATGCCCCATCAAGGGCACGCTTTGCGTAGCCTTCAACGGCACACCAAGTGCCCCCTTCAGCGGCACACGCCCAAACAGCCCTTCGCCGGCACGCTCGCGCAAACCTTCATCGGCACGCCTATGCGGGTCTTCACCGGCGCGCCCAGCGAGCCTTCACCGGCACACCCTTCAGGGCCCATTCACCGGCACACTCTTGTGCCTCCTTTCAACGGCACGCCCCGTGCCTCTTTTAACGGCACACCCTGTGCCCCCTTTCAACAGCACGCCCTGTGCCTCTTCCAATGGCACGCACCTGTGCCCCCTTTCAACGGCACGCCCAGGCCAAAAGTATCTTCAGTGGCACGCCCCTGCAGGCCACTCCAGCGGCACGCCCAGGGTGGTCGCCCAGTGACACAGCCTGCCATCCCTTCAGCGGCACGCTGGCTATGGTGACCCACGGCACGCCCAAGCATCCTCTTCACCGGCATCACCGGCAAAACAGACATGGCACCCATCCCCTACAAATCTTTGGCGCGCAGTGGCCAGTCTGAGGTGTCAAATAAAGAGCTAGCCACGCTGCCTACCCCCCTATCACCAGGGACAACCAAAGTCAAATCTGCATTAATGGCCCACGTTCCCGCCTCCGTCGGGTGTGTTTGAAGACTCCCGCCGATGGGAGTATAAAAGGGCCTCTCCACCGATGAACAAAAGAACAGGCACAGATAGAGAGACACGAGGCAGACAACAGAGGAGAGAGACACGAAGAGAGGGAGACGGAGGAAGACGCCCGGAAGAGAAGGAGAAGGAGAAAGAAGAGGAGGAGGGTTTTCTGCCTTCCCTCGCTGCTGCACTGCCACCACCGACTGAGAGAGAGGAAGAGAGTAAGAGAGGGAGAGAGAGAGAGAGCATGTAGCGAGATGTTAGAGGGAAGCAGGGAGTAGTCGCCCCCGCTCAACCTCCACCTTCCCCATTCGTTTCTTTCCTTCTTTCTTCTTCTCCTTCCCATCGCCTGCATCCTCCCCTCCGGTGTTTTGAAATATACATGGCCGGTCATGGCCCTTGTCTTGCATGAACAAAATTTCCTTTCTTGAGGTTTTCTTCACCGTCTCCGTTTGTTTGAGTCCTCCGAAGTGTTTGATGGCTTCCTTCACTCTTTCCTCGGTGATTTCCCCTCTTCTGTAGCCCAATCCCTCTCCAGCCAAAAACACTCCACCACATTATGACCCTCAGTCCAGCAGAGCAACCCCCCAGCGGCACACATAGCCTTTCCTTCGGCGGCACGCTTCTAGCCCGACATAGCCCCTTCACCGGCATAGTCCCTAGCCAGTGCACCCTCAACACCTCAGGGCCTTCCTCGACACAGCCCTTGATTCGCCCGTTCATCGGTACGGCACCCCCCCCTCGGCTTCTTGTCCGGTGCACATTGCATACACCTTCAATGGTGCACATTTTGGTCGACCCGTCACCGGTCTGCCCCTTGGCTAGTACACTGATAACCCCAGCCTGACCATGCCCGAAACACCCTTTCGCTGGCACAGTCCCTTGACCGATGTGCCTTTAACCCCTCTGGCCTTCCCCGGCACAGTCCCCTCTCAAGAAACCAGCCCGATGCACCCCTGAATCCTCTGGCCAGTACGCCAGTCCTTGCCCTCTACCCCTAGCACCAATAGCTAGCCTTAGAGTTCTCCCTCTCGTTACCCCCTCTGAGTTTTCTGAGGGCTTATCCATGGTGTTGCCATCTTCGGACACCCACCTTCAAATTGTCGGGTTCCGCCACTCCATGTGGGCGCGTTTCTCGTATCTCCCTTACGCCCGGGTCAAGGGGAGATGCTGCCGAATTTTTGTCAAAGATAATAATATGACAAGGACAAAGGGAGCAATAAACAAATGGAATAATAATTAATAGAACACTTTAACTAGAGTAAGTGAACCATGGACGCCACAAAGAAGACTCGGACTGAACAACGACAGGAGGGTGGAACAATTTGCATAAAGCTGTACCAAAATTAAGAAAAGAAGAAAAGAAAGGCCTTAAGATAATTTGAAGGATATACCATTCATGGCCTTTGACGGCACATCCCCTTAACCTCCTCGCCGGTGCACTCTTCTTCCCCTTTACCGGTACACCCTCATTCGTCGGCACGCCTCCTAGCCATTCCTTTACCGGCACGCTCTTCCACCGGCACGCTGCCAGGCCACTCCTTCGGCGGCACAGCCCTTCCCTGGCACAGCCCCCGCCGCCCTGGCCCTCCTTCGCAGGCATGGCCTAGCTCCTTCGCCGGTACGCCCCAGGGTGCTCAACGGTACACTTTCGACAATCTCCGCCAGTGCGCTATGCCCCAGGTCACCGACACACACCTTTCTAGCCCCTCCAGTGGCCATTTCTCTGCAAAACAGATACAAAAAAATACAAAAAATACAAAAAAATCTTTGACAAATGTATAAATAGTATGCCCACATCAAATTGATAGAAAAAATTCAAAGAAGTTAAAATTAATTTAAATTTAAATTAATACAATTAAAATGAAATTAGCACATATTATTTTGTTTATATAAAAGAGAGAAAAAGATACTGCACACTTTTTGAAAAGGATTAACGAGGACTGCTTTCAGTAAAACAGTGAGAAAAATGGACAAGGAGCATGTTGATGAGAAAGCACTGTGAAACAGAGAATGTTGATGAGAAAGCACTGAGGACATGGAAGGACACATAATAAAAGAGGAAGTCTCCTCTCATAAGAAAATTCTGATTACAAGAGGGACACAAAATAAGAAGCACATTGAAAATCTGATTAGGACTTAGTCACAGAAATAAGAACTTCATAACCCATTGAAAATTTTCATGGGCTCATCATAAAATTGTATAATACTTTAGCGTTAACTTCTTTACCATAGCAAAAACTATTTTAGAAACTTGTTAGAAAACTCGGGCTGGCAAAAACGGATCACGTACTGGACAAGCAAAGCAATGTAATAAAGGTAAGGGACTCAGGGAGGTACCCCTGTGCATGCAATTTGGGTGAGGGGGGGTAAGGTGGGACTTAGTTTCCATGGAAGGTTTGGGAATTGCCTCAGTGGGATTCTGAAATTTCAGGGACGGCCATGTCCCCCCTGACCTCTTCCTGGGTCCACCCCTGGCTTCAATTGAGAACCTCCAGTTGGAGAATAGTTTCATGTTGATTAAAGGCAAGATAAAAAATATGCTTAATATGTGGTCTTTTTTTCCATTCAGTCAATTTGTTTGAAGTTAGCTGGTCCAATTATTTCAATGAGGTGCTTGAGTTGGCTTGCACATGAGGGAGCACAATAGAAAACAGTTTTACATTGATCAGGAACAAGATAGAATGTTCTAATTGGTCTTATCCAATGATCGTCTTTGAGTTGGATGGTCCAAATTTTACCACATGCAGCACAGACATGATTCTGTGGAGATCAATTTTCCTGTCATCTTATCCTTCTGGATGAATGGATGAATGATACTTGCAACAATAGATCACTTTTCTTTTGGGGTGGGTTGGCGGTTGGTTGGCGTAGGTTAAGAAGTATACTTCTACAATCAGTGTTTTCAAATTGCCTCTGCAACTCAGGAGTCATAGTGGCCAGCATATAACATTGGGTAAGGGAAGAGTCTTCTGACCATTTGGCATAAGTCATTAAATCACCCTCGTCGGCATTAGGAGCTGGCTCAGAATGAATCGTGTCCAACACGTAAACTATTTTTTCGGGGGTGAGGACTATGCACAAATTACGCAGCCAATCCGAGAAGTTCGGTCCAGTCAGTCTGTTGGCATCCAAGATGCCACGAGGGGAGTTAGACGACGACATTGTAATCTGGATAAGAAATAAAAGATAACTTAGCATATGTTCAAATTCTAAATAAGATATGGTTTTGTATCTTAGTTAGTCCCACTATTTTTCGATCGAACTATATAACCCTCAGTATATAGAACGAGAGATCAGCGGGATCATCCTAGTGGGTTGGAATCCCTGCGAGACTGAGGTATGACTTTGTGGAAAGCACAACAAGTCATACACCATCTCAAGGGCAGTCAACAAGCACTAACATCTAATGCAATATCTGATATTCGGCCCCCAAGAAGTCATCCCCATGTGGAAAGCACAACAAAGGATACTCTCGGTTAGATCTTACCATCATTACAACATAGCAATGAGTTCATGACCTGACCCTTGTGGAAAGCACAACAAGGTCGAGTTTAATTCCTCACCTTATTGAAGGCCTAGTCTTAGAGTTGCATCCTACCCTCAAACCCATGAACCTTGTGGAAAGCACAACAAATCCATGAGATGAAGACATTCATTCACCCTATAATGATGGAGGGCCACGCTGACTCCTAGAGCCACGCTTACCAGATCTAAAATTAAATTGTGAGTAAATTTGACTTTATCTTGATCTCACCCAAGGTGGTAAAATAAATATATCTAATATATTTATCGTACCTAGTAGTTTACATAAAGTAAATGCATCCAATGTAAAATTAAATCATAAGTGATCATGGACCCTAGTCCTAATGCTACTAAGACATCCAGCTCGCTTCCGAAGCAGCTGGATTGTCCTCGTCAGGTGTGCTCCGCACTTTCAAACTCTGACATCGCATGAATTAGAGAACGAAGAAGGGAGGTATTTATAGGAGTGGAAGAGGTCCGAGCCAAAACTGTCACCATTACCTCTAGCAATAGCCCTCGTGATAGGGTGCCTTCCTTGCAGTCTCATGTGTCACTTTGCCGCTTGCATAGGGTAATTGATTCGGTAGTGTGACATGATGACTTGCTCCCTACGCAGCAGTTTAGGGGTGGCTTGTTGTATTGTAAATAATTTTGAACAAAAAAGGCAAAGATAAAAGAACAAAAGAATTAAAAAAATAAAAAAAGGGATGCATCTGTAGGAAGGGGGGCTAAAAGTCATCATTACTGATTTCGACGGTAGATTCCCATTGAAAAGAATGGCCATGGCGAGACACGATTCCCTATTTCAGGGTAGCGCCTTGTCCACGCATGTCACATGGGAACAGCGTGGCAGAGAAGAAGTGTAAGAGAGAAGGAATGCACATGAGAACAAACGAGTGGTAGGAAACCAAATCATTCCATTCATAAAAATATATAAACTGTCATGAACATCATAAGAGAGGGGGCGGGAATGCTAACTCTCTAATTCTCGCCATCACCTTCTCGCTCATCCCTCTGGCCATCCCTCTCCTCTCCCCTAAGGTGAGGGTCCCTAAGGGGCCTCCTGGAGCTCTGCAAGGCAGTACTCACTTCACCCTGCAATGCCCGCTCGGCCCCAGCGGCTCGCTGTTGCTCTATTGGAATGGCAAAGAGGCCACCCTAAGATAGGTAGTCAGACTGACGAAGGCACACCCCGAGCTCCCGTGCTCTCTAGTGGGACTCCTCACTGTCTTTCAGCCTCTGCTCCGCAACCTGAGGCTTAGCTGGAGTTCCATCACTTGGGCCTCTAGGGCCTTCCTCTCATCCCAATCTCACCATCGCTCTGTCCTCCTTTCCTCTCTCTCCTTCTCCCTCTCCACTCTCTCTCTGCCTCTCTCCTCGCCACCTGGAGGAAGACCCTCAGCTCCAGGATGTCTCGAGGCAATCCCTCCGCATCGTGATACAGTAGCTCCGCTACAGTGGCCACCCAGGCATTATGTACATCCTCAACTCGAACTGCGCGAGCCAGCGTACCCGCAATCTCCAACGCCTACCACCGCAGGGCACGGGCGGGGGGCGATGGCTTGTGCTGCTCCGCAGGCGCGGTGCGGGGGCGAGGCAGGCGGCTGGGGCCGCTGGGCTGGCTCTGGCTGCTACTGCCGCCCGCGGGACACAGGGGCAGGAGGGCTGCAGGTTGGAAGGGGAGGGTTTCGGGGTCGGGGGGCACAGGGTTAACTTTCACGTGAACTCCAAAGGGAGTTCACGTGAGTTTCGTCCGAAACCGTATGGTTTCGTGCCGAAACCATCCGGTTTCAGGCGAAACGGGTATCGATTT
The DNA here is from genome assembly GCA_024336825.1 of Amorphophallus titanum. Taxonomy (NCBI): domain Eukaryota; kingdom Viridiplantae; phylum Streptophyta; class Magnoliopsida; order Alismatales; family Araceae; genus Amorphophallus; species Amorphophallus titanum. The sequence continues at coordinate 2,080,323 of JANBPO010007496.1, read as the reverse complement.
CGTCCGAAACTGATACCCTAACCTGATATCGTTTTAGCTACAGTGAAATAAGCTAAAACGATATCGGGTCCGGCCAAAATCGATACGTTTCGGTCGATACTGTCATCCATGCGTGGGATGGACTTGCTCTTTTTCTATAGGATATATCCACGGTGTGTCGCTTGTGTAGAGAGGATGATGAAACGGTAGATCATCTTTTCACATGATGTTTCTACTCACAAGAGGTGTGGGCTAAGGTCACAAGGGGGATTCATTATAGTATTGACTTGCAAAGGAGTGTGCAACACTTGATTGGCCACTAGCAAAGGAGGTGGAATCTAAAAGGGGACGGAGTTACTTGGTAGTTGATCCTTCATGCTATGTTGTGGAAATTATGGGGAGAAAGGAACAATAGATCCTTTAGAGGAGAAGCTAGAGTTACGGAGAGAGTGGTTACATTTATTTATGAGAGAGTGAGAGAATGGACAGAGCTCTTTTGTAATGTGAACTCTCACAACTCTTCCTTTTATTGACTTTTTAGGGGGTTAGTGCCGACCACTCCGTCTTGGAGTAGAAGACACCTTTTGTATAGGGAATTTTGTGATCACATCTTCTATACTCGTATATCTCTCTTTTACCTTTAATACGATAGTGGTACCACCCACTTTTAGGGGAAAAAAGTAGAGAGAAGTGATTGTGTTGAATTGTAATCCCAACATTTCTGGGAAATGTATTCTGCGTGCAGTTGTTTTATAGAATTCTAGTGTCAAATAATGTAACATTTTTCATCATATCCTTGTTGGTCCACTGTTTTGGTATCCTATAATTCATAAACATCCGATGAGGGAGGGGACTTGGCCATGCTGACCCATCAAGTAAAGAAATTTTTGAGAAGAAAGAAAAATTTTCAAGGAAATTTTAAGAAGGGGCAAAGAAGGCTGGCTCAAACCAAGGGCGGGCCGAGCAAGCCTAATAATGTTATTTGCTATGAATGCAAGAATTCTGGGCACATGAGAGGAGAGTGCCCTAAATTGAAAAGGAAGTTTAAGAAGGACCCCTTGGGTTACCCTTGTAAAAATAGACAAACACCAAGTGGATCAGATCAAGGGCAGTGCATGATCGGTCCCTTGTGACAAAAGTAATGAAATCATGAGCAAACACACACCTGGTTAGTGTTTTAAACCACTCTCGGATGTAAGTGGGTGAGAGAATGCTATGATGGATGAAACAACGTGCAAAGGTGCATAGAAACGAAGCTCTCTTAAGAAGAGAGATGCCATGCAAAGAGATGATGCATGCAACTAAAACGATAAGGGAGAATAGAGGGAAAGAATAGCTTATTGGAACGTCGATGGTAGGCTTCTGGGAGAACTTCGGCAGCATGAGGACGACATAGAAGCACGGTGGGACAAAGCGGCCTCCTTTCGAGCGTACGGGCACTCGAAAATCCAACAGAGCCTCCCCTTAAGAACCCACGAGCTCGAAAGTGATTTCGGCAAGGTATCCCCTCTCCCTTTGAGATTCTGAAGCCCTGATTGTGAGAGAGGGGGTGCTTTATTTATAGGTAAAATTTTGAAGAACACGTTTGGGGTTTGGGACACGTTCATGTGGACGCGCCCCATTGACCAGATGCATCCTCTATTTAAATATTAACTTTATTTCTTTAGAGACATCCAAGGTCTCAGATGTGTTCTTTAAACGTGTCCAGGACCCAAGATGCATCTAATCGCTTCCACAAAAATGGCACGGAAAGCCACCGAAAGCGTCGAAAGCGAGAGGGTTTAGCGCCTAACCGTTGTTGACACCCATTTTATGTCAATGAGTTGTGTCATTTTCTTATCTTATTTTATGTTGTCCCAAATTATTCACTAGTAATTGGGCCATTTTTGGGCTTATTTTATGGGTTTTTCTCCCAAGTTGAGCTTAAGTTCTAGCAGTGGCGATCGACTCGTTCTTGCCTTTGTTTTGGCCGGCCAATTGTTCCAGCATCCCCAACTGGGCCATATTCGGGGACAGTTTCGAGAATTTATTGGCGAAGGAGGCTAGTGTGTTCTTGTTGCTCCAGATATGTACGTCGCCATCGTCCGCGAAGGTGGTTGCGAAATGTTCATCGGTGATGAATTTTGTGTTGGTGAATCCCATGAGGACGGCGGCTGCCTGGCGTGCGGCTTTAGCCTGCATCGCTGCCAGCGATTGCGGTGCGCCGGTGGTTTGTGTGGGTGGCGTCAGCATCACCAGGAATGCCAACTTATCCGTCCAGGCATCCACCTCATGCGCACTGACGACGGCCACGCGATGTTTAGCTACCGGGTGCAGATAGTGGAGCGGTTCACCGCCACCTTGTTTTGCATTGGTGCGAACGAAGGCGGCGAATTTGGCCGAGTCCATCATGGGAATGATCAGGATCGTGTATTTGATGCTGTCCGGGTGGTTGGAATTTGTTTGGACGACCAGCATGTGCCGATGGAGATCGATTCCCGAGGTCAGCAATTGCTGCACTACGGAGAATGATTTGTTCTTTGTCTTGCTTCCCAGCAGATCGATGATGGCAGGGAGGTCGATCTTGGAGGTCAGCGCGCCGAGATTTACGTCGATCACCTGGTCGGCATTTGCCGGAATATGGCGGATCAGGTCGTTTGCGGGCATTTGGGCCTGAGCGGCGAGTGCGCCGGCCAGGAAAAAGATGCATAGGATGTTTTTCATGCCGAAAAGATAGAGCTTTCCAGCAATTCTTCAAAGCTCTTCGCCGATTGTTCACCGGTGCGGAGGTTTTTGAGCTGGACCTGGCGGGCGGCGAGTTCCGAGCTGCCGAGGATAACGACGAAGGGTATCTCTTTTTTCTCGGCGTATTTGAACTGTTTGTCGAATTTGGCCTGTTCGTGATAGAGTTCGGCGGGGATGCCTTTTGCCCGGAGCTGTTGCAGCAGGCCGAAGGCGGCGCGGGATTCGGCGTCGCCGAGATTGAAGAACAGGACTTTGGTGCCGGTGTGGATGTCTCCGGGGAAGAGGTTGAGGTCTTTCATCACTTCATAGGCTCGGCGTTCCAGTTGGACGGCTGCACGAGCGTGGTGTCACCACCATCGGCCTTCGCGGACTGGAACGTGTGGATGACGGAAATAGTCATTCTGGGGCCTCTTACGGGTTGTTCACAGTGAAGATTGCGTAGTCCTGCTTCACCTGACCGCCCGACGTGGTCGCGGTGAGTAGCAACTGGTAGGTTTCACCGTCGTCTCCGCCGCTTACAAAAAACGACACAGAGAGGCCGTCGGCGGCGATCAAACTGCCGTCGACAACTGGCGCGCCAGAAGCAGGGTCGAACTCGAAATCGACGTCGGTCAGCGTCTCTCCGTCCTCGAGCCATTCGGCATAGTTCGCGACGTAGCGCTTTCGTTCGTCCGTGGTCTGTCGGTGTTTTGCTAGGGCACCCATCACTATCTCCTTCAGCCTACGACCAGCATTTCGCGGCTTTCTGGGCGCACGATCATGTTTCGTGGCTCCGGCGGCACGAGCATTTCCTCGGCGGCACCGCTGAAGAAATCAGCGGTGAAGATCAGGCCGGAGAGCACATCCACGGCCTCGACCCCCGCGATCTGAGCGGGGGTGTGCACCGCGACGGTGCCGGCAAAGGTGTCTGCCGCCTCGATGGCGTGCACTTCGGACGGGTCGATTACCGCGGCGCGCCACCCAGCCGAGTTGTTTGCGGCTGTCGCAAACCCGCTCGGCTCGTACACACCTGGCTCGAAGGACGGGCTCGTCGCCTGATCCTGTGCCTCGGTAATGTTGAACGACGGGCTGTTGATGAACACACTGGCGACGGACGCCATCGCGTCAGTGCCTTCAGTCTGGTTCGTCGCTACGTGCGCAATAATCTGTGCGTCGACCGCCGCGGTGTCAGGCGCCTCGGTGATGCCAAACGATACGGCCGCATCAGCACGCACCGCGAGGCGGTCACGAAAACGCTGTCGGTTTTGGAGCGGGAGGGCATGATATCGCGCAGCCCTTCCGCGATCGTTCTCTTGGACGCGGCGCGTCTTCGGCGCGTGCTCGCGTCCGACATTTGATCAGGCCGCGCGACGCAGGCCCGACGAGAACTGCATGAGGTCGGCTTCCAAAGCCTGCATGACTTCCTCTCATCAGTCCCACCGTTCGTTCCATGATTGCATGCATCAGTTTCTTTCTTTCCATCCCCATTTTCTTCATTTGCACCGTCATTCACACACCATCCCATGTTTTGGCACCCCATGGGGGTTTAAAAACCTCCAGGTAAACCCCATTCCCTTTATTTATGGTTGTTTCCATTTCTTCTAGCATTTACTACACTTTGTAGGGCTAATATTGGGTGTTCTTTGTGTCCACATGTTGTTTTGCAGGTCAGCAATCATCTAACACGAGGCCCATCCTCTCTGGTCGGCCAGAGAGGGTGGAGGTTAGAACCATTGCAACTTAAGGCATGGTCGAGTTACGTGGCATTCACCGAACCGTTCTACTGGTCGTGTGGCATCGTCCAGGCCGCTCTTCCTGTTCTCGCGGTTGACTGCACTCCGCTCTTCCTCCATAGCCTTCCATCCCGCATTCCAAATCGACGCCGACGAGCGGTCTATCATGCGACCGTGTATCGATAGAGGCAGTTCTTTCAGGGTCGCACATCTCATCAGTGCTGATCAGGCGAGTGTCTCCCTCTCTTTCCAAGGTGCGACGCGTTTATCACGACTGGTGCCTTGGTGGCAATCACAGGTCCGTATTCTTGTCACCTTCTACTTCCATTTGGTTTATCTCTCATGGTTATAGGGTGGAAGGGTTTAATGGGAAGTTAAGCTGGTAGGGAAAACATATCAACATCCCAATTTTCTGGTGATCACGGTGGGACTCCTAGTGCCCATCGTGTTAGTGTTTGCTGACCCCCCCTTTTGGTGTTCGTTAGTCTTCTTTCCCTTGAGTTGTCATAGGTGGATTACTGGTTTCCACGGTTCTATCTTCTGGTGCTCAAGCAGTTCTTTCAGAGCCGTCTGATGAGTGGTGCGGCCTAGGAGCGCCCATCCTCTGTTGCAATCAGCCCTGTTCGTCCTGCGACCTTGCTGCCTCCTACGGCTAACTACCGCCTGCTCTTCTTTTCTGCAGCCGTTTGCTGGCCGCCTACCTTCCTGGCACAGGTACGATTCTCTGTTTGAGCTGTTGGTTTTGTTGACGACTTACGGTTGCTGCAGGTCCGCTCTAGGGTTCTTGCGGCCTGTAAAGGGCCGCCCATCCAGGTACGCCTCCATCCTATCTCTGTTTCAGTGAATTTGTTATTTATTTTAATTTCAGTTTACTTTAGCGTTGCTGAGAGTCCTTATTTCCTGTCGTTACCCCCGCTGTGGAACAGTTTAGCCAGAACCGTCGACCTCCCTAAACAGTCTCCAGGAGACCGTCTGTCGGTGCTACAGTGCACCCGAGCCTTACTATTATGTCATATCATATCCATACTATTTGGTGCTGATCACTAGTCTCCCCTACCTACTGTTTGTTGTTGCATGACTCTTATTTGTATTTATCAAATTGGTTCGCTCATTCTTTGCTAGTTTTAGGCTAGAATCTTGCATGCACTCCAGTGCACATAGGAGCATACACTTATCATCAGTAGTTGCATTCCTACCGAGGTAGGGTTTCCTCTCGTCTCCATACTCCTTGGAGCTGACTAGGGGACGTTGTTGAGGGCCTCTGTAAGTCCCTGTGAGCCGTGGATTCCCACACGGACGCTGGGCAGGTTGTACCATACCCTCCCCCAGTCTAGGGTCTGCATACGTGAGAGTGAGAGTCCTTTAGAGTCAGCCAGTCCCCCCCCATTTCCTACCAAGGTTAGGAACCTTGTGTTGGAGTGAACTCGCATTTTAATTAATCCATCAAGGTTCTAAAGTGAGGGTCTATAAAAAAAAACCACTTCCGCGCATCATTTAAGAAATCTTTGGTTGCTTAACTGGTTGATTCTTCTCTCATCTCTTCCCTCCATTGTGTGCTTTCTATTTATTAGTTTGTTTTAGATTCTGGCTAGGATTGATTGTTCCCTTTTTTCTCTTATTTTAGTGCATGTGGAGTTGCCTCTTCCCCTCGGGATCATCTCCTAGGAACAACTCTTCTTTCATCTGTTACCTCAACCCTCTGTTCGACTCCTCTACATTCATGTCTTCCTTTGATCTCTCCCAAACCCACGAGGATTCCCATCCTCAAGGGCTTCTGGCTGACCCATCCAGGGTCATTTCTTTCCAAAGGAGAGAGGGGTCCGCCCTTCCTCTCCCATCTACTATTCCTCAAGGCACCCAGCCCTCTCCTTCTGATTCCCCAAACTCGGCCAGTCATATTCTACATATGATGGCCCAACTTGATCCCACTTAGCTTGGCTTTCTCAAGCAAGCTCTAGGGGCAGAGGCCCTGCCTTCAGTTCCTTCTTCTGGCCTGCCTGCTGCCGCCACACCTATTTCTCCGATTGTTGGATCAGCTACTACTTTTGCTGCTGCCATTGATCTTGCCCCCATTTGCCCCCAAATTCTTTGGTTCTCTCAAATGGAATCGGGCTAGGCTTCTACCTCAGCCCATCAGCCTCTGATAAGGTGAAAGCCCAACTCCCCTTGTCGTCCTATCCGGATCCCTATGCTACTGTCTCTCCAGCGCCGCAGGCCCTTCTAGCCCCGGTGGATTTCGTTCGTCTCCATCCAGGGACGGCCCAGCTCGCCTACTCTGACATGGGCCCTTCCCTGGCCCATTATTCATCTTATGGGCTCCCCCCTCCGTTGGCTTATTCATTTGCTCCTCATCCCCCTACTCCTTACACGACTGCTACTCCTTCTTCGACTCCTCCATCCCGAGAACGAAAAATCCTTGACAAATGGGTCGTCATGTAGCAATAGATTGATCTCCTCCACAAGAGGGTCAGCCCAAAATCCCTTGCAGACATCCCCATTCCCAATTTCAGGGACATTCACTTTCCACCTCAGTCTGAGCTCCCCGTATATCGAAAATATGACGGGAATGGCAATCCATTCATCCATGTCAGGGATGATAAACAAGGCAGAAGGTAAGCTAGAAGGGGAGGGGTTGAATAGATCACCCCCAATTTGATCTAACTTAGACTATTCAAGACACTGCAGGTAATAGAAGCCAACAATCGAGAACAGAAAGGCTATCAGAGAAGAGATTGATTGAGCGATAGGAGTGCAAGCAATCAAATAACAAATTGGACAAGGCAAACCACACGAGGTAGAGGGTTTTTAGGTGGTTCGATTGCTATCCGCAATCTACATCCACCCCTTACTCCTTGGAGTAAGGCTTCCTTGCAAGATGCAATGAGATCACAGCAGACTCAATCTGCCAACAAATGCTGTCGAATAGCTTGCCCTCGAGGAACACCCTCCTCGAACTTCTGGCTACCAGAAGTGGAATTGAAGACAAAAAAGATCGAATAAATCCCATACTTCCCCCAAGTAGGACGAATACATACCCGGTGCTCCTCCACCCAACAAAGAAGCCCCTCAAGCAAAAGAGATGGCCACGACTCCCCAATTGGTAGCGCCAAAGGCCAAATTAGGAAAAGTTGGGAATTTGGACGTGGGTTCAGCACGCGCCGAAAACCACTCAAAGTCCTAAACCAGAACTCGGAGGTTTCTAAAGCTAAAACAGCATGGGAGGGCAAACATTTGTCCGAATCGTCACGAAGCCAAGATGAAATTTCTTGACACTTAAACAGGCAGCCATGCCTCTATTGCCCTAAACCGGTGCGCCCCTGGTTGGTCTTAAACTGGCGCGCCCTAACTTCCCTTGCTGAACCGGCGCGCCCCACTGGTGGACACTCAAACCGGCGCGCTCACCCCCCCATCATTTAACCAAGGCTGCCGTCCCATGCTCAACCCGATCCCCTATTTTCATCCGCGAGCAGAGGGATATTGCCTAAAATGGATAATCCCCCTGTAACAGATTGGTGGGCAACCGCCTGCACGTCTCAAGCCCCCAAGAACGGAAGTCTTCAAGCTCCACACCAAACGTCGCATCTCCACCGGTCGTCGTTGGCCAATCCTGGGTGAACACCCCTCCTGTTCTACCAATGCCCCTATTCGCAGGCCACTCAGTGTCTTCGAGCGGGAGAAAGAGAAGAAGAAAAAGAAAGAGGGTTTGGTTTCGAAGGCCTCCCCCATCTCCACTCCTATAAAAGGGAGGCATACTCCACTAAAAGAGGGGCTGGCCAAAAAAAAAAGAGAGGAGCAAGAGAGAAGAGCCAAAAGGGGGAGGAGCTTCAGCCTGTAGGAAAAAGGAGACGAGAAGAGAAGAGAGGTGAGAGTGAAAAGGAGAGGGAGGAGCTTGTGCTCTGCTCCCCTCCCACCAGTGTACCTACCTTCTCTTTCTTGTTGTTTTCTTTTGTCACGGGGTAGATTCTCCTCCTGTATTTTGTCCCCTTCCTTCTTTGAATGAATAAAAAAGAGTGGCTTTTGCAAATATACATAGCATTCTGCTTCATCAGTGTTTTCCCCTTTTCTCTCTATCTAGAGCAGGTAGACTACAGCGGCGGTTCCAGTGATGAGGATTTTTCCCCCGTGGAGACGAAAACCAAAGATGCTGGGGCGTCTTTTGCTTACAAGAGTGATTACACCACCTTCAGCCCACCCCGGCTGGCATGGAGTAACTTCGGGCTGCCTGGTCCCTTTATAGGGGAGGGGGCCCGGCTGACGGACACGGTGGTCTCCATTGCTGGAGCTTTAAGTTTGGTGACGACAGAGGTAAGAGATCCCCCACCACTTTCACCTCATGGCTCTTCTCATTAGTCTTTATGTCAGACCTCTGAAGCATGTCATATCTATCTTTTCTTGAAGGCTTCCGCTATGTAGGCCGAAGTGACTCTGCCGGCCATGACCGTGAAGATACCTCTTCCATCCTTGGGTGCAGACCAACCAACATTTCCGCCTGCCCTGTGGCCTATAGCTCTGTGATACCACAAAGATTACATTACAGCAGCGAGCTTGGAGGCACCAGGGGCAATTGTCGGAACTGTTCAGTTGATTGTGGCTTTGGAACTCCAGCCGCTCATTGCTGGCAGAGAATTACTCCCGGGCGAAAAAGACATTTCTTAGATAGAAGCGAGACAGATTGTGGAAGAAGCGGCGTGGGTCTTCATGGCTTTAACCCTTCTCGCAGAGTCGGCTCTGGTAGAAGCTTGTCAAGCCGGGGATGAAGGTCAGACATCCTCCATGATCGAAGCTCAGAGCGTAGCTCTGTTGCCAGAAGTTAGGATAGAGGTCGCCATTATCGAGACTCCCTCTACTGTGCTAGTCACAAAAGATGTAGATGTGAAAATCGTCCACCCGAAAAGAAAGAGAAAATAAGGATGAAGAATAGGGATGATAATATGTGAATGGTAAAGTGGGTGGGGCACATACAATATGAGATGGATGAACACAATAAATCTGTGATCACCACTGAAGCCTACAACATGTTAATTAAGATAAATAACTAAGAAAGGGGCAAGCTACTTACCTCAGAAATTGAAAGAAAGGCCAAAAGAGGGCCTGGATATTAATGTGGCGGCTATGATGAGCGTGTTCTAAAGAACACAATAAAAGCTTACGTTGCGTTATCAGAGAAAGCAATCGGTTTCTTTCAGTGGGTTATTATCATTGACTAACTGGGAAAAGCTAACTATACATATATCTTAGACAAGGCATTCCTCTGTTGCATCAACATTGATGCATGCAATGATATGACAAACCATTTTACTTATGGATCATTGATCTATATCTTCGTAGTCTTGTGTGCATCAAATTTGCAAGCACTTCACGTATATTCATACTTAATAGGAACATCAAACACCAGTGTCATTCTGAAATAGTTGCAGGTATGGAGGGCAAGCAGGGACATGACCCCCTTGTATTTTTTGAAAACCACATAAACTATAGGTCTCTCTATGATCCTTAGATATTGGATATTTAATGCTAAATCATTGTGGTAGATTTTATTGAATATGTCATCAACCTATCAAGTTATACTTAAATGCCTTATATTTGAAGACTTTTTTCACGTTGACACCCTGGGTGAAAATTTTCTGTTAGCACTGATGTTCTGAAATGCCTTTTCTTTTCTAGGTTTGGTTAGTGTTTTCTGGTCTGCCCAGTGTTGGAGGTTTTTACCTCCTTATGCCTTCAAATGTGTGATCTCTGTTTATTTATTTATTAATAAAATTGGTGGCATGCTCCGCCTTCTGTAAAAGGACAAATGTTCTGAAATGGTTATGCAGGCACCAATTTATGTAAGCAAGGATATTGTCCGGAAAGATGCTATTAAAATTGTTTATGGGACATGGCGAGGAAACAGTGTGAAGACTGTTTATGATGTATCATTGGACAGGTAATTAACAGTTCCTCATTTTATCTATAATGCGTTGAACATTATTGAGGTTATGGAGTGCCGGTATCTGCTCGATCACATCTCTATTTTATTTTACCTCATTTTTTATTTTGTTTTGCTTTCAGTCCTTTATGGACTTGATTTGGGTTACTGGCACTATATGCGTAAGTTTCTCAGTTCTCACATGGTGATAATGGATCCACAAACCGTAATTATTAGAACTGTAAAAATTACAAGATTGTTTGCTCTCATACACAATTAGGCACTGAATATCCTATTCATATGCTGTTTCATTGCACTTGTCCATAAAAATTATTTGATGTATTTGTTTATAATTTCATATTTTGGACGACATTTTTTTTATTTTTATTTTTAGTTGTCCGATGGAGGGACTAATAGGTGAGGTGGGCCCCTAACTCACCATATGTCTCTTATAAAAACAGAAAGTTGATGTACATCCAAAGTGTGCAAAACTTTCGAGTGTGCAACAAGAGAAACTCATTGTACATACAAAACACGGGTACATGTGGCAACCATTCCCATGATCCTGCACTGCAAGTGGGCTAGGCCCAAGAAAGAAACACAGGAACCCCCATGAGGAGGGTTCACCCGGGAATGGTCGACTTAGTCCACAACGGAAATGGTTTTTCATCGGAACCCTGGTTGCAAGAATTTGTGGTCATCTTCAAACAAGATGATTAATAGAGCAAATCCAGATGTTCTAAGCTGAATGAACAACTATCACATCCAGATGTTCCAAGGTGAATGAAAACTACCTCTGAACAGATCTCTATTCTACACTGATTATGGGACTAAAAGTCCTGCTTGAAAAATCCCTACTAAACTGGAAATTAGAGGTGAGGGCAAACATATAAAAAGGTGAAATAGGAGGGCACATGTGGGTTCTCACTTAAAGGCTGCCTACATCTCCCATCGGTGTCCATCCGCAATATTCTTGCCAAATATCAAAAACCCTGACAATTTGGCACCACAATTTCTTTCTCAGCAATTAGTTTTGCTGGATCCTCACAGGTCATCGAAGTAAATCCGCTGATATTGACACAAAATCTGTTGATAAATCTGCTGTTGATATGTTCAAATCAAGGAGAAATGATAAAACATAAAAGAGTATATTGGAATGGGTGCAGTCCAGATGTGGGTGAACGAGGGTGCTCACTCTAGATTTGACATTTTAATTTCTGGGTGCGAGACCTTAAAAGGAATCTGATTCAATGTTTCATTATTCCTCTTTGTATTAAGATGCATGGGGTTCATCCATCTGCTACCGTGAGGACCTAAACATACGCATATGTGCTCAAATCACGGTTTGGCGATTACTCGGTGATTCATATCGGATTATCAGGACCGCCCTGCTCTGGTACGGTTCAAGTCCACCCCATCCTTCTCCCACCCTCACCTCGACAGCCCCTTTCTTCCCATGAGAATATATATGAAATGATGTCATCACTTCATAAGTGATTAACTTACAGGGTATACATTTCTTTTATTCTGTCACTTGCGCTAAAGTCAATCACCTACTTGCTTGATCCCCATCAACATAAGATGACCCTCACACACTTTGTGTCAATGGCTTAGTTAGTGGATTTGCAATGTTATCAACAAAAGAAACTCTTTCTATTGTGATATCTCCCCTAGCTATGATTTATATGATCTGGTGGAATTGCCGTAGAGTGTACATGCGTTGACTTCTGATGAGACATTGGTTCTTTTACTTGTGTAATAGTCCCATTGTTATCCTAGTACATGGGGACTGGATCTGAGATGCTTTGAGTAACTCCCATTTCAGTGATGAACTTCTTCATCTAGACAACTTCCTTAGTGACCTCAACAGCAATGATGTATTCTACCTCAGTTGTCAAATCAATATATATTTGGAACTCTTCTAACTAATTTTCTCACCATTTAGGGTGAAGACAAACCCTAAAATTGATTAGCTATCATCTACATCTGACTAGAAACTTCAGCCAGTACAACCTTGTAGTTTCAAATAATCTCCTCTATATACCACTTACATTTCTTGAGTCCTTCTCAAGTATCTAAGGATACATTTCACAGTTATCTAGTGTTGCTCACCTGGATTCGCCTGATATCTGCTCGTGACACTCAGAGGATATGTTATATCAGGCCTTGTACATATCATTTCGTACATGATGGATCCTATGGCAAGAAGCATAAGATATCTTACTCGTGCTTTCTCTCTTCAAGTGTTTTTGGGGACATCTCCTTCGCGAGGTATATAAACAAAAAAATTTCATGAGTCCCCTCTTGAAAATTTTCATGTTAAACTTTTGGATAATGATGTCTATGTACATAGATTGAAACAAGCCAAGCATCCTTCTTGATCAAGCACCTTACTATCTAATATGGAGAGGTGATTGCATGCACCTTGATTTTAAGCGGGGTGTGAGGTGAGGTAGCACCTTGATTTCTAGTGGGTTATAGTGAGACACCCAAGGAATTCTTAGGAGTGGACATAAGTCAGCAAGGGGTTGCACTGAAGTACTATAAAAATCGCAGATCGAGCGCACAATAAATTTGTCACATATGTGACTGGCACGCCTACACATTTAAAATGTGTCACCAAATTGGCACGCACGGTGGGACTAAACCTCCCTTCATCTCTTTGCCAAAATAGAGGGACCCTGAGGCCCCCACTCAACTACCTCAAATGCTAACTATTCGTTCATCTTATTCCTCTCCTTACAGGTTGGAGTGATAACAAGCAGATTATCTAGACTTACCTTCGGCCCCCAGATCGTGGACGGCCATGCTGCGTACGGCTACCTTGCCGTACCAACTATCTTTGGCAACTTCCCCTCGGTTGTTGGCTTCCCCAACTTCCTGGGAGTTGCATTCATGGATCTTCTGCACGTGAAGGCTCGGAGCCTATGAAGCTGAAGAATGATAAAGCTGTGGCCGGCCAAAGTGAGGGCCCGATTCACAAAACTCTACTAAAGAGTCCGGTGATCGTGAGCTACCACGTTCACCATATTGCTCGCCCAACTGGGGCACATAAGAAGAAGCCCACTGGGGGCAACAAGAAGAGCTCCAGAGCAAGAATTGCTACTGCTACCTGGGGCCAATTCTCGACATCTAGGAAGTCCATGTTGATCGGGGGAGTCAGGGTCTACTTCAATGGCCACAATGCCAAAGTTCTACTGCACTAGATAATCCCAACCGTCCCCACCCATAACACCTTCCAACTGCTAGCAAGCTAGAGGGTGAGTTTTGATGATGACAAGTAAGGGAGGCCAACCCCGAGCTTGCCAAAGTTTAAGCAAATTTGGGTTCCCAGGAGGGTTCGAGGCCCTGCACTAACCTCGCCAGGTTTCAAAAACTCTACTGATGTCCCTAGGAGAGGGGGCAACAAAGTTATGCATGCATAGGAAGCCGTAGCTACAACTCCTCCATCCACTATCAGGGCCTGTGTAAGGCAGGCCGACATTTTAAAATATTCAAGGGGTCTCAATCAAGTGGCCAAACTAACACGGCATTCATACATGCCGTCGGTCCCAATCCAAGTGCTGCCTTCTGCCATCCCTGTGAAGCACAGCCAAGAAGATATGATTAAGATGGTCCAAGAAAACTTTATTACCCTCGACAGTCCCGTTTAAGTTGTCATTATCAAAATCAGATTTCCAACATTTCCTAAACGCATCAAATTCGTTTCCTGAACGTGTTTCTCAGGAAATGCGTTTCCCGCTTCCCTGAGTATTTCCCTGCAACTATGCTTCAGCCAAATGGGGCAGAGCAGGCTTACATACGCCAGATTGTACCTCCAGGTACAATATTGGCCCTTCTAGAGCATCCCTGCGAACATGTCAACGGTACCTTGTATACCAGGGTACTCCATGAGGATTGTGGCAATTGGGAAGCAGTGGGAGAAGACCTATCTTCTATGGGAGAGGGTGTCATCTCGGAAACCCCCGGGGAGGCCAAGGAGTCGGAAGAGGGTCAGTCTGATGGGGAGGGGGAGATAGAAAGGTGTGGTCTGGGGAAGGAGGAGGTGAAGGTGCTGGTCGCGGTGGTGGAGGGGTTGACGAAGACACAGGTCAAGGAGTTGAAGGATAAGGTGGCCATTTTCTTTGTGAGTTTGGAAAAGGACCTGAAAGAAGTGCTTTCCATAATCTAGAAGAGGTGGCTAATCAGTATGGCCAAGGAAGCAAAGGGGGGATCGCAAAGTAGGGGGGTAAGGGTGACGATGGGAAGAGAGGAGGAGAGGAGAGAGTTAGAGGAGAAAGGAGGTGAGTGTATATCCTTATCTTCATGAGGATTGTCTTATGAAACGTGTGGGGGATTTGTGGGTGTAAGAAAAGGAAGGTGGGGAAGGAGTTAGTCTAAAGATGCAAGATCGACATCCTTTGCTTATAAGAATTCAAATGTGAGGGGGATGAGGAATCTATTATGATGGAGATTGGGGAAGCCAGACTATCCAAGGGTGTGACATATCCGGTAGAAGGAAGGTCTAGTGGCATCATGATTATCTGGAAATAGTTTGAGTTGGAAGACAGAGCAAGATAGGAAGTTTAGTCGAGGGGCTATTTCTCTCCATTTTCACAATGTGAGGGATAATGTCTCTTGGGATTTCTAGAGAGTGTATGGCTCCCAAGATAGAGAAGAGAAGAGGCTTCTTTGGGATGATTTGTTGTTGTACCATTACAGCTTAGGGAGGCCTAGTGTGTGTGTGGTGATTTTAACGTAGTTGCTGGAACTAGTTCAAAAATTTTCTTAGAAACTTCCATCTCTTATGAAGTGGTGTCTAATCTTAATGTGTTTGATTCTTGAGTGCTGGATTGGATTTTTTTGAAATATTTATTGCATTGGTGTTATCACAATAAATAGGTGTGCATTCAAGATCTACATTGTAGTCTTGGAGCTATTATTTTATCCAAATGACTTGTGTACCACAACTCCCTGCAGTGACGTATTTGGCCTCTGCAGTTGAAAGGGAAACATAATGTTGTTTCTTGGAAGACCAAGAAGCTAAACACCCACCTAAGTACTGACAGTAACCACTAGTGCTCTTCCTATCTAGCTTGCAACCAGCATAGTCTGCATCAGTATACGAAATTAAATCTAAATTGCATGATGCATGATACTATAACCCTAAGTTGTGTGTGCTAACAATGTATCTTACATTCTCTTAACAGTAGTAAGATGTGATTCTTTAGGTTTGGTCTAAAATCTAGCACACAAACATGCACTAAATTGAATGTCAAGTCTGGAAGCTGTAAGATATAGTAGTGAGCCAATCATACCTCGATAGATTTTTACATCCACTGATTTACCTAACTCATCAACATCTGAAGATGCACTTGTACCCATTGGTGTAGCCATGTGCTTCACCTTCTCCATTCTGAATCTTTTTAGAATTTCCAATGTGTATTTTGTTTGACTAATGAAGCAACCATCCTCCATCTGTTTGATGTGCAGGCCAAGAAAGTATTGCAGTTCACCAACCAAGCTCATTTCAAATTCTTTGGACATTAAATCTACAAAATCATCACATAGTTCAGGACATGTAGAACTAAAAATAATGTCATCAACGTATACCTAAACTATGATGATTTGTTGATTCAGATTTTTGGTAAAAAGAGTCTGATCAGCTTTACCTCTGCAGTATACTTTACTGATTAGAAAATTTGCCAATCATTCATACCAGGCTTGAGGAGCCTGTTTCAATCCATATAGGGCTTTATTCAATTTAAAGACATGGTTAGGCAGCTCAGAAGATTCAAAACCAGGGGGTTGCTCAACATAGACATTCTCTTTTATAATTCCATTTAAGAATGGAATTTTTACTTCAGCCCCCAACGAGGCGTCCATGGCAGCGATGTAGAGTATGAGGGGTTTACCCTTGACTTATGCCCCCAGGACTAGAGGAGTGATGATGTACTCCTTGATCTGTTCGAAAGCCACCTGGCATTCCGAGTCCCATATGAAGGGGGCGTCTTTCTTCATTAGCTTACTGAAAGGTGCTCATCGACCAAAGAGGTTGGAGATGAACCTTCGAATGTAGGTCAACCTGCCTTGGAATGATCTGAGCTCAGTGAGGTTGCTGGGTGGCGGGAGCTCACGAATTGCTTTGATCTTGCTGGGGTCCACCTCGATTCCTCAGTATCGGATGATAAAGCTGAGAAACTTGCCACTGGATACGCTAAAGGTCCATTTCATAGGGTTCATTTTGAGACCATATTGCCAGAGACGCTCAAAGACCTGGCATAGATCGTGTAGATGGTCTTCCCGTCGCTTAGTCTTGACGACAAGGTCGTTGACATAGCATTCGATGATGTTGTGCAGCATCTCATCGAAGATTTTGGTCATGGCCCTCTGGTATGTAGCACCGGCATTCTTCAGACCAAAGGGCATGCACTTTTAGTTGAAGATCCCTTGGGGGACCTAAAGGTAGTGTGGTTCTTGTCTTTGAGGGACATCCAGATCTGGTTGTAGCCAAACGATCCATCCATAAAAGATAGGGCTTCATGTCCTGTGGTCATGTCAACCATCATTTCCTTGATCAGGACTGGGAAATCGTCCTTCAGACAAGCTTTGTGGAGATCCCGGAAGTCTACGCAAATGCGGACTTGACCATTTTTCTTTTTGACTGGGATGATGTTGGCGAGTTGGATCGGATAGATGTACGGCTTGATGAAGTCGACCTCCACCATCTTGTCAACCTCGGCCGAGACCTAGAGTTCCAGCTCATGGCGCATATGCCACTGGGGTTGTTTGACTGTTGTGGCTAAGGGAGATATAGCCAGGTCGTGCTCCGCTACGGAGGGATCCAACCCTGACATCTCCTTGTTTGTCCAGGTGAAGTAGTCATTATATTCGAGCAGGAGTTGCTTGTAGTCCTGCCTTTCTGCCTCGGTGAGGAGGGAGCTGACGAATGTCGACTGAGGGGTTTCATCTTCGCCCAAGTTAATTTCGACGAGTTCGTCGATGGTTACCTGGCCACCATCCTCCAGCTCAGGAGGAGCAGGTTGAAAGTTGATGAAGTCCTCATCGTCAGTGTCTGCTTTGTATACCCAGGGGCCCTCGAAGCCAGTAGTTGAAGTTGATGGAGCTGGGAGGTTGTCATTTCTGAGCCCGGACTGGGATTATCCTTGGCCGTCAATGCTGGGCTGACAATTGTTGCCTGACGCCACGGAAGCTTGGCTGGAGTTGCCTGCTAAAGTTGGTAATGCTTTGTGGTCTTTGTTCTGGAAACCTTCCTCATGGGGAAAGTCTAGCAAACTGGGCTCTTTGGCTTGCTGGGAGGTCCCGGGGACCTCCGTCATCTTAATGCTTTCGTGGACGGACGGGGAAGCCTCATCGAGTGCTTGAACTAGGGTACTAGTTCTAGCGGGGAGTGGGATTAAAATATCCTCTTCCTCATCCCCGGAGCTGTCGAACTTGGTGCTGACAATAGCTAAGTCACTGGTTGGTTGTGTCAGGCCTACGACGTGGAGCACGTAGTAGACACAAAAATCTAGGTCTTGGTCGTAGTCGAGCCCCCTGGTGTCTTTATGGGAGAATGGGGGTTGCCCCCGAACCTGTGAAGGAGTCCACAAGTTGTGGAAGTATCCTCGTTGTGTAGAACCTTACCATTGGGGGATATGCTGCTTGAGGCACATCTCCCAAATGTGGGGTGGTAGGTCATCCAGAACTTGGACAACTTCGAGAGTGTTGTCGGCTAGCCTAGACCAACCGAAGTCGTCTTCCGAAGGGGCGGGAGGGGCCATGTCTCCTTTGTAGAAAACAATGGGCTTGTCCCTATTAGCCTTCTTCTTGGTTCTGAGTTGTCGCTTATAAGTGATGACAAATGTTGTGAGTTGCTCAACTTTGTGCTCATTTGAGGCACACGCGAGCTGGATGTAATCTGGTGGCAGACATATACTCTTGTCGATTGCTTGGCTAATGAGGTTAGCCTCAAAGTTTACTTTGCGCCTCTCAGGGCGATTTGTGGTTGATTTGGAGTTGAGGCGTAGCCGATGAAGCTTGGCCTTTTCTTCGTCAACAAAGAAAAGGTCCTCCTCCTCCTCTTCTGAGAGGAAACTATTGCTCTTGCTCTTAATCACGGGGTAGGGATTGATTCCTCTAAAGTAGAGAGCGGCATTAGCTAGGTGGCACTCTGTTGGAGTAAATGGAGACAGGTCCGCAAAGACCGTACGTAGTTCCCCATCTTTGGCATATTTGAGGCATTGATGGAGGGTTGAAGGGACGACCCAATTTTCATGAAGCCAGAGCCTACCCAATAACACTCGGTAAGATGTGTTAGCATCGATGATGTAGAAGGTCACCTTGGAGGTGAAATCATCAAGCACCAAGTCAATATCGACCCGACCGAGAACATCCTCAGTATCTTGATTGAAGCCAGATAACTTGACCGCCTAGACCTTCTGGTGGTATGGGGTCAGATATAGAGTTTTGAATGTTTTGAGGGGCATGATGTTAACAGCCACATTGGCATCCACCAGGAGCTGGTATACTTCATGCCTGTTGAGTTTTCCCTTCATGTAAAGTGGGCGATTATGGCATGGAGGGGAGAGCAACAAATCTTTCTCTGTGAAGGTGACAACGGTGGCGAAGGCCTCAAATGTGGCAGCCTTCATCTTTGCCATGTGTGCCTCATAAGCTTCTAGCTCTTGGAGTATCTTGATGAGAGTTTCCCTCAGCTCTTTACTCCAAGCGATGGCCTCCCAGATTGTAATGCTGGCGGGGAAGTGCTTCATCTAGTGGAGGACCTTCCAGTCAGCTCGAGCGTCCTCCAATAATGGCAATATATTAGACTGGGTTTTCTATGGGATGTCGCGCTGCCCCTCATCGGGGAGCTGCACCGCCTTGCCCTTACCACTGGGATGGGGTTGACACTGGCCACCCGCAGGCTCTTAGAAGAGGGGCGCCAATGACGGCTCTTCCAGGGATAGCTGGGGGGCTGGAATATCCTTTTCGGATGGCCTTGCTTAATCCGCAGGAGAAATCGGGGCTGGCACTGGAACTGGAGTGCTAGCGGTGATCTCCTCTGAGCCTGCAGGATCGAAGATTTTGCCCCCCCCCCGAATCTCCACCGGCGGGATAGGGGCGGGTTGTTCTCCTCGAAAGAGGGAGGGGGTGGCAGGAGAGAAGTAGTGTGCCATTCTTCAAGAGCATAGCCTCTTAGTCATTATCCGGAGTTGGGGAGGTCACAAACTTACCCCCTATGATTAGAAAAAGAAGAAAAAAAAATAAAGAAAAGAATTAAGTCAATATTCTTTGTGTCTGATCACCTCCCTCTCTTCGGCACCCGGGGTGGGCTCCAGCGTTGAGCACCTTGCCCTCACTCACGTGTATGCCGGTGTCGGCCATTGGATGAGGTAGCTAGCTAGTTAGTGTTCCATGCACACACAGGAACACGTACGACGACCAGCTGGCACGTGTCAATGTCTCTGCAGGATATATATACAAGGAAGTAGATCTCCATATACGTACGTACGTTGTACATCTTTTTCATTTCTTAATTATCCATTATATTTTGACCGTATATATATACCATATCCAGCTCACGACATGTTTGGAAAAGGAAATAAAAACTGCTTGAGGGAATGCTAGAGTTGTCCCTTTGATTGGTGGAACAGCATTCCCGATTCCTTGCACCGTACTTTAATATGCAGATTTAACATGCAGCACCTTAATTACCTGCTTATTGATGATGCCAACATATACATGTAGGCTTTGGAAAAATCCCCAGCTAGAAGTCTTGATCTTTCTGAGAGGGCTTGGATCTTCACTGTATAAATATTGTAACCTTTTATGATCAGCTAATTAATTAATTTGGTGTAGATTAAGTTGCAGCCCCATATCCTTGACCCCACCAACCAGCTGCACCTACAACTACTTCAGCCCCTCTATTTGCAGTACATGCATGCATCGTTTCCATTTACCAATTGGATGATCAGTTGTACGTACGTACGTACGTACGTATATAGCTAGCTAGTCATATATATGTTGGAAGCATGCATGGTCAGATATCACTTCGAGATCTCTTTCTTGGTATAATAAACTAGAATATGCTGTCTAGAAAAAGGTTCATACTTGATTGCTGAATTGGTTTAGGGTTAATTTCATAACAAACCATGCATTAACTTAATTAAGGGCAGCAGGTATATATTGCATATTGCCGTTGCAACGACCCAAATTAATATATCACATGATTGGATATATATGTACTTGGGAAAGAGGGGGAAAATTTTGGGGCCTCCAAACCTTATCAACGCCCTGTAGATCAGCGAAAATAAGGTGTGCGCTTTTCATGTGAAATAAGTATTACCCTTGTTTCCATGCCACATAGCTAGATTAGTCTACAATGTGAAGGTGTCTATGTGAAAGGGAATATTTATATAGTTGGTGATTAAATGTAATAGTTGGTGATTAATAGCAGTGTCACGCTCATGGTGAGGGAAAATGGCCCTCTTCGTATGTGACTGTACTCAATTAGTTTACATTGTGAAGGTGGTGTCTGTCACTCGCCTTCATCTTTAACTCTACCTAGCGAGGATGCATGGACTCTCACTAATCATCATTGAAGTCAATAAATTTTAATTGACCTCTAAAACGTCATGTTTGCAAAAAATAAAAATAAAAATCCAACAGTTTTGATCCTACGCTTGACGTCATTCCGACGTGTAGATAGATAGGCAGGGGATAAGAACCAAAACAAGAAATATGTATTTACATTTTGTTTCCAAAACTTCAAATCAGATGCGAAAGAGGAAATGATTCCCGTCATGAAACCAGCAACAAATGACGAATCCGATGGCTCCCATACGTTCCTTCTGAACGAAGTCATCTTTTTTGATTCGAACAACGTCTATCTTCCCTACTTTGTCCTCTTACTCTTTTGAGGGTAGGATTATCCCCAACCCTCAAATCTATCGACTATCATGAACAATTTTACTTTTAAATTGTCGTCTAAGGTTTCATATTTGCAAAATTGTTCTTCTAAGAAATGATTTGATCCCATGTCTGACATTTCTCGGCCTAAACACAGAGATGGAAGATGGCAATGGGGACGTGTCCCATTCTGTTTCCAACGCTCAAAATCGGAAGCGAGTCGTCAAATCAAGAACATATCTATACAAGAGTGAGCCAATCATATTTTGATGTAATTCTTGCTCTACATCTTTGCCTTCGTTATCTGAATCTAGTTTTGTGGATGGTGACATCGTAGTTGACGTATACTTCTCTTTATCAAGTCGTACTTTTTTCAAGAGTTTTTTTTATATTTAACTTGGTGGCTGAAAAATTCCGTTCCTAGGTTATTATATCATGCATGAAAACTGTGGGTTTTCTGTTGATTTTCGAGTTCGAGTGCCTTTAACGCCCCTGTTCTAGTGCGTTATAGCCCCTATCTGCTGTGTTGGGTGTCTGTTGCCTTTAGCGCCCCAATCCCTATGCGTTATACCCCTACAACACCCCTGTTTAGGTGTGTTATATCCCCGTTTAAACTGTGGATTCTGATCATTCTAGTGAGCATAACGGGCCATGGAAGGCGCATTATGTTACTATAGTGCCCCAACCTTGGTGCGTTATAGCCCTTGTCAATCGTGTTGTGTGCCTGTTGACTTTAATGCCCCTACCCTCATGCATTATAGTCCTATAGCGCGCCTGCCCGGGTGTGTTATAGTCCCTATTAACTTTGGATTTTTTTATGAATTCTGTTAAGTATAGCGGTCCTACCCCAGTCCGTTATTGTATGTAACAGGGTGGTCTTGATCCGTTATATACCTGGAGATTTCAAAAGAGTGTTTATGTAATTTCTAAAGCATTTCATGATTCATACATGCCACGTTTAAAGTATTTTGTACACTGTAGCATTATTTTTCATCCCAAAAGAGTAGCTTTCTCTTTTCTTGCGATGCAACCACTAGTCGTAGCCCGACGACGTCCATGTCGGCCCACATGGGAGAGGTGGCCGGGTGCTCCCATTGTACTATTTTTAAGGTAGTTTCCGTGGGCCCT
Organism: Amorphophallus titanum; assembly: GCA_024336825.1. NCBI lineage: Eukaryota > Viridiplantae > Streptophyta > Magnoliopsida > Alismatales > Araceae > Amorphophallus > Amorphophallus titanum. Next base: position 2,057,982 of record JANBPO010007496.1, on the reverse strand, counting down.
CTCACATAGTCAATGGCGTCCTAATGGGAGGGAAAACTAGCTAGAGGCCTGACTCAAGACAATGAGTCAGTGTGTGCACACGTGGTCATAAGCTTAGACTGGCACTGACGAGCGTTGCTCTAACTAGTTACTCGGTGCGGTACTGTTGTGTCACTCGCTTGTCACGAGCTTGATTGCGAGGTGCTAGAGACGCAGTGTAAGACGTCAGTGGACGCATCTGATTTCTCCTTTGTGGTGGTCTTCCTTCTTTCTATCACATAATTAGTTAGGGTTTACTCTATTGGTAGATTTAGCTCCTGATGCTATTATTTAATATAATTCAACATGTTTACCTATTTAGGTAGGCTTTCCTGCTTTACTATTATTGTGTTTTATCATGCTATTGCATGTTTAGGACTTGAAGTGAATTTTTAGAATGAGACAGATTGGATCGGACCGAGACGGGACCGACCCGACCCGACCTAGGCCGAGACCAGGTCGGCCGGGCCGTCAAACCCTGGATGAGAACGCATTCAAATTACAAGACGAGAGGGCTTTGTGGGTTTTAAAGTGATATGCTCCATGGATAAGAGAAAGGGACAGGGGGTTGCTGCCCAGCCAGCTCCTTCCTTTCTTTAATCACATTGTTTCAGTTGCGAGCGATTTAGCTTCTTAGGAAAGATTTTCATGGTCCTTCAGACATATCAACTTGGGTATGGATAAGAAATTTCACGCTGATAAAGTTGGTTCGTTCTCGTCATGTGCTTTCATTTTTCTTTGGCATCAGCGTGAAGAATAAAAAGCAGATTCACAAATTATGTGACAATCCATGTTTGTTGTGTCACACTGGATCAGTGTGTATATCACATTCACACGTATACCCGATCATGTCAGTCAAAAACCATTGCAATGGTATGTCATTATGCACTCGATCCAATGTCGGATCACCGGCGGCCTGATAGAGGCGGTGACGGAGGCCGAGGGATGAGATTGATGAGAGAGAGAGAGAGAGAGAGAGATGCGGGAGTGGCGAGGCAAGGTGCTTCAGGATGGTCTAGTGGCGCGATAAGAGGGATGGTGATGGCTTTGAGGAGGTGGAGCTGGTGGCGGCATGGCTTGGGGAGGGGCAGGCCGAGGGAGGAGGCGGAAGGGGAGGGAAGAGGGGATTCTTGGAAGAATGAACCTGCTCTTTCCTAACTTTCACAAGATTAAATTTAAAAAAAATGCACTCCAGATGCCCAAGTCGTTCGAGAGAGTAGGAGATGATATGTGCCACAAGAGAGGAAAAAAAATAAAACAAAATAAAAGAAACTCATGGGTAGGCAAGTTATGGTACCATACCACACCTTCGGTGCACTTGCACGATGTGTGCCAGTGATATGGCCAACCTAGATGACAATACATAGTAACAAGTATCAATGGTAAAATTACAGTTCAAGAAAATGAAGTTTAAAATTTTGGGTCGATCATGGGTGAATGTGTAATAGTTATCAATAAGAAAACTAATAATCTAATCTGGACGGTCGTCAAAACCTCGTGAAGCTCCGGGGGACGACGGTCATGGCTCACCTGAAAGAACAAAGAGTGAGTCACAGCCAGACTCAGTGGGGTCACGTGGATCCCTACCTCGCAACTAAACAGGTAGGCATGCAAATATAGAAGCAATTAGAGCATGCATTTAAAACAGTAAATAGGCAATGGCATAAATAAAACATAGTTATAATAAAGCTGTAAAACCTATCTAAACAATTTAACCAACTAACTATATGTCAATAAATATAAATATAAGTGTCAGGAACTATATCTACCAATAGAATAAACCTCAACTAACCCAGTGATAGGAAAAAGAGGAGACCACCAGAGAGTAGAGACTAGATGCGTCCACTGGCGGCTTATACTATGTCTCAAGCAACTCGCATGTCAGAATGACACAACATGCAAGGGGCGTAAAAGGACCAAACCAAGTACTCGTCAGTGTCAGTCCAGGTCTCTAACCACGTGTGCACACACTAGCTCGTTGCCTAGAGCCAGGCCTCTAGGTAGTATTCCCCTCCGTAGGATGCTACGGTTGGACCGGGGCCTACAGAACTAGCTTAAAAATCATTTAGCGGGACTACCCCTCCACCTTTTCTGGGTGGGCCGACACTACAGGTCACTGGGCTACGACTAGTGGCTCCATCATAAGGAAAGAGAAAGCTACTCTATCAAGATCTAAAATAGTGCTACAGTTTTATAAAATAAGTTAAACTTGGTGCATATGCAACATGGAATGCATTAAAGATTGAACATGCAACATTTAATGGGCTAAGGAATGTAACAAACTAACATTACCACATCACAATGTGTGACGGTCTGGGGTAGGGGCATTACACTGATTGTGATACACCTCCCATGGGCCGTTAAAGCCACCCGAATGATTAAAACCTACAGTTTTTCTACTCCAGACTGTAATGCACCAGGAGTGGGGCACTACACGGCTCTGACAGTCACACGATAGACCATCAGGCCAACTGCCCTATCTAAGTCAATCAGGGTTAAAGGGCTATAATGGTCGAATGTCTGGCCATTACACAATTTGTGACGCACCTATATTGGTCCGCCACAGTATTGTAACAAAAGAATGAGAAGCACCAGTATCGAATAGTACAAATGCAGGATGTGAATAAATATGAACGGTACCTTCCATCAGCCCATCATCCTTGGGCGATTCATCATCGTCTAGAACTACGTTAAGATGCGCTTGCCGCTTGCGTCCACCATTAGAGGGTTGTTCCTTCATAAGAGGGCAATCGGGCATACGATGCTCCCGACTTCCACAACACAGACATGCACCAAGGCGCTCAGCATTCCTTGACCGAGTGGCCGAATTTCTCACAGAATGTGCAAGCAATTGCGACTTGCATTTTCTCCTCCTTTATCTTCTTATTCTTATGATTGTTTCCCCCATTCCCATTGCAGGACCTCTTTTTTCTATCACGGGAGTTGTAAGTACTTGTGATGCTAAACTTTTCTTCTTTGCTCCCTCACTTGTCAAATCAACGACTTGATCCCTCACTCTTGCCTTTATACTTCTCGACATTCTCCAAGGTCCTTTCACATAAATGAGCCCTTTGGACCATCTTCGCATAAGTCAGGATATTTTGATGTCCAAGTTGTTGAATAAAGCCAGGCCTTAAACCGTCCATAAAATGATTGACCTTTAAAATATCAGTGCTCACCAGATGAGGGGCATACAGTGCTAAATGAGAAAATTGGAGTTCATACGCTACCACGGACATCATGCATTGACGAAAAGAGGCGAATTTTACGGCCTTCCTCTCCTTAACATGTTCGAAGAAATATTTTCTTTGAAAGAGTGTGAGAAAACCCTCCCAAGTATGTGGTGCATTTGGAGGTGGTGCAGGAATAGTCTTCCAACAAGTACACACATCTTTATTTAATTGGAAAGTGGCGAGACAGACCTTTTCCTAATCAGTGCATTGTATAACATCAAATATTCTATTCATCTCATCAATCTAATTTTCTGCCTCGTCGGTGTTGGAGGATCCTGAAAATCTTGAAGGGTTCGTACTTCAGAAATTCCCATGTAGATTTTTTGCACCAGCCTTGGCGCCAGCTTGGGCCACAGTTTGTAGGGCCTGGGTAAGACCCGCAACTGTCTGTTGCATTACTTCCTAGTTAGCATGATGAGCCATGGTAAAAAATAAGGTAAGGTTCCGAAGGGAGAAAATAGAAGGGGGGCGAGAGGCCTTGAAAGGATATTGGAGGGGGCACAATGCCCCAGGGAAAGGGTAGGAGAATTAGGAGAAAGAAGATGCGGAGGATCCGAAGGTTCTGGAAATTATGGAGAATAAGTAGGGACGCGATGCCCTAGGAGAAGAGATAAAAGATCCGATGGCTCCGATGGAAGAGAGTATAGAGGGGTGCGATGCCCTGTGAGAATGATAGAAAGATCCGAGAGTTTCAAAAGAAGAAAATAGGAGTGGGTGTGATGTCTTGAGAGAAAAGATGGAGAATCCATAGAGTTCGGAGATCGGGGAAGATATGGGTTAAGAAACAGAGAATCCAAAAATTCTAGAGAGAAAGATGGATTGGGAGAAGGATCTGGAGGTTCCAATGGAGGGGAGTATAAAGGGGCGCGATGCCCTGAGAGATCCAGAGGTTCTGGAGGGATATGGAGAAAGAGGGTGCGATGCCCTAGTAAGTCCGGAGGTTCTGGAGGACGGGGAAGATCGGATTCAAAAACCTAGGAAAGAAGGAATGCAAATGAATGCAATGCAATGAATGTGATGGATGCATGGAATGCAAAGGATGCAAAGAATGCAAAGAACACAAGGGGTGAGAGGATGAGAACTCCCTCCTCACCCAACGGGTGGCCCATAAGGAGAAATTGGTGGTTGACAACAATGTGGATGAGGTAGAATAGAAAGTAAATGGGGTAGTGGAAGGCCCATGAGTAGATGAATGTCTGCCCCTCCATTGAAAATAACGTGCCCGACCAGATGGCTCAAAGGATGGAAATAGTGCCCATAAACTCTCATTGGGAGTAGAATGTGCTATGGTAGTGCAGGAGGAGAACCCCTTCTTTTGATTAGGAAGTTGTATAATGACGAAATAAGGGGTAATGAGAGCATTGACAGAATGTTCACCAATGAGCAAAGTGATTTTAATAATCTCAGCCTTGGACCACCACGACATCAAATCTTGACATTTTTCTTCAGTGAGCATCAGCGGGGACTTAGTCTCTTCAAAGATGCCCGGCACAAGAACGCGGATCGGCATCTGGCAAATAAACTCTTAACTTTGGAGATTTTCTTCCCCCCAACTTAAATGACATTATCCTTAATGGCATGAACAATAGAAAATAATGAATAATGTAAACATGATAGTTTTAGAAAAGAACTGGACAACCTGATGGAGGTGAACTTCGACGAGCTTGGCTTTTGATGACTTGGCAGAGGTGTAAGTAATCTCCTCTCTCCTCCCAACTTATCCTTTATTCACACCTATAACATAAAAATAAAATCACAATAAAAATTTGGTTTGCCTCCCAAGAAGCCATTTATTATCACACATAAAGTACTAAAATTTTGGGTTACCTCCCAAGAAGCCATTTATTATCACACATAAAGTACTAAAACTTTGGGTTGCCTCCCAAGAAGCGCTAAATTTAACATCTTCAGCTAGACGCAATATAGCTCACTAACCAACGAGTGGCATTCAAAATTAGCCACCAAGTGATCTTATCCTCCGATAAATTCCAGCCCTTGTACCATCGGAGAAAAATATTATGCCTCGACGCATATGGGCTAGAAGCATGCCAAAGTGGGTCTATCAATCTGGACGGACCCCCTCGGTTAGAGAATGATAGAGGAATTATCATATCTTCAAATATAAAATATTCATCTATATTGTTAAGGTCTTTATAAGTATTACACACATTAATGCAGACCTTAATTGCTCCTAGCTTTTCACCCTCATTCTCACTTCTAGGAGTTACTTGCAAAATATTCAGGTGAGAAAGGATGAGGGTAGTCTGTGTTTTTGGGGATTCCACCACATGGCTAGTGTCAAGGAGACAAAGAGAGTCAGGAATGAAATAAGTGTGCTCCTCAACACAAGGATTCTCATAAGGTTCAGGTGGATCTGACTAGTTGGCTAGTTGTACAATGTTCAGGATGATTTTAGAGTCACCAAGGTCAGGGATGGGTAAAATTTTCACATCCTCCTCTAAAGCAGGAGATGCCCAATCAGAGTGAATTTCAAATGGAGTACCCGATTCATCAATTACCCAAGAAGAATGATTTATGGCTACACTCAATTCACTCTCCAAGCTTACATTTTCCAAGGACGTATCAATTTCAGGAAGGGTAAGATAAGGAATTTGATCATTAACTTCTCCCACGGGATGTAATGAGCGGTGGTATTATCAAAATGATGTTTCTAAGCAAAAAAGACTGAATAAAGAAACAGCTTTGATTCCATGTCCTTTAACCAAAAGTACATGCTCTAATAAAAAATATATGAATTATCATGAATTCCATATTGCTTCAAACTTCCATACCTGCAAGCAAAAGTCCGGACACCATTATGGACCAGGTATTCACCAGAAGTCCTCTCTATCTCTGGAGGAGCAACAAGATAGTGGCTTGGAAGCTTCAGTTCACCATCATACTGAAGCATTCCAGCATAATGAATTTTTGGAACCCTAACACGATCAAATTTATCAAAGTTTTCGTATTCAAATGCTTTGGCAACCATGACCATACGATCAGCACGGAAGTTGAATGTCACAACAGCATCACCATCTACTATAGGACCAACTGCTTTTCCACTTTCGTCAACAATAACAAAAGGTGGCAAGTATTGGTCATTGGCCTTGGGAGCCTCTCTCAACTTCTTTACAGCTTCCACAGCACTACGAAATTTGTGTGGTGCCTCACCAAGAACCTGGGCGTCCCAACCACGCTTAATAACATCCCAGTCATTCTGCAGAACACATCATATTAAGAATGTTAAATAAATCATTGCATCTTCATCCAGTTTTTCATTTATCTACAATTATATGTGATCCATCTGTCTGGAGGAAGATCATTCTGATGACACATCACAAGTCACATTAAGATATAGGAATGCAGTAAAGGCACCCAAGAAAACCACAAATCTGATGTTTGAGGGGTGCAATCCTCCATCCAAGGCACCAGCTGCTAGATGGCATGGCCATCTGTTATCTACAGACAAGGCAGTCATCCTTATTGTTGGACATGAATCATCCTTAAAGAAATCATTCATGGAACATCTACATTACAGGAACGTGCATCAGATTTTTTTAAGCAGAATGACCAAATAAAGTGCAAGAAGGGAAAAGATGGTTCAACGAAAATGCACTGCCAGAGATTCTAACATTTGTAACAATTGTTGGAGCAGATGTAGATGAAGCTTGGCTCATCGAAAGAAAATGGCATCAGATATACAATGACTGAGCTGGAGTAAAACTTTCTTCTTCCTCGCCGGTCGCCGTGAGGGGTTGCTCGATGGCGTCACCTTGTTCCTCGCCGAGGTCCACTACCTCCGGAGCCATGACGCGCTGGCATTTGCTGGGCCCGGCCATGGTGGCAAAGATGGAAGTAGGAGGACAGAAACGACGTAGATGGGGAAGCTAGGGTTTCGGGGAAGTTACAGAGAGAGGGAAACTAGGGGAGCCTAAGAGGGACGAATGAAAAGTAGCAAGGGTGGGGAAAGGAAATAGCGGGAGTTTTTCGTGGAATTCGAAACGAATTGACGGCTTAATCGAGGACGTTATTTATGATATTGACGACCGGACATAAAGGCGTTGTTTGATTTAATTTTTAGAATTTTAAAAATGAATTTAATCAACGACGGCCCCAAAGGCGTTGTTTATGCGTTTGACGGCTAGCACTGAGGCATCATTTCACTTTGCGTTGGGATTTGAGCAGTCGCCTGAACCGTTGTCAGGGTAATAAATGAGGTGGAATGATTGATTCGACGGGTAATGACAGTTCAAAATAACAACGTGATTGAAGGCGTCAGATGATTAAGACATGACTATTTATAAGGCGCTATTTTTGGACAATGTCAGAATATTTTTAAGGAATCCACGCCTTCTCACAGAGCGTCAATTAATTAACGTCGCTTTGCGGAGGCATTAATCTTGGGTTTTAATCATTATCTTTGGAAGAAAATTCATAATGACCCATGCCGTTTTATAGAGCGTCAATTAATTAACGCCGCTTTAAAGAGGTGTCAATTTTGAGATTTTAATCCCATTTTGGGAAATAATTTAATGATGATTGACGGCTTTGTTAAAGGCGTTGTTTTTATAATTGACGGGTTGATGCCTGTCGTGGCTCAGAACAGAAAGACAGAAACACATTCTTTTCGAGATTTGATCATAAACATTATTTCTTTTGGCTCAATTAAGGATAGATCCTTTATTTCATTAAAAGAAGAATGTCATTACATTTAATGAGCCGCTTTGGGTCTCATTTGTCTAAAGGCTACTACATAAGCTTTCCATTGATCCTTGTCTTCTTCAACTCTCTCAATAGGCTGGTTTAGTTTGCTGATCCTCCAGAGGGAGTCCTTTCTCGGAACAATAATCTTCCATCTAATGCCTGCTTGAAATCAGGTTGTTCTTCTAACTTGCCTTTTATTTCTACCAGCACTGGGTAAATGTCTTGAAGTCCCTTGATTTCGCCTCATGTGCGATAGAGTAATACACCTTTTCTCCTTGTCCGTGCTTATATCCATTTCAGAGAATTGCTCCAGTAACTTCCATTCTTGGATCATACAGTTGGCCACTAATGCTCTCAACTTTCGACTAAGGGCATCAGCTATAGGATTACCCTTTCTAGAATGGTATTGTATTGTGAAGTCGAAGTCCTTGAGGTATTCTAGCCAACGTCTTTGTCTCATATTCAATTTTTTTTGTGAGAATAAATATTTGAGATTCTTATGATCGGAGTATACGGTGAATTATTCTCCATAGAGAAAGTGTCTCCAGATCTTTAAGGCAAATACTACCGCGGCCAACTCTAGGTCGTGAACCGGGTAGTTCTCCTCATGCTTCTTTAGTTGTTGGGAAGAGTAAGCAATGACTCTCCCTTGTTGCATTAACACACATCCGAGGCCAATGCCAGATGCATCGGTATATACCTCAAATTTCTCTCCTTCAATAGGCAATGCTAAGACAGGGGTAGTGGTAAGTCAATCCTTTAGAGTTTGGAAGCTCTCTTCACAATTATCAGACCATATATACAGATTCTCCTTTTGCATCAACCTGGTAAGAGGGACCGCAATCTTGGAGAAATCCTTGATAAATCATCGGTAGTAACTAGCCAATCCCAAGAAACTACGGATCTCGATAGCATTCATGGGTCTCTCCCAATTCTTCACTGCCTCTACTTTTGATGGATCCATAGAAATTTCATCCTTCGAGATCACATGCCCTAGGAAAGACACATCCTCGAACCAAAAATTACATTTGCTGAGTTTGGCATAGAGTTGTTTACTCCTCAATATTTGCAATGATATCCTTAAGTGCTCTTCATGATCCTCCTTGGTCTTTGAATAAATCAATATATCGTCAACGAAGACTACAATGAACTAATCTAGATGAGGCCTGAATATACTGTTCATTAATTGCATAAAGACTATAGGGGCATTCGTTAGTCGACCTCCCTTACTGCCGAGGTTAAGGCATCAAACCACGCACACGTCCTTGGATGCCAGCACAAGTCAGTCGGTTCATCGTAAATTTCCACAGCCACCACAGTTAAGGCATCAAACTGTGCCCACGTCCCCAGACGCCAGCCTCAGCATCCCAGCTTACCAGGAACTACTACTCGAGGTCATTGAATAGGCGATCAATGCCACCTTCCAACTACAACAATTGGAAGGTGCCTGGATTGAGATCCGGACAAAGAAGAGTCACCGACCTCACCCTGCAAACACATCAGCTCAACGATATCCCCATAGGGATCTGTCAGCATTAGTTCCAGTGCCTCCTCCTTCTTCTCCCCTGGAGGTAGCCATCGCCAAGAAATAGAAGAGGAACAGAAGGAAGAATCTCAAGAGGTAACTCAAGAAGCAAGCTGAACAAGCGGCCACCTTGTAGTCCCCAATAGAGCTAAAGCCTCTCCAGAGGTTGCAGCGACTCATCGATAATTTAGAGGAATACATTCCTCTTCGCCCTACAGGGCCTATCCCACTCAATAGCTACATCCCATGGGAAGAAATGCAGAAACGAACTCGCCTCAAAAATTGGGTCCAGGAGATGATCCAAAAAGTCAAGGAAGGCGAAGCCCTCCGCATTCTAGAAGAACTCTCTTTGCTCTATAAGGACAAAGAGATCACGGTGGAACAGCTGGAACAGATACTTCACAGTTGTACTTGCAATATGGTGGCTATCCCATCTCCAGATAACATCAACACCTCCCTGCGATGCGAGCCGGTAGCAGCCAGAACCCGACAAAGGATTGTAACTCCACTCAGACTATAGCCAATCCCAGAACACACCGATCATGGCCGGGGTCGCGGTCGTAGATGCAATAGAGGCCACGGAAGAGTCCCCGAGCCTCCTCTTCGCCCATCTGCCTTCGATCCAGAACGGGTTATCCTCTTTCAGAGAGAACGACCTGCCCCAATCCCACCAGTGGAGATCTGGGGGGAACCTAGCATCTTCGACCTTGCTGGCTCCGAAAAGGTCACCGCCAGCGTTCCGGTCCCGACACCAGTTCTGACCTGTCCTGCAGAACAAGCAGGGCCGTCCGGCAGGGCGTTCGGCTCTGTCGTGTCTGAAATTTTATTTCGGACATCTTTCGTGTTCGGACCAGCACGATCCGGGGGCGTTTCGGGAGCCTGGACGCATTCCGCGATTTTTCCCGCGCGTTTTTCTGATTTTCGGCCTGGTTTTCGGTTAAACTTTCGGCACGCCGTTGCGGGCAAACGTGGTCGTTCACCTGGACGTGAGTGGTACCGTTGCGATCGGTGCATTCCGAGGATCGTAAAAATGTAATTTTCTATTTTTTAATATTTTTTTGAAAAATCAGATTTTCCTTCTATTTAAACCTCAACCCTGTCTCTCCCCTCTCATTTCTCACCCTCCCTTCTCTCTCTTGTTTCTCTCCCGTCTCTCGACCTCTCAGCGCGGGGCACACGACTATGTGGAGCTGGCTGAGGTGGCGACGCATTGGGGAGATCGGAACGTGGGATGGAGGGACAGTTTGAGCGTGGCGTGGTGCGATCCCTCGGTGGATTTCGAGAATCGGCGCGGTTCGTGTTTTGACGATTTCAGCGTAGTTTAGTCACTTCGACGCGCGAGATCTTCGGTGGAGGTAGGGGGATGGTTACTTGACGCGTGTACTTTATTTTCCCACAGTTTTACGCTTCACGGTGTGAGAATGACCGAGTTCTGGCCTGTTGTAGTTTTTCAAGGTTCGTAGGCTTTGCCGAAAAATGGCGATAGTTCTATGATCGGTTGGGGTCAATGGACTCCTGGGAACGTCAGCGTTCCATTGATACCAGTTTCGCATCGATTGGCGGTCCCATTGGACCGTGGGGAGCCCGGGAAGTCCGATGACACTTTTGGGTGATTTCGTTAGAGTCGCCCGTTTCTTGCGATTCATGCGTCGTTTTGACCCCCGGTCGGAGTCTAGATGCTTGCTAGGGTGTTTATCGTCGCATCCCCTTCGTTTCGGCACGAACGGGGCATGGGAAGGCCTCCGTTGGGCCAACCCCGTCAGTTGCTTGCCGTGTTGGTTGGGCGGTCGAACCAGAGACCACCCATCCTCATGGGCGGCCCTGTCCCGACCGCTCATCGGCTTGGCACGCAGCGCTCGACTTGGCGCGCAGTGGAGGTTATGCGGTCTGTAATGACCTCCAACCCCAAGGGAAAGTTGGTTGAAAACTAGGTCAGACCATATATCATCCGACGAGTCTATGAATGGGGTGCCTATCTCCTTGTAGATCACAAGGGTGTAGTCCAATTCTCCCCTCTTAATGGGAAACACTTGAAGCTATACCATACAACCCCACCAGTATCCACAAAATGGCCAATGTTCACCTTGGCCTAGCGGCACTCTGCCCTGGTCGAGCTCTTTAAAATACCCAACCAGCTCGGACTAACTTTAGGACTGTTGGTCGGCAATTCCAGAAGCATCCCTGGTATACACTAATTCTGGGATCCCTTGAGAGCCCTGCATAACCTGACCGGGTGGCGACCCTCACATATTACTGCCATTACGGGCCTTACGCTCGAATCGGTGCAAAAAATCCTTTCTTTGCATTAGCATTATCTCCTTGCTAACGAATAAATCTATTTTCAGCGCAAGACTTCATGTCCTAGCCGACTCTTTCACACATTGCCGCCATTACAGGCCTTACGCTCGAATCAGCGCAAAAATCCTTTCTCTTTGCATTAGCATTATCTCCTTGCTAACGAATAAACCCCTTTTCGACACAAGACTTCGTGTCCTAGCCGATTCTTTCACACATTGTCGCCATTACAGGTCTTATGCTCAAATCGACATAACAAAATCCTTTCTTTGCATTAGCATTACCTCCTTGCTAACGAATAAACCCCTTTTCGACGCAAGACTTTGTGTCCTAGCTGACTCTTTCACACATTATCGCCATTATGGGCCTTACGCTAGGACCGGCTCAAAAATCCTTTCTTTGCGTTAGCATCACCTCCTTGCTAACAAATGAACCCTTTTATCGGCGTAGGGCTACGCGCCCTAGCTAGCTATCATATGCTACCATCTAGGGTCAAACATTGCATGATTGACCCATCCTCATTTTCTAACTGTATATTTAAGAAAAAAAATGAATGACGATGAAAAAAATAAAATGTGGCTTAAAATAGAGGTGCCCCGTCAGACTTGTTCCTACACTAGGGCAAGGGTAAGAATGGCAATAACCCGGCTGCGACAAAAACCCGCGAGGGCGTTGCAGGTAAAATCGGGTAATTATAATTTTTTGCATTGTCATAATCTTCACCAAAGTTTCTCCTTTATGAACAGTGCCCCTTCATTCTCTGTGGTGACAGTGCAAAGGCTGGCGAAAGAGGAGCAAAGCTCCGGTAAGCTGGTCCCTGCGTGCTCACGAGTAAGCATTACATGGTCGGGTTGCGGCATTCGCATGAGCCGGCAGAGCTAGGACGACGTTCGCATGGGGTACGGAGGTGGCTAGGCGTGGTCAGCTGGCGTGGAGAAGAAACGGCTAGGCACGGCAACCTCACCGCCCCCCTCCCTTCCCCTCTCACCACCATCTCCCACACGCGGCTACCTTCTCTCCACCACCGTAGGCAAGCTCACCTCCCTGTCACCTCTCTCTCTCCATCTCCCATGCATACTCGCCAGCGGCCCAAGCTTCACGCGCACAATCCGAGTGCTCCATCTTCCTCGTTCCCGGGAAGTCATGACAACGGTGAACGATGTCTTCCCCACAGCATCTACAATGTGAGCATCTCTGGCTCTCCTCTTCTACAGCCACTGCCATGCACGACCCACCACCACCACCTTTGCACTGGCCTCCCCCTAACCGCGACTGTCTCCACCTCCACGCATACACCCGCACACCTTCGCCAACCCCCTCTATTCCACTTTTTCTCTACCTGCAACACTACCTCTCCCTGACTTCACACTGCAGCAACCCCATGCACGTCCACCGCAGGCTCCGGTCTCCCATTCTCTCCTCTCCCATGCAACCTTCTCTTCCTCTCCTCTTCTTGCCCACCACCGCCCTTCACCTGCATTAACGCCGCCATGCACCGTCTAACCCCCACGTCCATCACCAATGACACCGCCCTCTTTATCTCACTAACAGACACACATACATCTCACCCACAGCACAGTACACGCCACTCCGCCGTCCGCGGCATCACCCTGTAAACCCATCCCCAACCCCCCTGGCTGAGCTCCTCTCTCCTCGCCACACTCTCCCTCTCTTGTTCGTGTCCCGCCATGCATCTCTCCACAGCCTACACCACCCTCCGCCGTCCCCCTCTCCCTTCACACCACCACAACATGACCCGCTCGTCCCAGCACCCTACGCATCACCCACAACTAACATCTGACTGACTAAGCATGCATGCTTTCAAGGGTTTGTGCCTGGAGAAGAGAAAACCTTCCTTTACGAGCGTCGGTAAATCAGAGGAAGAGGACGGCGGATGGGGATGAAGAAGCTATGTGCTTCTTCACAGCAATGGCAGCGGCAATAGCAACAGTCGTAGCAGCATAGTTACGGCAAGGACGCCGTTCGCGAACAGGTAGCAGAACCCCCATGCAAATAGGAGGAGGAAGGAGATGGTTTCTAGACCGCAATAGGACTCCTTCGGACGGAACAGCATTGATACGCTCTGTTTGTCCAAGGGTTTCTTATTTGTAAGGGTTAAAACTTTTCGCTAATGGCTTTTAAACTTCCTTCGGATAACTCAACCCTCCTATATTTACAACCGCTTTCTCGTTTTAATCTCTGAATCCCTAAATCCCCATGCAAGACTCAAACGTGATAAGGGTTAAATACCTAATCAGATATGTATATTTTGCATATATCGTCAAACCTAATACTACGGGAACCCCATCTAAGCGTCCAAGGCCCATTAAGGCTCTTCTAAAGAATTGGCTTCCAAAGATGAATTTTAGTTATTGGGCTCTGATGTTGTAGAAAAAACTTTGATTTACCTACAGGCCCTTTTGTATTAAGCCCATTAAGTTGATTAGGTTAGATGGATTCTTAAGGCCTATGTGTTAATGTGTAAAGGGTTGGATTAAGTTTCTTTTTAATGAGTTAGGAAAAATTTGGGTCAAGTGAATGAAAGGGCCATGATGTGGCCTTAATTGTAGACAGGTTTGGATTCATACGGTTTCCTTGTATCAAAAGCCCATTATTTAATTGATGGCCTTCTAATAAATACATATAAGTTTATTAAAGAAGCTATGGGTTTTCTTTTGAATGGCTTTGGGTCTTAATAGGCTTGTAGGGTTGGGCTTTTGGGTTTACTTATCTAAAGCCCAATAAAATGAAAGTACACTGTTAAGCCCATTAATAGTCCTTTAGTTGGGTTTGGTTTAGAATGAATTATTCTTTACTTTCCTTATGTATTTCAGTGTTAAGCTCCATTAACAATCTTTAAGCGCACTTACTACTTGGGCTAGTCCTATCAATGATAAGACAAAGTGAGAGTCTCACCAATGGTTCTTGATAGTAAGTGACATATACCACCTATTTTGGGTTGTAGAAAAGCAAGGTGCTTATCCACAGGTTTGATTCACCAGGTGACTGCCACGAGTTGGAACCTGCAAGTCAAAATAGTCAAGGTTAATTCATCATGGATTTGCAAGGACTTGGTTCAACGAAGAGTGGGTGGAAGCCTCTTGTAGAACCAATGTTTCAACCAAGGGTCAAAACCATATTACAATGCATCTAATCAACATGTTAGATCCTCAAAATCCATTTGTCATCTCAACCACGGTTCAATCAACATGAATGTGTACAGTCATCAGGAACAATGCAATCAATCACACATTGAGTTTAGTTATCATCAAAATAATAGCTTCAACAAGCATCAAAGTCATGGCATCACGCATAAAGTTTAGTTATCATCAAAATCATAGCTCAACAATCTCCCCCTTTTTGATGATGACAAACTAAATGATGATACAGTATATTCTTCTCCCCCTGACACAGGCCATGAATCTTTTACTCCCCCTGACACAGGTAATCCTGAATTTTTCTCCCCCTTTGACATTATCAAAAAGTGGGATAATGCAAATTGTTCTCCCTTATTAACAAGTGGAAGGAAACCAACGAGCCAAGAGCAGTTCTTGCTCCCCCTTTGACATTATCAACAAGCGGATTAACTCTAATCTTTCTCCCCCATTAACATTATTCAAGAAGATGGGAAGAAACCAATGAGGTGCAAATGTCAACATGATAGATGAGCAAGGAACAATAGCCCAAGTTAGAAATTCTGATGAAGCAGGAGCAAATCATAGACATGCATGTTCATGGAATGTCTGGGCGGCACCAAATTATTTTCTATTGATTTTCATGTTTGCAGATTTGTATTTGTTTTGTGATACCAATGGTTGGCATGAGAGGATACCAATTGTTGATTACTTTGACGTGCTAAGATGAATAGACCTGAAACCAACAATCAATGTGAATCCAATCTTCCTCCCTATTGGCCATTTAATGCCTAAAGCTTATTGAGCAGGTGTGAAACATTTCACGTCCATTCAATTTTTTAGATTTTAAATAAAAAATTTATATATATAATATGTAAATAATAATATAAAAAAATAAAAAAATTATATATATATATTATATAATAAAATATTAAATTAATCGGGCGATCTGACGACGACTCACGATCCCAACCCGCCGGGAATGCAAATCCTGTGTAAAACCAAAGAGATTGTTACTACGAAGTCCCTACAAATAAATGTGTCTCCGATTTAGTCTCTCAATATAATTATTTATTTTAACGGCCCTACAATTTTTGCTCTTGTACGAAAAAATTTTTCGTTACTTCTGTTAACAATGGTGAAGGTAAACCGGATTAAATTTACCCCCAACGTGATAAAAGACTAATGGACCTCCACCGGCAGAGCTCTCTCTCTCTCTCTCTCTCTATCATACCCTTCTCTCTCTGTTCCCCCCCCCCCAATGGACCTCCACCGGCAGAGCTCCTTCAGAGATCGCCATGGCATCACGCCGGTTGAGACGGAAACCCCACCCAAAGATCCGGACCTTGATGTCCGCCCTAACCGCTTGCTCCCCATCCCCGTCGTCGGCGTTGCTCTCTATATGAAGACAAACATGATATGCGAGGCCGGGGGGTCCAAAACCTTGATACCACAGTGTGCCGTGGCCCGCGGGCTGTCACCCCCGCCGCCGAGGAGGCGAAGCAGGCAGCTGTGGCTCACCAGGATGGTGGAGTTCAAGGCTCGACCCTCGTCACGGCGGAGGAGGTGGTCGACGTCTGCGTGGTCCGTCTCGGAGAAGAACCCGTCGTCGAGGGTACCGGTGCAGGCGAGGTAGAGGAAAGGGCGGTTGTCGTAGGGGCGACGAGGGGACCTGACGCCCTAGTGGGCAGTCCAGACGGCGGTTAGGGCGGCCATTACCAGCACTCCCTGCTTAGGGGAGAGGAGGAGAGGCGGGACATGAGGGAGCGGACGTCAAGGTCGCGGTCGAGGACGGAGGAGACGCTGGCGGCGGCGGCGGACGATGGTGCGGTAGGAGAGGAGCAGGAGAGAGACGGAGAGGGAGGTGCGGATGGCAGAGCAGAAGGCAGCAGAGGAGCGGCAGATTACGCCGACATTGTTGGCGATCGGCGTCCAGACGCTGTGCCTCATCTGGAGAGGACTCCTCGACAAGTTCCTCACAAAAGTAGCAGACCAGCTGCAGAAGATGCCCCCGTCAATCTACAACTAGCCCAACAGAAAGGAGATTATGATGATCTCTGGGGGGCCAACTGTGGGGGGAGATAGCGCGAGCAGGAGGCGACGGTACGCGATGGCCGTCCACACTACGAATTAAGGCGATGACACCCAGCGTAGGACCTTCACCCCGAGTCACCTGGGAGACCCCATTATCTTCTCCGAGGATGACCTAGACGGCGTGACCACACCCTACTCCGATGCCTTGGTGGTCTCAGCCACCATCAACCAATGTACTGTGCATCGCATACTAGTGGATAATGGAAGCGGACCCGATGTTATTGCCTACGACTGCCTGGTTCTTATGGGTGTGGATATGTCTCGACTCGCACCACTGCACACGCCACTATACAATTTCTCTGGCACAACCATCCGCCCGGAAGGGCGCATCTCGCTCCTGATCACATTCGGGACTGCAACGAAAAAGGTAACCTTTCTCGTTGACCTTACCGTAGTTCGTGTGATGATAGGATATAACGCCATCATCGACTGAGGATCCTCGACACGCTTCGGGGGGTTCCTTCCTTTTATCATCAAAAGCTTAAGTTCCCCACCCCCCGCGGGGTAGGGAGGTCCGAGGAGATCAAAGGGAGTCCAGGAGATGCTACCTCATCTCTATGCATGATCGACATCTCGAAGAAATACCGGTTGAGAAGAAGGCGAGGACCCAAGATCCAGGCCCAAGCACTAGCATGTCGGTTGAGGACTTGTACCTCATCCAGGTGGGAGAGGATCCAGGCAGAACACTAAGGATCGGTGTGAACGTGTCCGAGCACGATAAGCAAGTCTATACAAGTTTTCTTACTGCCAACCAGGATGTGTTCACTTGGTCCGAGGACGAGCTTCCCGGAATCCCACCGGAGGTTATCACACACCAACTTAGGTTGGATCCCGCCTGCCACCTGGTATAGTAGTGCCAAAGGTGTGGTAACCCTGAGCGACAGGCTATTATCAGGGAGCAAGTGAGCAAAAAGCTACGCTCAGGGCTACTCATGCCTACTCAGGCCTACTCAATACCCAGACTGGGTAGCCAATGTGGTTCTGGTCCCCAAGAGTAATGGGAAGTGGCAGATGTGTGTCGACTATACTGACCTCAACAAAGGTACGCCTAAGGATAGCTTTCCCATGCCACGAATTGACCAGCTAGTTGACGCGACGACCGGGCATGAAATGCTATGCTTCTTAAATGCCTACTCCGGCTATCATCAGATTAGCATGCACAAGCCCGACCAAGACAAGATTGCATTCGTCATCGATCACGGCCTATACTACTACACTCGGATGCCATTCGGGTTGAAGAACGCGGGGGCTACCTACCAACACCTCATCAACCACATGTTCGACTCGCAGATCAGCTGCAACATGGAGGTATACATCAACGACATGTTTGTGAAGAGCCTCCAACCGTAGAGCACTTGGGAGACCTGGCGAAGACCTTCTTCACACTCAGAAGATACAATATGAAGCTCAACCCAGCTAAATGTGCATTCAGAGTATGGTCATGAAAGTTTCTGGGCTTCCTCGTCACCCACTGGGGAATCGAAGCCAACCCCGACCAAATTCGAGCAGTGCTGGAAATGCAGCGACTAGGGCGAGTGAGGGACGTACAGTGCCTCACCGGTCACGTCACCGCCTTGACCCTATTTCTATCTCGAGTCATCGAATGGTGTCTCCCTTTTTTTTGGTTGATCAAGCAAGCCAATCAGGCACCGGATAAGAAAGGGCGGATCAACTGGGATCAGGAGTGCGAGCAGGCATTCGAAGAATTGAAATGCTACCTGGCAACCCCTCCCATCCTCGCCAAACCACAAAGGGGAGAACAGCTACTTCTGTATCCTTCTGTGACGTCGAGCACAATGAGGGTCATGCTCACACAGGAAGAAGCGGGGGTCATGAAGCCCGTCTACTATGTCAGTCGAGCACTACAAGGACCAAAATCCTGGTACTCACGAGCTAAGAAGTTTGCCCTAGCACTCATTACAGCCGCTCGTAAGCTGTGACCATACTTCTTGGCTTACCCAATCGTCATCCTCACCGACCAACCGCTTCGCCAAATCCTCCAGAACCCCGACGCTTGCGGAAGGCTGGTCAAGTGGGCTATCGAGTTGGGAGAATTCGACGTCAAATTCTGATCGAGGACTGCGATCAAAGCTCAGGCCCTCGCTGACTTCGTCACTAAATGCACCATCCCCGTGGAAGACCCACCAGAGCAATCCGCCGGGCCCACATGGGAACTGTATATCGATGGATCATCCTATGCAGCAGGGAGCGGAGCGGGATTGGTCCTCCTTTCATCGGAAGGGCTCGAGCTCCAGTACGCCTTACGATTCAACTTTTCGACCACGAACAATGTAGTTGAATACGAGGCACTCCTCTCAGGGCTACGCATGGTGAAACACTTGGGGGTGACCAGCATGCAAGCATATAGTAACTCCATGCTCATCGCCAACCAGGTAAAGGGAGAATTCGAAGCGCGCGAACCCTCCATGATTAAATACTTGGAGCAATCCAAGGCCGTGGTAAAGGAATTCTCTCACTTCGAGGTGGTCCACATCCCACGAGAAGAGAACATCCGCGCAGACGCCTTGTCTCACCTGGCGTCAGCCACCACGGTCTCCAACTCGAGGTCGATCCTGATAGAAGAACTATCGACGCCGAGCATAGATGAGCCAACACCCCAGGTGAACGCCATCGACTATGAGCCCACCTGGATGGACCCCCTCTTGGATTTCCTCCTTTGACAACAGCTCCCGAGTGACCGTGCCGAGGCTCGGCGCACGTGAGCAAGAGTAGCCCACTTCATAGTGGTGAACGATAGGCTATATCGCCGCTCTCTCTCAGCCCCGCTGTTAAAGTGCTTATTCCCTACGAAGGCTGAACAAGCCATCCGAGAAATCCACAAAGGACTCTGCGGGAGCCACATTGGGGGGCGAGCACTGGCAAGAACGCTGATCCAGCAAGGATACTGGTGGCCCACCTTACAGCAACACTGCCTCGACTATGTTCGCAGGTGCCCTCAATGCCAGAAATACTCTCACTTACAACACCAGCTGGCTACGCAACTACACGCCCTGATGGAGCCTCGCCCATTTGCCCGGTGGGGGGTGGACATATTGGGTCCCTTCCCTGAGGCACAAGGGAGGAAGAAATTCCTCATGGTTGCCATCGACTACTTCACCAAATGGATCGAAGCCCTTGGAATCGATGGCCAGTGTCAGTGAAGGGGCGAGCGACGCCGCGCGGCGCGATATTTTATATTTCATAAAACGGCGGAGCCAAGTTCTTTCGACAAAATATAATATTCTAGTTCGAGGTTCCTAGCTAAATTATCTCTGACAATGACAGTCATTTTAGAAACCAGAAGGTATATCAACTGGCTGATAAATACAAAATTGACTGGAGGACGTCGTCCCCCTACAACCCCCAAGCCAATGGGCTTGCAGAAGCCTTCAACAAAACGCTCTGCACTTTACTGGCGAAGACTATTAAATCCAATAAAAAGGATTGGGAAGACAACATGTACGAAGTGCTTTGGGCTTATCATATAGTCTATAAAACCCTAACTGACTGCTCGTCGTTCTCCCTTGTATATGGGTCAGAGACTGTGGTGCCAATTGAATTGGAGGTTCTGTCACTGCGGGTCACCATTCAGCATGGGTTGGTTAGCAGTGAGCAAACCAACATAGAAAGAAGACTAGAAGAGATTGTTGAGCTCGAAGGAAAGCGTCTACGGGCGCAACAAAATATTCAACTACACCAAGCTCGCATGACCCGCACTTTCAAGAAGCTGGTCAAAGGGCGAGAATTCAAGAAAGGTGACCTAGTGATGGTTAAAAGAAGAGAAGTAATGGCCTCCAACCTCAAGGAGAAGTTGGTTGAAAACTGGGTCAGACGGTATATCGTTCGCCGGGCCTATGAAGGGGGTGCCTACATCCTTGTAGATTACAAAAGAGTAGTCCAATTCTCCCCTCTTAATGAAAAACACTTGAAGCTGTGCCATACAGCCCCACCGGCATTTGCAGAATGACCGAAATTCACCTTTGCTTAGTGGCACTCCGCCCTGGTCGAGCTGGCAAAAATATCAACATTTAAAGCTGTACCACATAGCCCCATCGGCATTCGTAGAATGACCGAAGTTCACCTTGGCCTAGTGGCACTCTTCCCTGGCCGAGCTCTCCAAAATATCCGGTTAGCTCAGACCGATTCCAAGGTCGTTGGTCCACAATTCTAGAAACATCGCTGGCAAATACTAATCCCAAGATCCCTCGAGACCTGTAGTGACTCAGAATTCACACTGGCTCCCCTTCACTCTTCGGCCGACGACCCTTCCTTTTATTCTCTTCTTGCGCGCTAACTAGCCAGCCAACCGGGCAACCGAGGGTTCTCTTCTTGAATGCTTGTTATATATATAGGTGAATCACTCAAATCCTTCTGCTCGAAGGTGAGCGCACCGAACACTTGCCCACATCGCACCGGTTGTGCTGTCTAACTCCTTAGCCAGTCACGTTGCTATCACCATGACCTGCAAGGGGATGGGCGGCCAGTCAGGAATGGTCGTTTGGCGGTGCAGGGCCGTGGGTTTCCACTTAAGGCATCATGCTCGGTTGTCCGTCGGATTAAAACAGAGCTTTAGCCATTTGAGGGTGTTCACCGACGTGATGTTCACAGGAAATAGGGGACCGCATTGATGACGGGATGGGTCGGTTGTGGAGCCGTGTTAAGACTTCAAAGAAGGGCTTGCTGGGCACTTTGAAAATGAGTGGTTAAAATGGCGTAGCCAGGGGGCGTGCCATTTTAACCCACGCCGGTTAAATCATCAAAGGGGGCGGCGCCGGTTTAAGGCAAAACAAGGGGGCCAAGGAACATGGGCGCGTCTTATAAGGTGGCACCGGTTAAGGGCCTCGCCGTGCTGTTTTAAGGCCTTTTCGTGCCATTTTAAGCACCGAACGGATTCATTTCAAAGTCACAACCATTTATACAAGTGTTGGCACTCCCGGAATGCTTTAGTTGTGACGCACGGCATCCATGATGTTTCATTCGCAGCTTCTGGGGCTCGGCCCAGGACTTTGCATGACTTCTGACATGTGCCGAGACTGTGTCAAAATCTTTGACTTTTCTTTGATTCACCTCTCGGCACGGCCGATCGTAGAGATCTTCTGCCCGGGGGCTCCCTTAATGGGTAGCAGATTGTCGAGCGGGTTCTCGCCCTGGCCGGGTGAGGTACGGGTTTGTTCGGCCTTCCCGTCTTCGACTTGCACTTGAACGCATAGTCACAGACGCCGTGGGATCCTCGCCGTTATTTTTTGACGTCCATAGGGGGGTAATATGTACTCAATAGTTGCATATAGATAACTTTTAAGAAAACCAACCGCTACTTTGAGAATTTTAAGAATTAATCAAATGCCGAGTTAAGAAGCAAACACGATACCTCCACGCTACCAGGCGTGGGGAAGATGACCCCGGTCGAATCTGACAACCCCGATACACACTAATAAAAGAATTGTTACAATCCATAAATATTTGCCCACTCCTTGCAGGGAGATAACAGGCTACAATCATAAATTCAGGGTTGCTGGGACTCAGGTTGACGGACAGCACTCGAGGGGGCCGAGGGAGGCGAGTCGGGGCCGATCCAGGTGAGCCGAATGGAAGCCGACTGGTTCTGCCCGCGCAGGTCACCCGACGCAGTAGACTTGTAGAGGCTGGTACGGCTAGATCTGACATCTGATCAGGGTGACATTTGTTGGATAATGTCGATGACTGGAAGAAGAACACGTCAGCCAAATGGCGCCATCATATCTGGTCATATCTGGGCGTGACAACTTCTGCACTAAGCCTCTAGTTCTGCTCACACAGAACTACACAGAAAGATAAATAATTACTAGAAAAATGGCTCCTGGTGTCAGAACGAGGCGCCATTTATTGCAGATTATCGGTGACGTCAAGAGGAAGGATCTGACCAAGGGTTTTGGCCAGATATGCAAAGGGAGGGTGGGGCAGCTTCTAGAAGTCTCCTCTACTTCTGGGTTGGATCTGCACAGGGTGGTCTGTGCAGTCCCACGAGAATCTCCGCCACGGCTAGCACTGACCTCAGAACGACACGAGCTCAGCGGAAACGTGAAGAGGACAGAAAATCCTACGACCACTTAGAATCTCAGATCCAGAGGACTTGAGAGTAGAGCTGTAGAAATTACTTCTCAGGAAACTAAGGATCTGGGACAGTAGGCTCGGATAGGCTTGCGCGACTTCACCGTCAGAATCGTTGCTGGCGATCCCGAGCTCTGATTGACACAAAACTAGTGCCAACTTCTTCCTGACTTATAGGAGCACCTCTGAGAATTTTTACAGAACTAGATATGAATAGGAAAGGGAATATTGGGGGGGGGAGTCACATGCCAGGGAAATCCCGTCACAGGATTGGGGGGCTAAGGCATCACACCCAAGAGGGGGAAAGAGAATCACTCTCTTACACAATTTTCTCTCACTTCTCAGTCCTCGCCTCTATAGTTTTCCTAAGGTTGTCGTACCAAGGATCCTGAAGAGAGGGGGCGTCCAGTCTCTGGATGATGATGGTCTCAGTGCTCTGACTGAGAGGAAAAGATAAGGAGGAAGCGAGTGATGCTAACGCATCAGCAAGAATATTCTGAGATCGAAGAGTGTGAATATAGATCAACTTGCAGAATTGCCTAGCCAAAGAGTGACCAAATCTTGATATGCCTTGAGCTTCGGGTCATGAGTGCAGTAAGTGGACAGAACTTGTCGTAGAATGAGTTGAGAGTCTCCCACAATGTTCAAGCAACGCATGCCCAAGAGGTAGGCGAGCTTCAATCCAGCCAGGAGAGCTTCATACTCAGCGATGTTGTTGGTAGCAGGAAAGCGGAGTTGAAAGGCAAGAGGAATCGTTACCCCTTCTAGAGTGAGGAGGACGACACCTATCCCTTGGCCATAGGAATTGAGTGCACCATCAAAGTGCAGAGATGAAAAGGGATGGTGGGTAAGGATAGAGAGATGGTCATCTGAGAATTCATCCTGAATGGAGTCTGTACAGGGAGTAGGAAGATGGGCGAGATGCTCAGCGATGGCATACCCTTTGACTGCCTTTTGAACGACGAATGTGACATCAAACTGAGAGAGGAAGCTCTGCCAATGAGCTAACCTACTAGAAAGGATAGGCTTTTATGGGAGATAACGGATTGGGTCCTTTCTAGAGATCAGCCTAACTGGGTGGGGTAGGAAGTAGTGCTTCAGCTTCTGAGCTACCTAGACTAAAGCGGCACAAGTCTTTTCCATGGCAGTGTACTTGGCCTCTACCAGGTTAAATAACCTAGAGAGGTAATAAGCTGCCCGCTCTTTGCCCTCATCATCCACTTGCACCAGGATAGCTCCTAGGGAATCCTTAATGATAGAAATGTATAGGATTAAGAGTTTCCCAGGGACAAGTGGTTGCAAAATCGGGGGATAGGACAAATATACCTACAAATCTTCATAGGCCTTTTGACAGTCTTCATTCCATTCAAATTTGACCCCCGCCATTAGTAGTTCATAGAACAGGCGTCACCTCTGAGAATGCTGAGATATGAAAGTACTTTTCGGGCGTTCCTCCCAGGACTAGACCGGGCCCTTATGATGCGTTGGCATTGATTTGGTGGATCCAAGATCCCAAATTATTTCTAAACATTTATTGGACTCAGCCAGGAAAAAGGAATGGAAATCATCAAGCTCTAACCTGGAAGTAAGCAATCTGGGATTTTATTGCAGCACAAGCCATCCATTGCCCAGCTACCGAAGCACACAAGAAAGCGAAACAAATTGATCTCTGGAAACTACGCGGTCACACCAGGGCCGCTTAGAGAAAAATGGTCTTTTACTAGACCGTGGAAGGTGAAACTGGGCCAAGGAAAAACCCATCCCAGTGTCAAGGCAAACGGTCCTTTAAGGGCCGTTGGAAGTCAAGGACGATCTGGAATGGGCCGCCTGATAGAACAAGACGGTCCATATCTGACCGTTTAGCACAACAAGGATCGAAAGCCCATACGAGTGGTACACAGTCTGGACTAGGCTGCCCTAAAACCAAACGGTCCACAAATGTCCATTCAGAGGGTGAAACGGTCCAGAGATAACCACGAACTAAATGGGCCAAAATAGGCTAGAGTAGTATCCTAAAATGGGCTCCCAGGCTGCCCAAAACACAGTGGAACCGAACCAAAGTTTAGCCCTTAGTTCTCAGGTTAGTCTAGAGGCTTTAGGTTGATTTATCACGGCTAGGTCAAAGGAAGATCAAGGAAAATCGACTAGCAAGACCTGGCACTAAGCCAGTAATACGCGGTCTCAAACGAGCCGCTCTAGGGGATTAAACGGTCAGATTCAGGCTGCGTAAGGACTCAAACGGTCCTATGTGGGCCACAAATCTGGACAGAGGCAAACAAGTGATCCGGTCGAGTTAACAGGTGCAGGACTTGAGGTACAACCTGCCCGGCGTCCTAGTGGAAATCTCAGGCCCCCGGGGATTGACGAAGGTCTCATAATAGAGGTCCTAGTCCGAAGAAAGGAGTATCCAGCAGAGAGTCCCAACTATTACTAGAATTGAGAGCTAATGAAACATCGGAACATGAATGTATGGCGGTTAGTCAACACCACTGGAGTGGAATGACTATCAAACAAAACCTAACAATTAATCCGTTCTTAATGAACCTTGATACCCTATTATGATTTAAGCCACAAATAAATGAGCAGTGATCAATGTGAATAATAACAAACCTAATACCCCATAATCCAACACCCACATATGGGCTTCGTACGATTCGAATGCCTTAACCTATATATATATATGAGCGTCACTCATAAGTCAATCACTTAAACCAAAACGCACTTATACTAAAGCCCAACAAGCTAACCTTGTTAGGAGACAAGCCCAATACAACCCCATATATGCAAAGCCCACTCGACATCACTCACAGCAAGCTCACGAGAACCTTCACCCTAAGGCCATTGGGCTAAGCCCAAAACATGCGCTACCCAACCCAAACCACACGCAAGCATGCCCGAACCCATGCGCTCTATATGTGATCGAACGATGGAGTTAGCTCTAGGGTTTTACGTTAAACTTTTAGGGTTTCCCATGCAATTGATGGCAGGTGGCCGCTAAATGGGAATGCAGAGTCGACATATACGAATGTCTTAAATCCTTACAGACTATGACTTTAAACCTTCCGTTTCCATGCAATGGAACTCACTAGAACCCATGCGTTCCTATAAAACCATACTCTCGTCGATCGTAGTAGCCCCATTTGCTGCTCTTCTTCCTGTGGCCGTACAACGTCATCTTCCTCACCCTACCGCTGCTATCGATCGATCATCGTCTTCTTCCTGTCTGCTTCCTCCTGCATCTTGCTGGCGACGTGAAGGGAGCACCTTCCTCTTCTTCCTCTTCCTCCTGCTGCCGACCAAGCCACGAAGAGGCCCCCCTGCGTCCTCTTCTTCTTCCTACAACGTCCAACCAACAAGGCACAATACCATCTCCTTCCTTCCTCTCCATCCCCTGTTCCTACGCAAGGAAACAGAGTACCATTGCAACATCCATTTCTTCACATGTCATCATCCAGATCACACTAGAAGGTAGGTTTTCTCTACCCTATGACCCAACCAGGATTAAAAACAAGTAAAATTGATAAATGCATGAATAGCCATCATGTCGTTAGCCCTGTAATCATCATTCTATAGTTCTTATTTTTAAAGTGATCCACGTCCACACTGGTGGCCGCTATTTGAATCAGTGAAAACTCTCAAATCATATTGTTTATGTCATTTGGGCTTGTCCAAGCCCATTTTGTGGTGTTTGCGTTGCATTTCCATCATCATCCACATGTTTTGTTATTGTTAGGTCCATTTAGGTTAGCCCATTTCTTCTGTCCATTGTCCAGTCCCATTGTCATAGGTCTGTTCTCCCCCGGTCATTGCATTAGTGGGTCAGCCCCCTCTTGTCCTCAAGCCCATTAAACCCTTGCTTCCCCACTTGTATTCTCCTTGATATTTTGTATTAAGTCTCCATTTACCCTCATGGAGCATTATTCCAACCCCTTGTATCATTCTTCTTCCCAATCTTCTTCCTATTCCCGTGTAAAATCATCTTTCTACGCGGGACCGTCTTCCAGTGACACCACTGACTCGTCTGAGGGGCAAGCCAATCTTATGACCCACCTTTCATCTCTTGTTCTCCGAATGGACTCGGCCCAGGCCCAAAAACTTATTGTAAATCACCTTAATGGGCCTCCTTTTCATAGTGGGCCTCGTCCTCTTAATGGGCCTCCATCCTTTCGTGGGCTTTCTTCTTTTGGGCCTCCTCCTTCTCTTAATGGGCCCTCTTACCTTGATGATAAGCCTCATCCTCTTAATGGGCCTTCTTCTCTTAATGGGCCTTATTCCCTTCAAGGTACTTCTTTTCTTAATGGGCCTTCCTACTTGAATGGGCCTCCATCTTCTGCCATGTTGCAGCTATCCCGATTGGTCCTCATGCTCATGATCCTTCTAGGCCTGCATATCCTTCCACTCCCGGAATGGGCCTTCCTTATTCTTCTCAGTCTGGATCCTCTTATCCGGCCCATTATCATAATCCTTGTCTAAATTCACACTCTCTTGCTCAGGATGGCTTGCATCCTTCTCGATCTCTCCCCATTCAGGAGATGATTGCTCAAACCCAACGCCGACTTGTTGAACTACAACACCGAATTGATCCCAAAACTTCTTTGAGTGTCCCGTTTGCATTCCAAGATCTTCATCTTCCACCGCGTTCACAAATTCATGCATATCACACAAGAGAGGTGATTGACAGAGGAAATAGTTGTGGGGCCATTAATCACACCTTATTAGTTCTTTCATCAAGAGAGTGGGAGATAGAATTGCCAGGAAGTGCAAGCTCTTATCAACAGGGGGAAGATGGATTCTCTCAAAGGTGGTTCTCACAAGTTTACCAATTTATTATATGTCCATATTCAAAATCCAAAGGTCAGGCAGCAAAAAAATTGAATCATTGAGAGCTGCATTCTTTTGGTGCGGAAAGGGACTGGAAGGGTAAGGTATTCACCCTATTGCCTGGAAATATGTTTGCAGACTAAAAAAGGATAGTGGAGTAGGTCTCATTCCTATTGCAACAATAAATGATGCACTGCTGATGAAGTGGTTAAGGAGGATTGATACGGATGAAGGGACTTTATCGAATAGAATTTAAGAAAGCAATGCCTACATAAAGATGGTGGATGGTTTTCAGAAGAAGTCCAAACAAAACATTTATCAATAATCTGGAAGAGCATTCACAATAAGAGGGACTTTTATAAATGCTAAGCCGCCATTCAGGTGGAAGATGGTCAGAAAGTAAGCATCTGGGAATATGCATGGATCAATGATAGGTCTCTCCAATAGGCATTTCTTAATCTGCACAAGATAGCAGATACCACAGGGTTAAAAATAACTGGGCAGATTCTGATGCTACTTCTAAATGGACTTTGAAATACCACCGATACCTCAAATCAAATTGAATTTGATGAATTTCTGAAGCTTTCTCGATCATTAGACAACATGTGCAACATCCAAAAAAAGCAGGACAGTAGAGTCTGGAGATGGAAAAGATAAAGAAAATTCTCAGTGAAATCAGCAGTTACAATGTTGGTGCAAGAAGGAAAGAAACTGGCCCAGTTTAAACAAGTGTGGAACAAGAAATTACCCGTTAAAATGAAGATCTTTCAGTGGAAAATTGCATGGAATAAAATCTCAACAGCTGACAGAGTGAGAAGAAGGCTGTGTTTTCTGTACAGCTTACAAGGAAACTATGGATCATCTCTTCCTCAATTGTGGAATCATACAAAGATTGGGCCCAATTTTTCAAGACAGTAGAGGCACAATGGACCAGGTTACAGAATATACATGGCTTTTGAGGGAACGGGCAAAGTACTATCTGGAGGATACTGACAAGGAATAGCTTTGGGTTGGCCTGAGAGCTAAGGATAAGTGGCTCATTGTCGCGTGTCTGAGGGTCGGGGGTGGCCCTGACTTGCTGAGGGGTCATTGTAGAACCCAGATGGTGTGTGGGAGTCGTGAGTCAGCCTGCGATTTGCTTTAGAGAGGCCAGAATATATGCGTCCTCAAGGCGTTCAGGAAAATGCCCGACACACACGTGTGAGCCGTACATGTGCATTTTGGGCCTCCAATGCCCGTGGTTGACTTAATCTAATCTTCCTTTGACCTTGGAAGGTTAAAAGAAGGTGTCTTGGGGTAGGCCCCAACCTCGTTGTTAGGTGCCAAGTGGTGTGTCTTGTAGTCGGGGTGCCCCCAGGTTGGCCCGGATGGCCATGTAGAGTGCAGGCAAAGCCTGCAACTAAGCTATCGAGAGTGGTCCCAATTGATTGCTGGCATAGCTGTATGCCATGGCTAACTGATTAGAGCCCTGGGTCGAGCCCACTGGGTTATAGGAAGGGCTAAGTAGCCCATGCCTTGAAGGTCTTTGAGGAAATTCTTAAACCCCTATTCTTGAGCATTTTGCTAGGAAATAATCCGGGTACAACAAATGCCCCCCACGGGGCGTGCGTAGGAGGTGAAGACGAGGGTGTACGGCCCGTGAGCCTCTCATCCTAGGTTGCAGTAGTGGTATTTTGACACTTCATGTGTCTTTTGTTTGTTGCATTGTATATGTTAACTTTCTGGTGTGCTGACTATTTTTTTGTGCTTCATCTTGCAGCTATGGCCCAATTTGGCAGGGATGAGCGGGTACCGAGATGCGTGGCTCGGGAGGAGGATCACTGGGTACGGATGAATGAGCGGCCCATGCCTCCCTTGGGCCCGCCAGTTGTTACTGTGGCTGGTGCAGATCAGCTTGACCTGGGGCGTACGGTAATGGCTGAGGGCCCCATCGGCGAGAGGGGGAGTAGAGTTGGGGCAGTAGAGTTGGCTCGAATTTCAGGAGCTGGTGGGTTATACACCTACGATCGCAGTGGAGGCTACCCAGTAGAATTCCCCTTGGACCACTACTTGTTTGAGTTCATCTGGAGCTATGTCCCTCCTGACATGGAGGAGGGAGATTCGTAGGTTGCTGGAGCGCGTCGTCGGCGTGAGCGGGCGATTTTGGTAGGCAAAGACAGCCTACATAGGGTTGCCATTTACAACTTTCTGAGCTTCTCTGGGGATTATTGGAGGCAGTGTCAATCCCCCAGTGCTGAGTGCCTGGTCTTCTTCAGCAGAGCAGATCAGTTTGGGGTCTGGGTCGAACTGATGGGTCCCGCTTCCTGGGACTTGCACGTCCACCACCAGATAGAGACAGAGGGCATGACTAGGCTGGTGCTAGAGCCATCTGGACTGCAGTACGCTAGAGAGGGGTATGATGACCACAGCCTTCTAGATAGGATCATACGGCAGGCCATTGTCAGCTGGTAGGGCCATTGGGCAGTGATTCCTTCACATCGGTACTGTCAGGGAGCCACTGAGTGGCTGATGGGGATAGTGCACCACTACTGGGTGCTACTGGACAGAGCAGACATCAGATATGCCGTGACTGTGGTGTTGTACGCATACCCGTGCTATACGGGGCTGTTGCAGGGATTGCTGGAGCGCTTCAACTACCGGTGGAACACAGTAGCGACAGTTGAGGGAGAGACTTCGCTTGACTTATGGTCGTTGTTCTGAATCTCTGGGCTGCCGATTAGCGGTGAGGGATATGAGGAGGTTCTGTTGGACGACCTTCACCGCAGCCACACTGATAGATAGGGACGATACTGAGTTCCTAAAGGTTATCGGTATGTACTGAAGACCTGGAGGGACTTAGCCCTAGCTGGGAGGGACAGAGCGGCACCGACTCCTAGGGTGCCGTTGAATGTGTGGGTCCACCACTTCTACAACGGTCCCTTTTGCTTCTACCAGGAGTTCGTGAGAGACCAGACTCTGTGGGTGGAGTATACAGAGGTAGAGCTGTGGTTCCGAACGTACTCGAGGTACATTTACGCACCGCGAGAGGGGTGGAACCCCCATGGGCTGCCGGACGTGATGCACTTGGCGGCATACTTGGCTTACTGGTTGGTGACGTTTGTGGTCTCGCACGGGGAGGATGGCCTGTTGAGGGTTGAGCTACTGTGGCCAACGTGCTTGCTGGCAGAGGGACGATGACAGGCCCTGGCTCCTGCAGTGTTGGCTACTATGTACCAGGGGTTTGGAGTACTGGTGGCGGATTTGGTGCCATGAGAGAGGAGCTTGCTTCTGTCGACTCACTACCTCAGTGCATGGGCCAGCCTGTTGTTTCGAGGGCTGGTGACACGGGGGACCGTGGCGACACCTTTACTGTTCAGCTTCACCGACCAGCCAGACGAGAATGTTGAGGCACAGCTGGAGGGGGCCAGGAGAGCCCTGTGTTACCTGCTCGGGAGGGGCGAGGAGGGGCTACCTTTTGACTGCGCCATGAGGGATTCCCGCCTAGTTCTAGTGCCGTTGAGTAGAGGAGTGACTGGTTCCCTCCCCTACTAGAGGGAGCCAGACGCGTCACTGTACACAGAGTAGGTGATGAGCACCTAACCGTCATTGTTGGTGATGCATCGATCTGCAACGAGTTCCCTAGAGCCGTACTACCCGCACAGGTTTGCGAGGAACTTCAGCTACGACCAGGGGATCCCATCGAACCGAGAGTTTCCTTTGATGAGTCGGCAGTACAGAGCCGGGGACACCCACTTGCTGGCTACAGCATGGTGGGATTTATACTGCCATCGGGAGCCGGAGTGACTACCGATACTGTGACTGGGGCGCCGAGGATGGTTCGACATCCACTACACTAGGTGGTGGTTTGAGCACAACCACTTGTACCTACAGAAGGCCTCAGTGATCAGGAGGGCTGAGGAAGGTCATCTTCTAAGGGAGAATTTGCCTCCTATCCCACTAGACGATGGATACTTGAGGACTCGTGTTACCCGGATCTGTCGAGAAGTGGAGCGAATAGCCCAGCAATGGCCCCGGAGCGATCGGGGTTCATTGTTTGTGGGTCGACGGGGCAATGGGGCACTGAAGCCCCTGAGGTAGGTGCAGGCAGCAACTGTAGGCGCTGAAACTGGGGCGTCTCGACCAAGGGTGCCGAAGACTTGGTGGGCCCAATTCCTAGCCGATTGCATCTTCGGGAAGAAGGGCTCACTAGACTGAGTGCTCCCCGTAGGGAGCTTAGCTAATACAGCGGCTGATAAATACAAACACTCATCGTTAAAAATACCATGCCATAATTTCAAAAATAACTGGAAAATTCTCCGGTTGTGGTCAGTGGTCGGAAGCTGCCAGCGAGACTTTATGCATTACAGTTGGCCGACTATGATGCGATTTTTTTTTCAATGAAAACCCTTACCTAGCATTATTGGGGATAACCCAACTAGGCTAGGGGGGGGATTTTATTAATAGGGAAAACAATTACATAGTTCGGATACTGGGCATACCCAGTTTATCTAGCCTTGCAATGCCCCTAATATGATGGGGAAGAGTACACGGGGTAAAAATAGAAATACAATGAGTGGAGCAAGCAAAAGAAGCTAATGCATCAGCAACATTGTTCCCTTCTCTGAATATATGAGAGATAGAAGAGGCAAGATTAGTCATGCTCCAGCACCGTCTGATGAATGGAAGAACAGACCAAGGACATTTGGCCTTCTTATTGATTATTTGGACCAGCATCTGCGAATCACTCTCAATGTAGACATTTTGGATGCCAAGAATAGCTAGAAGATGGAGGCCATCTGCAAGGGCTCGAACTTCAGCAGTGAAAGGATTCGATCGTCCATAATAGTAAGCAAAAGCCACTATAATATTCCCTGCACTATCCCTTAACACACCCCCACCACCAGCATCACCATTCCTCTTGCTAGATCCATCTGTGTTAAGTTTAAAAGAGGGCCATGGGGGGTGCACCCATTTAATCAGTTTGATGGTGGACCGACCAGCAGCCCTAGCTATAACATCATAGCCTTCGAGGATCTTCAGCATATGTATGTCACTCTCCTTGTAGCAGGCTGCAGAACATATCCTCCTGGCGGAGAGGAGAACATGATGTCCCAGGTTGAGATTATGGATAGTCTTGCCTTCATATCGAGCCCGATTTCTGCAGTTCCAGATTTCCCATAAGCCCAAGCCAATAATGGCCAGAGAAAACAGACCAAAAGCTGACCTGTGATGAGCGGATGCTAAACTTTGGTGAATGAAACCAGCAATGGAGGCTGCATGTAAATTCAGCTCCAAAGCACTGAAGAAAGACCATAGTCTTTTAGCAAGATCACTGTGCAAGAAAAGGTGGTCACTACTTTCCAGTCTGGCCTCACTACAACAGTGGCATTTGGAGCAGATATTCACACCAGCTTGTTGTATTTTTGAGTCAGTGGGAATCCCACCCATGAGAACTTTCCACATGTGAGTGGATATCTTGGCAGGGATCCAATTAGACCATAGTTTGCTCCACTGAAATGTGGACTGGTATGGAATGATGTTATGCAGCTGCTTGTAGGAAGAAGCAACAGTAAAAATGCCCGAAGTAGAGAGACTCCACACTTTGATATCTGCATCACTTGAAAGATGAGTAAGTGCAATGAGTTGAGTAATAGAGTCTGGAACATATTCTGCTACCAAGTCCTTGCTGTCAGCACTGTCACTAGTAAAGAAGCTGTGAACAGTCAAATGAGTATCCTCAATCAGTTCCCTGGGTACATAATCAGCAATTGAAGAATTCCCAATCCATTTGTCCAACCAGAAATTGGTGTTTCTGCCATCACCAATGACCACTCTACCATAAGCATTAATAAAGTCCCTGGCCTTAATCCAGTGTTTTCTATAAAACCCAGACATGTTCTTGAAATTCACTTCACACAGATGCTTCTGCCCAATGTACTTAGCTCTGAAGTATTTAGCCCAGAGTGACTCGGAATTGATAGCATTCCATAGCATTTTAGTTCTGAGAGCAAAATCCATGCTTCGAAGGGACATAATCCCTAAACCCCCTTGGTCCTTGGGTCTAATTATTGTCTTCCAGCTAATCCAGTGTTTTCTATTCCCCGCAGTAGAAGAACCCCAGAAAAAGTTAGCAAAAATCTTATCAAACATCAGGTGTGTACCATTATGGAGAGGGGTGGCAGTCAGGGAATAAATAGGGATGGATGACAAGACATGCTTGATGAGAATCAGTCTGCCTCCCTGGGAAAGAAGACTAGCCTTCCAGCCTGCAATCTTCTTTTGAATGGAATTCAGAAGACCAGAGAAGTATACCTTCTTCCTCCTGCCAAGCATCAGGGGATATCCCAAATATCTGTGGGGGAAAGAATGTAAAGTAAATCCTGTGAGGTTTTGAATTTTGGCAGCCACTGCTTGGGGGGTTTTTGGATGAAGGAAGAATCCGCTTTTGCTGGTATTGATGAGCTGACCGGATGCCAATTCATATGTTTGAAGAACCTTTAGCAAGTTGGACACAGATTTCTTATCAGCTCGACAGAAAAGGAGGGTATCATCCGCAAAGAGAAGATGAGTAATCGGAGGGCATCTAGCAGGCCCAGCAAAAAACTGCACGCTCCCTGAATTGAAAGCAAAGTTTAAGGTTCTGCTAAGTGATTCTTCTGCTAAAATAAAGAGGGATGGGGCAATTGGATCCCCTTGCCTGACCCCTCTAGTTGACTTGAAGAATCCTGCACTCTCCCCATTCATCAGCACTGAAAACCAACAGTTACTCACCAGCTTTTCAATGAGGGATATAAAGGCAGAGCTGAATCCAAATTTGTGAAGAACAGCAAATAGAAATCCCCATTCCAACCTGTCATACGCCTTGGCCATGTCCAGTTTAAACATAATATTGTGACCTCTAGTCTTCCTCCCCAATTCATTAGTTAATTCTTGAGCCAGGGCAATATTTTCAGTTATAAGTCTGCCCTTAGTAAAGGCAGTCTGCTCAGAAGATATTAACTTGGGAAGAAGGGCAGCCAGTCTCTTATTTACAATAGTGGAGATGATTTTATAAAAGAAATTGCAGAGACTTATAGGCCTGTAATCAACAATGTCCAGAGGGTGAGGCTTCTTGGGGATAAGGGCAATAAGTGATGCAGTAACACACCTTGGTAAAGATAACTCATTGGAGAATGCCTCTTGCACTGCATTAATGACAGTCTCACTGATAATAGGCCAAGAATGCTGATAGAATGAGCCAGGGAATCCGTCAGGCCCCGGAGCACTATCAACAGGCATGGAAAAAACAGTATCCTTTATCTCCACAGCACTAGGAACATCACATAATGCCAGGTTATCCTCCTGGGTAATGAGCCGGGGAATAGGATTCAGTGCAGCTTCATCAATAGAGAAGGGTTGGGATGTAAAAGCCTTTTCAAAATGAGCCACTGCAATATTCTTCAGGCCCTCTTGATCTGCAGTAAGAAGACCAGTCTCATTTCTGAGTTGGTGAATCCTGTGTTTATGCCTTTTGATCAAGGCAGAAGCATGAAAAAATTTGGTGTTTTTATCGCCCTCAAGAAGCCACTTAATACCTGATTGCTGTCTCCAGAAAATTTCCTGCTGTAACAACTTGGCAGACAGAGATGTTTTGGCATGATCCAGATCAAGCAAATTGGATTTAGAAGGTTGAATATCATATTTGAGTTCAGCAGCAAGGACAGCATCTTCAGCTTTGCTAAGGTTCTGGTGGACATTCCCAAAGATTTCTCTATTCCATATTTTTAAGTTCTTTCGCGTGTGCTTGAGCTTCAGGTATAGAGTGTGAATAGCAGAGGATGCAAGAGGGCTAACGCTCCAGCAATATTTAACCTCATTAAGGAACTGATCATGCGTAGTCCACATTTTTTGAAAACAGAATCGACTAGTTGTCTTCTTTTGATCATGAATGCTAGCTAGGAGAGGGGCATGATCCGAAGCTTCACGAGATAAATGCTCCACAGAAAATTGGAATTTGGATAGCCATTCAGAGTTGATAAGCATCCTATCAAGCCTAGCCCAGATTGCTTTGGCACCCTTTTGGTTGTTATGCCATGTGAATCTAGATCCCCCAAATCCAGCATCAGTCAAGGAACAATCAAGTAAACATTGCTGAAAATCCTGCATAGCTGCCAGACTAGGAAAATTTCCACCTAGCTTTTCATCAGGGTCCAGTATGCAATTGAAGTCGCCCCCTACAATCCAGGGGCCAGAGGAGGCCATCGAAATACTGTGCAGGGAACTCCACAGTTCTTTCCTCTCCTGAATGGAACATCGAGCATAAACAAAAGTAGCATTGAAGGCAGGGTATAGAGGGTGGCACTGATTTAAAGTCACTTGCTGTTCATCACAGCTAACAACACAGAAATCCAATACCTCTTTCCAAAAAATCCAAATGTGAGCATTGTCAGCAGAATTGGCATAGGACTTATGCATCCCTAATCTCTTACAAATGCGCTCAATACAACATGAATTGAGTTTAGGCTCAAGAAGAATAACAAAGTCCAGATTATGATGTTTAATTAAAAATTTCAAAC
This sequence comes from Amorphophallus titanum, assembly GCA_024336825.1. Taxonomy (NCBI): domain Eukaryota; kingdom Viridiplantae; phylum Streptophyta; class Magnoliopsida; order Alismatales; family Araceae; genus Amorphophallus; species Amorphophallus titanum. Next base: position 2,021,537 of record JANBPO010007496.1, on the reverse strand, counting down.
GGCCAACAGAGATATCATTACCCACACCACGGATATTCCAGACTAGGAAATTCATTGAAAATTCTGATCAGAGATATTGCCGCTGGAGTAAGACTTAGTCATAGCTCTGGTCTTAACTCCCCTTTGATTGCCTTTTTGTGTAAGTATAGGCTCACCAGAAGCAGTTCCAGCAATAGTTGCAGGTAATTTAGAAGGCTCCAAGATATCAATCAACTGAGCAGCAGCATTTCCAGCATTAACCATGTCAATAATATCCTTGATAGTATTTTCATTAAAATGTCCATGACTCACAGACTGGAGAGTATTTGTACAATCTGGATGAAGGTTATTTTGGCTTGAAGGGAGCTCTCGGCATTCAGACAAACATTTCGGGTCCATGCTCTGCTCATGTTCCATAGAGATACTAGGCTGTTTCTGAATCATCAAACTGTTCTTGGGATCCACAACCTCAGGAGAATGCAGTCCAGATGATTTGTCTAACCGATGTAACACATCAGAATCCCCAGTGAGATTAATTTGCCCTTTGGAGATCCCAATAGTATCCTGCATAGGTTTAGAAAGACAGTCCGAATCGACAGGAACCAGAACTGAGCTGGGCAGGGGCGTGTCAGGAGCCGCTAGCACGGATTCTTTCCTATGATCAATGGGGATCCAAGCCTTCTTTAAATGTTTTTCCTGTGATTGCTGAACAGGGGGACGAGATGGTTCACCAATGGCCACAGGCCTATTCTTTTTGCAGCTATCCAGACGATGCCCAATACGAGAACAGCAGGGACAGTAATCCGGGAGTATAGGGTAAATAATAGGTTGCCACCAACCCCCACCTGGGCACCCGATCCACAGTCTCTTCGGCAGAGAAGCAGAGACATCCAACTCCACACAGAGTCTTGCTTCAGAGGTAACAGACAAATTAAGAGTGGAAGAATCAATTTTCAGGACCGTGCCAATGTTTCCAGCAATGGACCTCAAATATGATTCAATGAAGAAATTAACCGGCAGACCTGGCAAAGAAATCCAAACGGGCACAAACGGGGAATCCTCATCCGCGGAGAAATGCATAGTCCACCGAAAAAATTTGAAAAGGCATCCTTTTATGAACAACGAATCCCGCACCAAAAGTTGAAGGAAGTCCTCTTCATTTTTAAATCTCAGAAGCAGATGACGAGAGTCCAGAGCTGAAATCACGAAGTCCTCCTTGAATCCACATCGTGCCAGCATATGGGACCGGATTTCTGGGAAGGCTGGCCGACCGAATGGCGTACGAGCAACCAGAGCATGAGCGAAAGGCTCAAGCGAACGGTCAATCTCCTCCGCAGAGAAGAAAACTGCAGGTTCACCACTATCGGTGAACGCCGGCGAATGCACGCGGCAAGGGACGACAGGAGGCTTCATCGAGGAAGAAAGGACTTCCGCAAAGGAGCGAGTCCCGGCAGCAGAGGAAAAGGAGGAAGGAGGGGGAGGCAGGTGGGGCGGAACGACGCAGGGGGCCCCCGGGGCCCCCCCTTCGATGACCATGAAAGCTAGGTCAAAACTCCATCGACGACCAAGACCATCAATGCTAAAGTTCCTTCTCTACGAAGCTTCGTACCATCAAGTCAAAGCCCAGTCGGTGCATCCCCGCCACTCTCACATGCTCTAAGTTGGTACATCTCTCTCCTCACCTTTCCCCCTATCTTTACTCTCAGTCAGAACGTCTCTCTCCTCACCTTTCTCCCGTGTCTCTACTCTCAGTCGGAACGTCTCTCTCCCCACCGCTCTCCCGTGTCTGTGGACACTAAAGAATTCTCACCTCGTGTTTACTACAAGGGAATCAAGAGGAGGAGAAAAGAAAAGAAGAGAAGAGAAGAGAAAATGAGAAGAAGAGGAGAAGAAAAGGAAACTCTTGAGGTGCCCCAACGGCACACTTGCTAGTGTGCCCTCAGCGGCACACCCTGCCCAGTGGCACACCCGCTCAGTGGCACGCTCCCATGCCCGTTCAACGGCACACCCCTCCGGTGGCCCTCCAACGGCACGCCCTCGCCTGTGCCTCCACCGGCATGCTCGGCCAGGACACTCCACCGGCACACCCAGTTTGGGTGTCTTCAGTGGCACGCCTGCAGGCTTCTTCAGCGGCACGCCTGTAGGCTTCTTTAGCAACATGCTTGCAAGCTCCCTCAACGGCGTGCCTTGATAGACTCCCAGTGGCACACTTGCTGTGCCTGCCAGCGACACACTGTTCCAGCCCTCTAGCGGCACGCCCTGAACTACGCTACCCAGTGCATCCGACAGACGCAGTCTAATGCCCACGCCCTATAGATCCTTGGCACGCAGTGGGTTCGCTGAGGTGTCGAATGGAGAAGGTGGCATGTAGGCTATGCTCCTGCCATCGAGGACGAACGAAGTCAAATCGCATTGAAGGGCCGTCGCTTCCCGCCTTCACCGCTCGCACCCGGGTGCTCCCGCCATGTGGAGTATAAAAACTCCTCTCATCCGGCGAACAGAAAAGAAGAAGCACACACACAGACGGGCGGAGGCTGCCATGGAGAGAAGAGAAGAAGAGAAAGAGAAGAAGAGAAGAAGAGGAAGAGAAGAAGAGAGAGGGGGCCACCACTCCAACCACCGCTGTCCGTGCAAAGAGAAGAAGAAAAGAGAGAAGAGAGAAGAGATAAGAGAAAAGGGGGACAAGCTCATGCTCCGTCCCTCTTCCCCATTGTATCCCAGTGTATAAACGGTAAACTATTATAGTGTAAGAGGTTGGACTGACATGACCAAAAGTCCTCTTGAAGAAAGGATGACTCAGTGATTTCCCTTCATACAGTAAATACAGTAGATTCAAGGAATCGAGAGCATCTCCAAATTGATCACAAGAGTGTGAATAGAAGAACATATTAGGAAGAGAATGACATAGTGAACTTAAGAATCTGAGGAGAGTCTGGAGAATGTTGACGGATTCAAGATTGTGTAGAGAAGTGTGAAATGGGACACTGACTCGAGGCAAGGGATAGCTGCGTCAAGGCACAGAGATAGCAATAGACCAAATAGACAGCCTCAGATGCGCTGCTCAGACTTTTAACGTTTAATGCTTCGACCTCTCAAGCTCAACTTATCAACAGAATATGAGCAACCTTTACCAGATGCGTTGAGACATTGGACTGATGCATTGATCTATCAAAGCTATTTCTTCCAAACACATTCTGTGAGCCAACCACTAGCACAACCAAAGAAAAAATTGCAGCAATCAAGAACACCAACCAGTCATCAGCAACAGACCTCTGACATTTCCTTGGACAACAGATCTTGATCTCATAAGTGGATGTTCTAGACTCCCCCTCAACTATGGCTTAACAGCTTCTCATCAATACGGATCAGTAACAAGCTTCCCCTTTCTCAAGGAACTGATTATTTCAGCAGACCATCCAACAAACTGAACTCCCCTCACTCAATTCACTTGGATACCAGTATTGATGAAAATGAAGTGCAGGGTTCAACATATATGTGCTCATGGAAGTCTAAGTTATTCTAAATGTAATTTGACCCATGGTACTAGGCGGAGAACATAGGTCCTTAGACCACCTCGACGCATGATGTGGGTTTCCAAACAGAAGTGATCTGCCCTTCTCCCAGCGTATCATTTTATGTACCATAGGGTCATGCATGATTATGCAACAATCAAATGCAATTCAGCTTGACATGCATGGCAAGTCTAGAGGAAAAACATATGCAACAGATTTCCAAATTTCAGCAAGAACATGCAGTTGACAGTTCTCAATTTGCTCAGAATCAACAATTAGAATAATAAAAGCACTAGAAGTAAATACTCTGTCTTTGTGTCGAATACACTAACGCTCTGATTGACATGATCGATATAAACTCATCACGCACTCCGGGTTCCTTTACTCTGAGGAGCTACATCTTGTGTTGTCTTTTTGTTGTTTTTGTTTCTCATTTTTCTTTGCTACGCTCTATCAACCTGTGAGGCAGCGGCGAGGATTGTTTCCTTGGATAGTAAGCTGTGTTGCTCAGTGGAGAGGATATGTTCCTCGAACAGCAAGTTGTGTTGCTCAGCGGCGAGGATTGGTTCCTCAAACAGCAAGCTGTGTGGCTCAGTAGTCTAGGATTATTTCTCCAAAGCTGTGGATCAACAATTTGTAGGGATTCATCCCCGAAGCTGTGGATCAGCGGTTAAGCTGTGTGTTAGCAGAAATCCTCACTCAGGTTTGAGTGGGGGGTGGATGTAGGTTTTGCTTGGTGCAAATCGAACCACCTAAAAATCTTGTCCTTTGTGGTTTATGATTGTGCGTACAATTCCGTATCTTTTATCACCCCTTCACAGGTTCGTTGTGCATTCTATATCAGAAGTTTATCATTGTGATATCTATCCGAAACCATCATTGCTGCGAAGTGTTTGTCAGTGTGCTTAGTAGAATCACAGGTTGTGTGTCTGCTTAAGTGTTTTATCTCATCATTGTTAAATCTATTCAGCTCTAATGTGATGTCTTATGTCCAATGTTGCCTCTGTTTGAAGAATCTATTTGGTAAGTGTGTTCTGCATAGAAATATTACGGTTCAAGTGTTCATCTCAATCTAGTGCAGTTCAATTTAGTGGGCAAGAGATTTTAATTGAGGCCATAATTGTAAAAGGGATATATTCACCCCCCTCTAGATCCCATCCATGCACCCTAACAGGATCTGGGCTTGGTTATTTTACCAAGTATGCTTCTGCAAATCACGAACAATCCAGTGCTGGTTTCACCTTGATCGGAGCTCTGGATCTTTGGCAATAACTCTTGCCGTGAAGCCAGGTGTTGTTGTCTGCCCCTGCGAGATAGATCTCTTCTTCTTCCTTAGGAAAGTCCTACAGGCCTCCTCTCAACACCTTTAGGCCTGAGGCTAGGCTGGGTCAAACAACTTTCCCTACAACCCCCCCCAACTTAAACAAGGCTAAGGCTAAGGGATAGGGTGGAGCCTACCTAAACAAGGCTAAGACCCCACACACTCAATCAACCAAGGAAAAGAGTCACTTCTATGATGGCTAGACAAGGTCCGCGGGATGTCCAAAATTAGGCATCTATAAATGCTACTCTGGAACGCCCATTTTGTAGGGGAGTCTGGCAGACTGATAAATGGGTGTTTCGGTAAAGAAACAAGCCTAATAGGGGACATCCCGCTCAAGGAGATTCTTGAGCGAAAATTGGGCTTCATATAAGATCGGATAAGCATAAAGCGATAAGATAGGTCATTCAAAATGGGAAGAGAGAAATCTAATTTAAGAGGGCTTGTATCAACAGTCCGTCAGACCCCCTGGCATATCGCCTGCGGGACTTGAGTGTACTCTGGGATGCATCGTAATCTGGCTCAAGGAGATACAAGACACCTAAAATAGGAGTCAGTAAGTAAATAGGATAGGGGAAAATGACCTTCAAATCTCAAAATACTCATGACGGTCATACACAAAACACGCCTTCGGCTGGTCGAATCGGAGTGGAATCACGTAAATTCGCTCATATTAGCTCAGCGAAATCGAGAAACATGGACAATCGGCACGGCGATGAGGAACCATGGGGAGGTCATAGCATGGGTGTTGTTCACTGTTCAGTTTACATAATCCCCGAATGCCATGCATGCATTTTTTTTTGCTAAAAGGAACTATATGATACATGTTGGGTTTAAAAGGAAATGGCCTATCTAATGCATAACTAGAGGATTTATTTGCCTACCCCCGAAACTAATCGGTCAAGAGTTCGAGAAGTCCGTCATCTCGGCCCAGCAATGGACTTAGTTAGGAATATGGTGAAGATCCATCATTCTATGTCTGTTATAAGGCGCGGTCGAGAGTTCGGGAGGTCCATCATCCTGGCTTGGCAACGGATGTAGTCAAGAATCTAGTGAAGATTTGTCATTCTACGTCTTTTATAAGGCACAGTCGAGAGTTCGGGAGGTCCATCATCCCGATTTTTAGGTAGCAGGCGGCCGTCGAATAGCTTAAGGAGCATAAACCCTTCACGATTTTTGGTAGGAACATACCCAAATATGAATCATGTGTTCAAGGATGAATTAAAGATAAAGTCATGCCACAGGAGGAATCCGACAGCATAATGGTACATTCATTATTTTTTCATAGTTCATTAATAAGTTAATGTATAAGATAATGGGTTCCAGATAATGCATAGACCATCTAGGAACAGAATAGGCATAACCCTTGGGTCAAACCCTGGGTTGAATAGCATGTAGATAGAACACGGTCATTCTAGGACCATTTTCATGAGAAGGCAGTCAAGTCAAGACCGCTACTTGACAGGATCCACGCCACAAGAAAGAAAGGGTCAACGCAGTAGAGCAACTGGCATAACGCGGTCTCGATTCGACCGCTTCTTGAAAGCGGCAGTCGCCAGTGGGCCATGACTAGACCAAAGTGTAGAAAATGTCAAAAAACTCAAGTGTTTTGTAGACCAATGGGTTTTAAGGGTACAACCAGCTCGATGTCCTAGTCAAAATCCCAGACTCGTGGAGACTTACCTTAAGGCCTTGAAATAAGATCACCTAGTCCAACAGAAGGAATATCTAACATAGAGGATCACAAGTCCAAGAGAGTGTGCCCATCAAGTGCGTGTGTAACTAATAGCATCGTACCAGGATACGTGCTATGTACTTAAGAAAGACTAGAGATGAGAGTGAAACATCTGAAATAGCGACCAAAACACCCATGTATCAAGTTCTATAAACCACCTAAAAGTAACTTTAATATAAGACTATATGACTTTGGCATGAAATTAGCTTAAGATTAAAATAAGTTTCTATGATATGAAGGACATAAAATTTGTCATGATGGATGCACAACATAACCAATACCATGAATGTAGGGATATAACTAGGAATAGGACCTAATTGCCTAGGCTTATCATATATTTATAAGGGTGGATCTGCGTTCTATTTAGAGTTAACAGACATGCAGAAAATAGAAAAAAGAAAACGATCTAGCAAGAACCGCTACTTGAAATAGCGGACAGTCTAGAATCACTTCTTGACAATAGCGATCTCTGAGAGACCGCATTCTACCTGTAACAAGTAGAAGATAGTTAATGCATCCAAGGCCTATCCTAGGGCAAATTACAAGGGACCCACCCTAGAATGTCTTATTACAACCCTCCAAGGTCAAAGGGAGACCCAAATAAGTCAACCACAGGCTTTGGAGGCCCGCAGTACGCATGTACGGCCCACAAGCGTGTGTCAGGTATTTTCCCGAACACCTTACGGGCGCGTATACTCCGACCCTTCTACAACAAACCGCAGGCTGACCCGTGGCTCCAGCATACCAACCAGGTTTTATAACGACCCTCCAGCAAGTCGGGTCCACGCCCGACCCTCCGGCACATGGCGACGAGCCATTTCCCTTTAGCTCTTGGGCCAACTCGGAGCTACTCTGCCAACTAGCCATGTAACGTGACACATATATCGAGGCCAAGCCCATATGCCTAGAATGCCTCTACTCAGCTCCCACGAGCTCACATCTTCAGCCTAGGGCTCATTCTAAGGCCCCTCAGCCAATTATTCGGGCCGTTCAACGATTCGGGGTGTGTCAGGTATTTACCCGAACACCCTGTGAGTGGCAACTACGACTTGACAACAACAGCCCCCACGGGCTAATTCCAACACCCTAGAGCCTCGTGTCCCTTAAAGGACACCCTCAGGCGATAAAAGAAGACTCCCGAGGGCCATCCCTTAGGGTTGCAGCTCACCCGGGGCCAGTTCGCCCTAGGGCGCGGCCGCCCCCCAGGGAGGGTGAACTCTCTGGGGGCCGTGCCCTCCTCCCAGCCTGGAGGCCCCACAGCCTTCCCCAGTCCCGGTTCGCTACAATAATCCATTCCCGTGCGAGGTTTGTGCAAGTTTTCATTCACCATACTCGTACGTGGAAGGAGCCGCGAAGAATGCTCATGAGAAGCTACGTGGGTCAACCCTCAGTCAGCACGCACAAGCATCTCAGCCACATGCGCAAGCATCCACGTATCCTCCCAGAAGTCTTATCCTTTTCTTCTTAGTCAAATTAGGAAGAAAACACATAAAAATTGGGATTTTATAGAGGTGGGGACCGCCTACTCTCTCCCTATGCCCAGCCTGCCTAAACCACCCTGGGGTGGGGTTTAGGCGGACCAGCCTCACCCCCTGAGGCTAGCCTGCCTCAACCCTATGCATATAAAAAAAAGTTTTAAAGTGCATGGACTTTATATGAACAATGTGCACGGACTTCTACATGCATGGACTTTAAGTGCAATGGATTTAAAATGTAATGAATCAAACAAAGTGCACGGATTATATGTGCATGGACTTAGAATGCAGTAAGGCACACGAAGTGCACATACTACGTGTGCATGGACTTAGAATGCAATCAAGCAATGGAAGTACACAGACTTAAGTTAGACAATGTGCGCGAACATGGTTTGTTCCAATCCAAGGAAGATGCAAGGACTTTGGTGTGCATTAGCTTTACTAACGCTAGTGACAAAACATGCAAGGACTTTAAAATGTACAGAGTCAAAACCTGTACAGACTTAATATGTAAAATGTATGAACTTAGAGTTGCACACTTGAAGAGATATGCTTGTGTGTACATGATGCTACCAATCAGCCATTGAAGCTCAATCATTCACAGTCACATATAACAGTCCTCAAGACCATGGATGCATAGATTTAATCATGCAGATTCATGTCTCAATGCAGTCTTTCAAACATACAGCATGCAGCAAATGCATATTACTTTTTTGTTGCTTGAAATCATCAAAAACACAAAGACAGTAATGAATCATGGTACGATGTGAGCACATATTGACAAATGGTGAGCGATATCATCGAAACACAGAGTCAAAAACCCAGAGCCATTCTTGAATCATAGAAAACACATAAGCACATATGAATCATAACATGTTGCAAGCATATATTGACTGATGGTGTGTGATATCATCGAAACACAGAGTCAAAAACCTAGAGTCATTCTTGAATCATAGAAAATGCATAAGCACATATGAATCATGACATGTTGCAAGCATATATATGACTGATGGTGTGTGCTATCATCAAGATGCAGAATCATAGCATCCTTCCACTCAGGGGCACAACATTCTCCCCCTTTTTGATGATGACAACACTATGAGTCATATGCATTGACAACCAGACAATACAATACAATAAATCATTATTATCATAATTGTAACGCCCCAGAGCTCAGGGTATCGATAACCCGATACAAGTATCGAATTACCGCCACCAAGAACTGGGGACGCCACCCAAGAGGCTGATGAGGCCCCTGATCTTGAATAAGAGTTAATAGTAGATTTTTTTTTGTGTGGGGAGTTTTGTCGTTTGCTATTAGTTTGTCTAAATTATTTACATTAGTTTGAGTATTAGTTTTGGGATTTTGTAATATTTATTTAGTGTTTTGATTTTCAGTATATGTAGATGTATATTAAAGTAGTAGTGTTTTTGTTTTTTAATAAGTGATCTATTTACGATACAACTTCTTTTAGATGTTCAAATAAAAATAGGAAGTATTATAATTAGAATCGGGCATGAATAATGAAAAATCAGACACATCATTACATCATTGTTGCCAGAATGGAATGTAGGAAACATCATCTAAGACAACCCATTTGCCACCTAATTCTATGGCCAAGGTAAGTTCAGGCAGCTGTCCACAAAGATGAACTGGACAAGATCTTGGCTAGACATTGAAGACTTATTACCAGTTCGCTTCCATAGTACTGCACAATATTTGAATGAGAGAGCTGACTGAGCAGCGTTATTTCCTGTTAAAATGAGAAGATTATGTCAGAACATCTTATTTCAGTGAAAAAGCTGAAACTCTAGTAACCCACACGCAATCAATCATGTAAAAGAAATAACTGACTTGTTTTGACAAACTACATACGGCGCAAACAGACCTGGGACAGTTGTTTCAAACATTCCTTGGAGTTTGAATCATCAGCAATGACTTTGACCTCCTTTATGGCACACATCTGTCCGCTTTCACTGTGAAGTAACAAAATTTCACAACAAATAGTGGGTCATTTTTTCAAGTTTTTGGCTCATGACTCATCCACCAGACATGTCTTCCACTTCTACTCTGGAAATGTATCAATGGATATAGACAACAATAAATTCATATATCCATGAAAATTTCACCAAAATGGTATTTGATTTTTTTTCATCTTTAAGAATCCTTTTTTTTCGGTATTCCTGAAAAAATGCTTCTACCACCTTGTGAAAAAGATGAGAACGAAAAATAGCAGATACCTATTGAACCCAAGAAAGACATGACCAAATGTGCCTCGTCCAAGAAGCTTTCCTTTCTTCCACTTTGTTTGAAGAGAATACATAGTTGATGATGTAGGAGAGCCAGGGGGAAGGGGAAACAATCCCCCGAATATGTGCACTATCGCAGAGCAAGCTTCAGAGTCTAGGCAACGAAGAAGAACCACTGCCAGGAGGCTCACAATTCCCGAGTCCCTGAAGAAAACCAACAAATCTGGCGAACCAAGTCATTTAATGGAGCTAAGAGGGCCCTGGGAAGCGGCACACCTCAAAAAGCCTTCAGCCGGCACGCCCCCAGTGGCCCGTGCCTGGCACGCCTCCAAAAGCCTATAGCCGGCACATCCCTAGCGGCCCGTGCCCAGCACGCCTTAAAAAAGTCTCTAGCCGGCACGCTCCCAGTGGCCTTGTTCAGCACACCTCGAACCGGCGTTAGCCGGTGCACCCTCAGGGTGCCCCAACCGGCACGCCTTCAGCGGCATCCACCAGCACGCTCTTAAGTGCCTGCAACCGGCATGCTCCAAGTGTTATTATAGCGGTGCGCCTTTGGCACACGAACTGCCTGGCACAGCTGTCAGGCCCTCAACCCAACACGTGGTAGACCCTTCCTTATCTGGCCACTGGTAGCAAACATGCTGGTCCTTACCTGTGACCCTTTGCGTACTGCAGGATCGCATCAAACCAGCCTGGACCCTGCTCAATTGTCGTCTTGTGATGCAAACACGCATGCACTACCTGCCAAGTGACAAGACCGGGGGTCAATCCTCATTGACTCCTGCCGTCATCGAACGTCAACGCCAGCGGATGTATAAAAACTCCTCGCTCCAGAGAAGAAGACACGAGACAGAGAATAGAGAGAAGAATACACAAAGATACAGAGACACATGCAGAGAGAAGAGGCAGAAGAGAAGAGCGGCTGATCCAGCATCTAGGAGGCTCAAGGAGCTCCGAAGAAGAAGAAGCTACTGAAGAGAGAGAGAGTAAGCAGTAGAGAGGGAGAGAGGGAGAGAGAGAGCCTGAATGTAGAAGGAGGGGACGGGAGAGAGCAGGGAGCCATCGTCCCTCCTTGACCCCATCCCTCTCCTCAGTCGTTCTTCCTCCCTGGTTTCCCTTATTTCCCCTTCCCTCATAGTTTTCGCTATATCACGTTGTATTTGGTCCCTGGCCATGATGTTCAATCACCTTCTTCCTCATGAATAAAAATAAATTTCTTTTTTACTTCTTGTTATTCCTGTCAAACTCCACTCCCTGCATGTGTGTTTCATGGCTCATCTTATCTGTCCCTCTAGTTTTTTGACTCCTTGTATTACCTCCTTTCCAAAACGTTGGTCTATCCAACGTGATGGGTAGTGTCTTGGTGTGATGGTGTTAGTTTGGCTTACTTCAACGACTTCCTAGTTTGGCAGGGAGATTCCCCCCCTCTGAGTGCCGTTTGCCCTTTCCCTTGCAGCAATTTGAGCCCGATGTTCTACTCAATGCCTGGACCCTCTCCACTAGTCAAAATACTCCCCAGTCTGTCCTCCAGAGCCAATAGTGCATACACTCGCCCTTCACCCGGTGCGCCCTTGTCACCTTCTACCAATACACCAAAATCAATCCCTTGTTTGGTATGCCCTAACCCATCTAACCAGGTGCACCCTTGGTCTACCCTTGTCGGCACACTCCAACTCATCACCATCCGATACACCCTTGGCCCGTCCAGCCCAGTGCACCCCTAGCCCTGCTACCTGGCACACACCCAACCTGACCTTGACCAATGCACACCGCCCAGGCCCCGCACTGGTGCACTACAATACACCCCAGCCTGGTGCACCTCTGGTCCATCCCCGCCGACACACACACCAACCTCGCCTGCCCCTACCCGATGCACCCTACCTAAGCCTGTACCCGACACACTCTGCTCAGCCTAGCCTTGCCCGACACACCCTACCCTAGGCCTTTAACCAGTAAACACCAGCCTTCTTGCCGTCCGGTGCACCCCCAACCCATCTAGCCCGTTGCACTCTAGCTTGTCTGACCCGGTATGCCCCAGCCGGCCATTACCCGGTGCAACTGCAACCGGTTTTAACTGAGCATTTCCTTGCTTGCTAATTTATGGACTTTTCAGAGTTTTCTTAAAGGTGTTGTTGCCCTTGCACACACCTTGACTTGTTGGGTCATGCCACTCCTTGTGGGTGAGTTCCCCTTTCACTCCCCTAGCATCCGGGTCAAGGGGAGATACTGCCGAATTTTTGCCAGGAATGACAACACATTAAAAGACAAAAGGAAACAATAAACAAATGAAACAAACAATGACAAAGCATTTTAACTAAGACAAGAGAACTGTGGAGGACGCGGAGAACTAAACTGAACATCGCAATGGCAGACTACCGAATAGGATGGTGGACTTAATCACATAATAAAGGGAAAGGAAGCTGATTAACTAAGAAACCTCCCTCGTGCATCTCATGAATAAAATCAACTCCATTTGTGTATTTCACATTAAAAAAAGGGGGGGCGGGAGGAAGAATGCTCCCTTGCATGCATTTAACCATTGCATTACATTTCATTCGTGCTTTTGCACCACGACCCTCCCCATGGTATATGAAATGGTGATACGCGGAAGGTCTGGTCATGCTCGGCTGATGGCTGCCCCTATGCGTGAGGGCCTACCTCTGCCTCGTATCAAGGGTCAGTCTCGTACACTTAACTCAACCATATGCATGCTCATACCCTCGTATGCTTGAATACCACTAATAAATTGGGGAGGATGGAAAATGCCAATAGAATCATCGACAGGCCATGACTGGAATAAAAAAAAATCTGTGCCATAATGGAACTAAAACCAGTCGAATGTAATTAAGACAAGCTAAACCTAAAACATGTAAGATACCAACTTCACGAACTCTTTCGGCATCTCCATTTCCCCGTGACCCTGCATGAAGGAAAATTAAAAGTGCCTTACGATGTGGGCCTAGACCCAGGGGATCTTGCCCGTCATGGTGTTTACTCGAACAACGACATAGGATAACATTCCCTGGAGGTTGGGTCATCCACACATGAAATCGACCCCATCTCCTCGAGAAATAAATATTAAACATGCCCTTGGCAGGGCATACATTGACATGTCACCGCGACCCTATTTTTCACATTTTCACACTGGGTCATCACCCGAATATTAAAGAGAGGCCGACAGGTGTCCGATAGTGACTTGACGGTGTCAGATTGATTAATAACCTAGCCTACGCTTGCATCATGCTTTAGCCCCGTTTACGCCCATTTATTTCATGCAGTTAGTATCATTTCTTCACCTGAGCTCGACGGCACGTCAGACGATGCTCGGGGGCTTCTCCCCCTTACTCCAGGTATGACTCTTACCCTAGTTTGATTCTTATGACTTCTATACCAGTGACTCAATCAACTCACCATCAAGAACAAATATCTGTTGCCACATATCGATGAGCTATTCGATCAACTTTCTGGGGCAGAATATTTTTTCAAGATCGACCTCAAGTTGGGTTATCATCAACTAAGGATTAAAGATGAAGACATCTACAAGTCTACTTTTCAAAATAGATTTGGGCATTATGAGTTTGTAGTAATGCCGTTCAGGTTAACCAATGCCCCTGCCGCATTTATGCAACTCATGAACAATATTTTCAGGCCGTATCTCGACCGATTTGTGGTCGTATTTGTTGATGATATTCTTGTCTATTCCCAAAAAAAGGAAGAACATTTGAGGATAACTTTGCAAACCCTGAGAGAGCACCAACTCTACGCCAAGCTCAGTAAGTGCGAGTTCTGGCTAAAGGAGGTTTCTTTTCTTGGCCATATTATTTCAAAGGAAGGTATCGCTGTTGATCCTTCAAAAGTAGAAGCTGTCAAGAATTGAAACCGACCAACGACCGTCTCTGAAGTTAGAAGCTTTATCGGTTTGGCTGGCTATTATAGGCGATTCATGAGAGACTTCTCCAAAATTGTCGCCCCTTTGACTAGACTTACATGAAAGGAAATCCCTTCATATGGATGAAAGATTGTGACAAGAGTTTCCTAACACTTAAGGAACATCTCACCACTACTCCTGTATTTGCACTTCTTGTTGAAGGAGGTGGATTTGAAGTTTACACGAATGCATCTGGCATTGGCCTCAGGTGCGTTCTTATGCAACATGGTAAGGTGATTTGTTATGCCTCAAGGTAATTGAAACGTCATGAGGAAAACTACCCTATCCATGATCTAGAATTGGTTGTTGTTATTTTTGCCTTAAAGATCTGGCGATATTACCTTTATGGGGAGAAGTTCACTATATTTTCGGACCACAAAAGTCTGAAATATCTTTCCACCCAAAAGGAACCTAACATGAGACAAAGAAGATGGCAAGAATATCTTAAGGATTTTGACTTCTCTATCTAGTATCATCTAGGCAAAGCAAATGCCGTAACTAATGCTCTTAGTAGAAGACCAATGGCGACTCTAGCAAGCCTCCGAAAAGGTATGACTCGGGGATGCGTTTATAGCTGCTGCGCATAAATACGAGGCTGTCGCGGCCTATGAATTGCGGAAATTCTTCGTCGGCGGAAAAATGCCGGTGGGCGCGGGCGAAGCTGTCGGCGGCGGCAGGCATGGCGGCGTCGTGGGAGGCCACGGGGTGTTGGCCGGCGCTGGTCATGGGGGATTGCCCGCCGGTCGCGGCGAGTTCATCCGGTGTCAACTGTGCCTGCTTCCGGAAATAGTCCAGGGCGTCGCTCCGGAACTGCCTGAACGAGATGCCGGCATAGCGACGGATGGCGCCCTGCAGGGGATAGAAAAGGCCATGAAAGGCCGCGGCATCGTGGGTCACCTGGCGCCAGAACACCATGCAGCGCGAACAGAAACTCCGCCAGCTCGACCTCCACCGCAAGATCAACGTCGCCGTCGCCGAACTGGCCAAGGAAAACGGCTACGACGTCGTCCTCTTCAAGGAAACCCCCGTCGAAAACATGGCGTGAAATAAAATACTTTCGCAACAAGCAAATACTCAAAGGAATTTATTATCATGACTCACAAGGTTTTCGAGCTCGAGAGGGAAGAAATCCTTGAAGAGTGGAGCCTCCCCACCCTTGAAGAGTGGAGCCTCCCCACGTGACAAGCGGCACAAGAAACAAGGAACAAAAGGCACAAAAAACTCAAGGAGAATGCCATTTTCTTTTCCTCACATGACCAAGGCACAAGACACCACCAAAAAGTATAAAAAATGGCCTTTTATAGGGCCACCCCCCTCCATCCTCATTACGGCCAATTGGCCCGGGTAAGCTCCTATGGGAGCCTATTTGGACCGGATAGGCCCGTGCGGGCTTGCCCGGACCAGATAGGTTCCCTACGGAGCCTATCCGGTTCGGATAGGCCTTCGCAGGCTGTCTAGGCTGGGGGCCCCATCTGCGGGAGCTGACCTAGTCTCGATAGGCTCCCATGGGAGTCTATTCGGCCCGGGTAGGTCCAAAAAAGCGCTTGTCTGATCTGGTTAAGTCAATTTGGCCTATAAGTACCCCTAGGGGGCCCACACACATAGAACACAGGGATTACGAAGCAAACTTGGAGCTCTCATGAAGTCTTGTGCCAATTGTGTGTGTTTGCTAGGCTCACGCGAGGGCATGCCATATGGGAATCCCTCACACGACGTCTAGCCCAAACACCCATCTCCGGGAGATTTGTGTGTGTGTTTGCTAGGCTCACGTCGAGGGCATGTCGCATAGGCATCCCTCATCCGGCATCTAGCCCAAACACCCACCTCCAAAAAGGCGGCCCCCAGTGAACGTATGTCGTCTCGATAATCATGCGCGACCCCAGATCTTACTTGGTGAAAGCACTCTGCTTGGGTCCTACCTCGATGGTCGTGCATGACCCTGATGCCACTTGGTGAAAGCACTCTGCCCGAGCCTTGTCTCAATAATCATGCGCCCCCAGACGTTGCTTGACAGGGATGGCCCTCTCGACCCTGCCTCTACCTTCGTGCATGACCCAGATGTCACTTCATGAGAGTGCCCTGCCTAGTCCCTGCCTCAACGAGCGTGCACTATCCAACATTGCTCAATCGAGACACCCTACCTTGTCTCTACCTCGACGTTCGTGCACGGCATAGTCACTACTTGATGAGAGCCCCTACCCAGTCTCTGTCTCAATGATCGTGTGCCATCGCACGCGGCTCAATCGAGGCACCCTACCTTGTCTCTACCTCGACGTTCGTGCACGGCACAGTCATTGCTTGATGAGAGGCCCTACCCAGTCTCTGTCTCAATGATCGTGTGCCGTCGCACGCGGCTCAATCAAAGCGCCCAGCCTAGTTCTCTATCTCGATAAGTGTGCCCTCAACACTGTATCCGGACAATGGGCATACTTTACAAGTCCTGACGCAAGATCAAGCGCCATGCCCCTGCCTCTATCAACGGGCCCCGAGCATGACCATCAAGGTCCAGCGGCGCCTATCTACTCAGTCACAACGGTGCCCCCGACACCCGACTGCCAGCCACTCTAGTCACATCGGGGCCCACGGCACCCGATCACTCAACAGCTCAGTCACGACGGTGCCCTGGGCACCCGATTGCCAACCAGATCAGCCACAACGGTGCCCCCGGCACCCGACTGCCAGCCACTTAAGTCACAACAGTGCCCCCGGCACCCGACTGCCAACCAGCTCAGCCACAACAGTGCCTCCGGCAGAAGCAATCATACATGTTATGACCGAATTTGCCACAATAAAAATATGACACATTCCTTCTTTTTTTGAAAGCATGAACAAACTCAGCAGTGGGGGATTTTTCATGCACACAATAACAATCAATGATATTTTTCTATTTTTGATTTCCTTTGTCACGAACAAGGACTCATTCGCGCTCTTAATTTGATTTTCCAAAGATGCAATGTGTAATTTAGACTTAGCAATCTCTTGTTCACACAACGTAAGTTTATCATTCAAGAGAGAATTGATAGTTTTATAACTTGCGACCTCTTCTTCTAGAACATGAGAGTTTTCAAGATCATCAACAACTACATATTTTTCTTTTTCAAACATATGGATCTTATCAACTAGTAGACTATTTTGATCTTTCAATTTCTCAATCTCTTCAGCAAGTTTTTCATTCTACAGAAGTTCATTGAGCAAAATCTGATCACTTTCCAAACGGTTCAATTTACTTCTGGGTTCTTTTTCAATGTTTTCAAGTTCCGAAATTTTAGCCAATAAAAATTTATTTTCCTTTCTCAAACATGTAATGGTTTCTTTTTGACTATCGACCTCATGCACATGTGACTCAACTAACTTTTCAAACTCAATGTATTTTTCACATGAAGAATTATCAACACAAGTGTTTTCAAATTTTTTTTTCAATTTTCTATTTTCAGATCTTAAGGTTTTGTATCTATCAAACAACTCATCATAAACATTCATTAACTCATCATAGCTCAATTTATCTTCCTCCTCGGAATCAGAGTTTACCTTAGAGCTTTCCTCGCTTTGACGTTCACTGTTGCTTGTCACGAGACATTCACTCTTCTAGCTATCTTCTTGGACTTCGCTTAGCCCATCCCATATTTCTTTGGCTGACCTACAAGAGAAAATAAAAGGAAGTATGTCAGCACTTACTGCAGCCTTAAGAGCACTCAAAGCAAAAAGATTATCGGTGTTCATCTTCTTATGCTCATCGATCCACCGTAACTCATTTTTTGGTAAAATGTGAGGGAAACATTCACTGTATTTTCCGACCACAAGAGTTTGAAGTACCTATTTTCTCAGAAGGAGTTGAATATGAGGCAGCGGAAGAGCAGAAACTATACATCGTATCATGGAAAGGGAAACCCTTATGTCACGAAATTAAAACATCTGGCCTGAAGAACTCATAGCCTTTTCATTTCTAAACATGAATATCTACATACAGATAGGATACAGCTTTACAATAGAGCCCTACCCTCACACGGTTGGCTCTCACTCTTCCTCACCCTTTCTCTCCCACTCTTTCTTTCTTCTTCCCCACACGGGCTTCGGGGGCTTTTTCTCTTCAGGTGGCCGAAGATCTCAAGCTCCACTGAGGTGGGCTTTATATAGGGGTCAGAGCCCATGTTTTCGAAGGGAAACCTCCAACCATTCTTTTTATCTACTACTGTTGTCACTGCCATGCTGCTGCTGTAGGCGTGGCCGCTGCTGGTTCACTGCTACTACTGTAGACGTGCCATTGCTACTGTTGACGCCGTGGCTGCCACTGCCGTTCGCCACGTTAGCGTCACCACCACGACGTGGAGAGGGGAATGGCGGAGTAGGGACGAGCCTCCCCTCCCCACTACGGTGGCACCATGCCTGGGAGATGGTACAAGGGATGGGCGAGCACCACAAAGACGGGGCCAACGGCCCTCCACGTTTCGCACAGGCGGAGGAGAAGGTGAACAGCCCAAATGACAGGGGGAGAGACACAGACACGGGGGAACAATGCCCCCCATTTTCCTTCTATTTTCATTTTTTTAAAAAAAATCCCTTTCATTTTTCTTTTCACCCTCCCTTTTATTCATTTGTGCCAATATCCTCCTGCGCCATTTTCATTGGTATTTGGCTAAGCCGAATCAAGATTGGCCCATTCACTTGGGCCCCTTCTCTTCTCCTTTTTTTTTAATTTTGTATTTGGTTCAGCCCAATCCCCACCCCCTTTTTTGTGAGTGCCAACACCCTAGTTTTGAAGGACTATGCCTGACGGCCAGCCCACTCAGTAATGCAGGCCTGTGGCACCATCGACTGGGACACGTCAACTATGGCACGTTGCACAAACTGTCCAAACATGAAATAGTGAAGGGATTACTTAAATTGGCTTATACTAAAGTTGATCAGATCTGTGAAGCTTACTCCCGAGGTAAGCAAACTAGAAAAACTTAGGCTACCGCTAAGGCCCACTTAACGATCGTCCCATGACCGCTTATCAATTCTAAATGGTCAGCCCATGACCGCATGCTTCATTGAGTCAAGCTTTCTTTGGTCTGGTTTGACTCGTCACAAACGGTCTTGACATGACTGTATACCTTTTCCTAAATGGTCTAGACTTGACAGTCTGGGTTTTTAAACGGTCTAGGAATGACCGCATGGTTCCAGATCTTGTCTAACCCGAGGTTTGACCCTTGGGGTTGATTTTCTTGAGTTCCTAGATGATCTTAGGATTATCTAGACCCCAAACCTATGTTTAACAAGTTAATGATAAGTTATGAAACTTAATTAATGTATAGTTATGCTGCCAGAATGTCACCGTAGCCTAATGTCCTTTCTAAATCATCCTTGAAATCTCATGATCAAGTTTTGAAGCATTCTATACCTTGACTACATTGTCACACATGGTTTGTTTGATTGGCCGAATTATTGATTACCTCATGGAAATAGCTTGACTTATAACTTGAAGATGCAAGGGTGGGCACGAACGGTGTCCAAGGGCTCGATACTAGCCCCCTCAATCGATGGCCGAAAACGTGCTATAAACAATGGGGTACGATGAGTACTGGCATCACATTACGTCGGGAGTACTTTTTTTATATGCGAGTGAAAATCACGAGACTCATGATGAAATTACATGCTTGATAAATGACTTTCTAGTACATGACCTTCTCAAGGTTATGTAAATATGTTCTAGTTACATGCTCGTACTTTCTTGTTCATGAAAGTCCAAAACTTGTTTATCCTGATTAATCACAATATTATTCCTCACAATCTCATATCTCTATAGTTCTTGCATCTTGTTACTTTAGTTTATATCGTATGTTCTATCGCAATTCTTCTACTTAGAGCAAAAATATTAATCATTTAAATATTACCTTCATGTTGATGCAAAGATACCTGCTGAGCAAGTGTGTGCATACCTACTTTCTTAATTTTTCAAGAAGTACAGGTGAATCAGATTTGAAATACACAAGTAGTGGGTCCGAGAGCAATTGATGGTCTACTGGAATGAGAGAAGCCTAGTTACCTAGTGTCTAGTCGAGTGTCGCTGGGCTACGGCTAATGGTTCCATCATAAGGAAAGAGAAAGTAAATCTATTGGAATATAAAATAATGCCACAGTTTATAAAATACTTTAAATATGGCGATAATACAGTAGTTAAAGCATAAATGAATGAATATGCTAAGAAATTAAAACTGCAGGAATCAAGCGGTTTTGACAAGCCCACTCAAGGGGTTACACGGTTAAGGCGGGGCAGCTCAGAAAGCTAGGGCAGTTGGGCCTTAGCCGCTCATCAGCTAACCTCAACCAGTCTTACGGCCTTGGGCGGTTGAGAGGCGGCCGCTCACATGGTAAGGTGGCTAGGGATTTCCCGCTCAAGGGACGTAGGGGTCCATTGGGCGGTCAATCGACGGGCCGTTAAAGGGGCTTGAACGGACGGATGGGGGCCGCTCTTGTGTACACCATCCTACAGTTCGAAGGGTATGAATGGTAGAGGGTATACCGTTAGCGGTCTGGGGCGATTTGAGTTGAACCACTCAAAGGGGATGAGTGGTCCGAAGTGGACCGCTCATGTTGAATGGTCTCGAAGGGGGCCGTTTTACTACTGCCATGACGAGAACGGGGTCTCCACCGTGGGAACCCTTCCCGGTCAGCTCAAAACGATGGGAATGGAATTTCTAGCTAGCCTGCCAAGCTATACCAACCATTCCACAACTATTCCATAGATCAAAACATAAAGACGATGCCCATGGGATTAATTTCAGAAAATTAGGCTAAAATACCCTAACATGGAATAATGCATAGAAAATGAGGTAAACGGCCATGCATGGGTGTGCATGCGATGCCAAAGTGTTCCTAGCGAGGAGAGGAATCCGTCCCCCTACATATTGCGCGATGAGGTCAATGTTCCAGCGCCGAACGGACGACGGAAGCCACAATAATCTCACGTCCCCACGCAACTCCACACACCGCGAACCGAGACGAGCTCAGTGCCCACGCGATCGTCTCGTCACAACCTTTCCAATGGTACCCTCGGCATCTCCGTCTGCTATCGTCACAGCTAAAACTGAGAGAGAGGGAGAGAGAATGATCGTGAGTGAGAGAGAGAGGGGTGAGGGAGAGAGAGAAACGTGAGAGCGGTGACCAATAACCAAGCTAGACCTCCATAGTGGCCCTTTGGGCCTTATATGAATGACCCAATAAGGCTTTACAAGACTCAAATAAAAATAAAATTGCTATCATGGAACTGAAAATAAAATTATGCTGATGCAGATCATTGCTGGGATCTCCGGAGGGGTGAGTCGCCTGATGTCCCCATCACTTTAGTTAAATCTATCTTTTATCATGCTCTTGTTGTATACATTGTGCATAGATATACATATATTCATACATGTCACTTTGGTGCATGCTTGCCTGATCGAGCCCTCGGTATATCGAATGACATTGACAGAAGGTCAGATCATGTCCGACTAGAAACTTTTGCTATGCGTGATGGTGCTCTTCAGACCTATGTTCTCACCCTCGTACCAGGGTTCGAATTCAACAAATTATGCTTGCTCTACATGATAACAAACAAAATTCCTCATGCAGAGTTGTCAATCGCATCTTTGCATGCATTCTTATTCGTTTTATGTTAGCCCCGGATGGCTCATTATCTCGGTAATTAATCAAAGATTTTACTCCTTGGAGGATGTAATAGCGTTATAACCTTTACAGTATGACGGACTTTTGGTCCCGACACGGATCTCACTCTTGCCTGACTCAGGTCAGATTGAGTGCATAATGAAATCTTGTCACTTAGTGACTGGCACGCCCTTTCTTTTCTATTCTAAATATAAAAGAGGGAAGCATATCTTTACCTCCATAAAGCTTGGCATGCCCGGTGGGACGAGAGTCTCCTTTCATCTTCTTACCGAGATAAACGGGCCTCGGGGCCCTCCCAAAGAATGCTAATTGTTTTCTTGTTTCTATGCTCACATAAATCAATAATGGTTGCTGGATTTGCTGTGGTAGCTTTCGACCGTGAGATCATGGCCAATCATATTGGTGTTGGGTACCTGGCGGTACTGACTATCTTCGGTTCTTTCCCATCCGTGGTCGACTTCCCCAACTTTTTGTTGGTAGCCTTTGCTGATATGCTGGAAGTAGAGACCCCAGAGCTAGCCGAAGGGATGATCAACAAGAAGCCTAGGGCCCACAACACCCGAAGCCGCAAGGGTCTAACAATAGGTCAGACTCGGCTGACTAGCTGCATGGTCCACCATGTAGCACAGGGGGGATTGCCCCACCTAGTACAATAAGCTCGGGGGTTGCCTTTAGTGGAATTCCCACAGAAAAATTGTTGTCCCTACTACTGGACGACTGTTGATGTTCGGGAAGTCTGTTTTGATTGGTGGCATCCACATGTTTCTAGACGGACGCGATGCCTAAGCAATCCCGGACCGTGTGGTCGCTATTGTGCCAACCTGTAACTCCATCCAAGCCCTTTTCGGGAGGAGAGCTGAAAGAGAAGAAGTCAATCATCAAGGCCGAAAA
This sequence comes from Amorphophallus titanum, assembly GCA_024336825.1. NCBI lineage: Eukaryota > Viridiplantae > Streptophyta > Magnoliopsida > Alismatales > Araceae > Amorphophallus > Amorphophallus titanum. Next base: position 1,998,802 of record JANBPO010007496.1, on the reverse strand, counting down.
GAGCGGGCCCCAAGGCCAAGGAAGTTCAAGTGGGTATGGGTCCCCAAGATGGTCCAGCCTGCCCGCCAAGAGGCGCTTGTCTATCATCGCCCTGAGGGGGCCAAGGCAAGGAAGAAGAATGAGAGGGGCTTGACCCCAAGAAGAGAAGAAACTGTTGCGGATCCTCCATGCCATGTAAGCTTTAGGGCATGCACCCGACAAGTTGATATCTCGACAGTGGGGAGAAGATTTGAGCAACTTATCGGAAGAGCTCGGCTAGCTTACATCCCTCCTAGGGGAGTTCGACAACTATCCCCAGTCCTGCATCAGGGACTAGGTCAAGAAGAAATGACCAGCATTGTCAGAAATTATTTCAGGGGTATGGACAACCCCTTACTAGTCCAACAATGGTTGTTGCAAGTAGCCATGGCAGAAGAAGATGAATGTCCACTAACAGCAGTTAAATAAGAAGAAGAAAGAACAATGACATCATCCGTTGACGACAATGGATGTGAAGATGGCTTGGAGATCAAAGTCGATGAAGCTGCTCCCCAACAGGTGGAGAGAAGAAGAGTCTTCATATTTAAGAGACTAACCTTCTCGGGTCATGCAAGGAGGAAGGTTCATCGACAAAGGAATTGCATGTGGGTTTTCACCTACAATATGGCCGGAGTGGCCGATACATATGGAGGTCTACTGAGCACTCCCAAGAATTAGCTTGATTAGCCGAAAGGCCATGGCCAAACACCAGAAGAGCTGAAGCCGCAAGAGAAATGCTGAAAGTGGTGAAAGGAAAACAAGTATCGTCTGAAGAAGTCACCACCCTCACTACAAACGTGGTGACAGCTGAAGAGGAGGAGGTGCTGCCAAACATCTTGTCTGAAAGAGCTTCAGGGGAGACAACAGAAGCCATCCCCAGCACAGTGACCATGGACCCATCAGTACTAATGCTACTTCAGAAGTACCAGCAAGAGATAAAATTTCTGAAGAAGTAGTTGATGGAGAAGGCGGAGCAAGCCTCAGCCTCCAAGGAGCGTAAAATGCAAGTTGAGTCGTCGTGGGGACACATCAACCCGTGTGACTTCCCACCAATATATACCCTACCCCAGCCGATAGAGCCCAGCTTGGCAACCACCCAACAACGTCCACCTCAGTCGCTGCTGTCGCCAATTCTACCACAAGTGCACCAGCCACCTCCATTGGTGTGGCCTCCTCCATAGGCGACCACTTTGGTTACTCCTTACCTACAGCCAGCACACTTCTACCCGGAGCCAGTCAATCCGACCACTGTTAACAAGATGATGGTGGAAAGAATGATTGAGCTCAAGTTCGCCGAGCAAAGTGAAGGCAACTATGTCACATTTAATGCCTATAGGGTGCCATACCGGGCACACCATGTAGCCAAGTGGCTCCCTCCATGGAGCAGCAAGCCACCCAAGTTTGATAAGTTCAACGGGAAAGGATCCCCGAAGGAACATGTCACATACTACATGACCATCATGTGCGACCTAGCCACAGATGAATCATATTTACTGAAGTTCTTCGGGTCCTCACTGACGGGGCTCACATTTGAATGGTATTTCAACCTCTCAATCGGGTCAATCAGCGACTGGCTCGATATGAAGAAGAAATTCAGAGAAATATTTCATGTCATCGAGAGGGAGGTTATGGTGGCTGAGCTCTACTCGACAAGACAAAGGGTAGATGAAATAGCCCTTGAATACATCAAGAGGTAGAGAAACCTCAGAATGAGATGCAAGCGCCCCCCGCATCAGGAGGACGTTATATAGATTTGTAAATAGAACCTCCAGAGGGAGGTACTGGAAAAGATGATTAGTATGGAAATTTGGTCATTCGACCGCTTAAACAATGTAGTGGCCGAAGTAGAAGCCTTCTTGGCGAGACCTGCATACATAGCCCCATTTTTGATTATGAATTACATCGATTCATTTTGTTCGAAACTCACATGGTTATCTTTTGATTTTCATTCTTTTAAGTGTGAGGTATGCATTGACTATTTCATCGAGCTCCTCTTGTTAAGTAGGTTCAAATTAACCATTTTAGAAGTCTTCAAATGAAGCTCGAAGGTAATGAGGCTTAAATGGCTAGGGATGCATTGCTAACTCTATTTAAACATCTATTTTGCAGGTGGTTCGGTCAACCAATAGATCAAGACCGGTCGACCATTTGTGGCTAGAGATTGTGAGCTGCTCAGGCTACTAACAAGGTTCAGATTGATCGACCAACAGGAGACTTCAGTTGACTGACGACTCCTCAGCACACTGGGTTTGGTCGACCTACAAGGAAGTTTGGTCGACCTAAGATAAGTAGAGCATTCTGTCTGCAAAAAATTATGAACCCAATTTACTTTCGATTGATCGAAGGAGCCATAGGTCGACTGATAGGTGTTTTCCAGACTAACTCATCACTTACTTTGCAGGATGTTGGTCGACCAATGGACTACACTGGTCGACCGAATTCTGTTACGGGAATTTCAGATCCGATCGTACCCCTGTGCACGAGTCTTTTATGGGCATATCCATTAGGGTAAACCCTTCTTGACACGTGTGAAGATGTTTCTGGAAGGCTCGGGACCAATGAGATTTGAGTTGTGGCTTATCTTGAGTATATAAGATACCATTTTTCGTGAAAATACTAAGTGTATAGCAGAACAGATGAAGTGCGACCAGAAAATGGTGGAGAAGAGAAATAGTGAGCGGCTAATCGAGGATAACCTCTTCTTGGAGTTTCCATGGTGTCTTGATCATCTCCACGGCTTCATCCTTTGACATCCTATATCTAAGAGCTGAGAGAACGTGAAATGGGTGCTGTCTCAAAGAGTGTGGCATAGTATTCATCAGTTTTCAGAGCAAAGCAGTGGGGGATTTCGAAACTTAATGGTATTTTAATTTTATTAGTCTATTTGTGATATATTGTGCCTTGATTGTTCATACAAACTAAAAGATTATTTTTGCATGAGTGCAAAGATGTTATCTTCGCGGGTCTTCATTCAAATTTCAAAATTGTGTCTTTGACCCTATTATCCTAGTCGCGGTCTACCGTGGTGTCATATTCTTTTTGGTCACGGTCACTGTGGGGACCGCATTCTCAGATATAAAGTCCTTTCCCATTTTTGTCCCGCTCGATCGAAAACGGTAAGTGAGCTCGATTTTAGGAAGATCTGAGATGATCTTTTTGATCGTGGCAACTTCCCAATCATGCTAGGATTCATCCATCTCAATATAGGGAAGGATTGACTCGATTTGAGCCGTTGAATTATAGAGTTTTTGCCTCCGACGGTTTACGATTTCAACTCTATAAATTCAACCACTCGGCCCAATGTTCAAGGGGATGCAACCAGCGATTTGTGGGGAGGTGATGCTACTCTTGGATGTCGTCTTCTCATCAACCAGGCAGCTTTGTCTTTTATTTTCCTTTTGTCTCCTCCTTTGTTCTTCCTTTGTTCTTCTTCGATTTTCCATCATAGTTTCTCTTCTTTTCTTCGCATAACATCTCATATCCACTTAGCTAGTTCCTGATTAGTCTTTAATACACGCATACACCCACCCACCCACCATTTTTGGCTCATTTAGGGATTTTTAAACCAACCCCTCAGGTATTTCCACCCATCTAAATGTCTCTTAGTTCTTTGAATAGATTCTATGATTAATCTCAATTTAATCAGGTTATGTTTTGGTGTTTTCTTTGTCTTAGCAGGAGCAGCAGCAATTTTCGGACACGAGGCCCTTATTTTCTAGCTAGCCAGAGAGTAAGGAGGAAAGAATCTGCAATCTCGCATTGTTCGGTAGATCGTAGCCTCTACAGTCGACGCGTTCAGGAACACATCTAGGTTGAGACCACGTCCATAGTCAACACCTAGTTGACCTCCTCTTCTAAGGTACTAACTCCATACTGGTTCTCACCTGTTGTAGTGCTTTGGTGGCGATCACGAATTCCATTTCATTCTTGTTATTTTCATTATTTTATTCATCATCTCCATTATTCATTTCATTCTTGTCATAACTTCATTCTTTATCATCTCTCTCTCTCTCTCTCTCTCTCTCTCTCTCTCTCTCTCTCTCTCTCTCTCTCTCTCTATCTCCTGGGACTTAGCCAATTGTCCAGTTCTAAGACACTACTGACCTACCTAAGGACTGTGGGAACTTATGGAACCCAAAAACATAATGAAAGACAGAATCCAAATGAACATGATGGTGGTCTCCACATGCCCTTAATTCCTCTTTTAGAGTGTAAAAAATATATTTTAAAATCATTCTAATGCATCATTGACTCCTAAAGTTTGAGGTTAGGTGCTTACCTTTGAGATGTTAACTAACGATCCACAGTTTTCCCCCCTTCGCAGGGCCAAGGTCCGTCACCTCTCTTCTCTCTCAAGTGGAACCGTAGAAGGTGAAAAAATTGAAAATGGGTGTTGCTAAAGACTGTCCACCCTTGGAACCCACTTCCTTATATAGGTTCCAAGCCTCCCAAAGCCTTCCCACGTCCATCAAGGCCCGGTCCAGCCCCCCAGGGTCGCTGGTTTAAAGAGGGTTAATGCTAAGCACCCCTTCGGGTTTGAACAAGTGTGACCCTTTGACCTCTGGTTATAAGTGCTAGTAGGCGCACTTTTTTGTTGTGAATTAGGTTGGGATGTCTTCATATGAAATGAATAGAACTTTGAGATCTAACTCTAGGTCATGGTTTCATCGAAGTCATCAACCCTAGCATTAGTTATGATTTTCACAATATTAATGTTATTTCTCCTCTATTCCAGTCACAACCCTTCGTCTACCTAGTCATAAATGTGAGTGGGCATGCTCTTCTACTAGGATTTGGATTAGGGTGTCTTCATATGAAATCAAGAGAACTCCCATATCTAACTTTGGGTCATGGTTTGATTGCAGTTCAGCATCCGTAGCATGAGTTGTGATTTTTACAACATTAGTATCCATTCTTCCCCATTCCAGTCACAACTCTTCATCTACCTGGTCATAAATACGAGTGGACATATTTTTTTGTTGGGATTTGGGTTGGGTGTCTTCAGATGAAATTAAGAGAACTTTGAGATCTAACTTTGGGTCATGGTTTCATCGCAATTCGGTATCCATAGCATGAGTTATGATTTTTTCTATATTTAATATTTATTTTCCCCGTTCCACTTGTGACCTTTCGGTAGTCCGAGGTAACTTGAGTATAACATTGAGCTCGAGGAAATTCTCGAAGATGAAGAACTGCCGTGGTACCATGAAATTGAGCAGTATTGTAAGGATGGAACATTCCCAGAAACAGCCAACGCTGAGCGGCGAAAGGCTATTTGGAGAATCGCCTCAAGGTATATGATCATTGCTGGAAAACTGTACAGGCGGGCTCTTAATGGAGTTCTTATGAGGTATCTGGATGACGATGAAGCATGGAAGGGATGAAATTACTTTTGGAAGGGCTAATACGCTATCCAGAAGATGATTCATAGGCCTTCAAAAAATTCATAAGATTTTTGACATAGGTAGCATGGCCATTAAGAAACAGCAAAGTGTCATCAGCATAAAGGAGGTGGGTGATGATGGGGCAGCCTCTAGGGCTTGAGAAAGGCTGAAGTTTCCTAAGAATCAACATGTTAGAGAGCCCTCTACTAAAGACTTCCTCCATAATAATGAAGAGAGCCGGGGCCAAGGGGTCCTTGTCTTATGCCGCAGGAGGAGTGGAAGAACCCAGCGGCAGTGCCATTGAAGAGGACCAAAAACCAGCAATTAGAAATCATCATAGCAATGTAGGATGTGAATCATCTGCTGAAGCCAAATTTATGGAGGACGGCAAGTAGGAAATCCCATTCCACTCTATCATAGGCTTTCATCATATCTAACTTGAAAACAACATTGTGACCCCGCACCGGCCGGCCAAGATCATCAAACAGCTGCCTGGCCAGGGACAAGTTGTCCAGGATATATCTGCCCTGTACGAAGGCTCCTTGTTCTTCAAGGGCGCTAGTTCCTTGGGTGATTAAACAACACATTTCCATTAAAATAATGAAAAGAGAAGAGCACCCCTGTATAGGGCACTACTTAATGAAGTAAAGCCCCCACAGAGAGGCGCCACTTGTTAAAGAGCACCCCTGTCATGGGCGCTATTTCCCGGCAGAGTGGAGAATAGTAATTTCGATTGCAGTGTTTCGATCGAACTAGGAAGCCGGATGCTATCCGGGTAGTTATTGATCTGGGAGGGAATCATACGTGGGAAGCTTTAGTTTCAATAGGATTCTTCCAGGAGAAATATTACTCCCACTCAAACTCTCAAGCCCATAGTTTGACCTTTCTTGAACGAGAATGTACTAGCATGTAACGAGAATGTAATTTTCATAACCATGTAGGTTATACATGAGAAAGTCATGTAACTAGCAAGCATGTAAATTTAATCATGAGATTCATAGATTTCATCCATTAATAAAAAAGTACATACGGCGCAATGTATGCCAGTGCTCATCATATCCCATGGTTTGTACTATATTTTTGACAATCAGCCGAGGGGACTAGCATCGAGCCCTTGGACACAATCAGTGCTCGATCTGCATCTTCAAGTTATAAATCAAGCTACTTCTACGAAATATATCAATAAAGTTTGGCCAGCAATTAATAAGTCAAATAATAGGGTTCATAACAAGTAAACCAAGGTAAGAATGCACCAAGATATGAAACATGAGAGTTCAAAGATGAATTAAAGACAAGGTCATGCTATGGAAGGAATTTGACAGCATAACGGTACATTCATTAAATTTCATAATCCATTAATAGCTTGTTGAAAAAGTGTTGGGTTCCAGATAATCCATAGACCATCTAGGAATATAGAAAAATCAACCCTTGGGTCAAACCTCAGGTTAGACACAATCTGGGAGAACATGGTCACGTAGAGACCGTTTATTGAAGATAGCAGTCATGTCTGGACCGCTACTTGAATGACTCGATGCCAGAGAAGGAAAGGGTTGACGCAAAGATAGGCCTGGGAGAATGTGGTCACGGTCCGACCGCTATGGCCGTGACTATCCAGGGCTCAAAAAAATGCCACTAGCATAAGTGCTTTCTAAAATAATGGGTTTTTAGGGTACAATCAGCTAGGCGTCCTAGTGGGAATTTCAAGCTCGCAGAGATTTACGGAGGTCTTGAAATATGATCACCTAGTCTGACAGAAGGAATATCCAATGGAGAGGATCACAAGTCTAAGAAAGTGTGCCTATAACTGTAAAGTGTAACTAATAGCATCGTACCGGGATACATGCTATGTACTTAAGAAAGACTAAAGATGAGAGTGAATCGTGCAGAAATAGTGATCAAATCATCAACGTACCAAGTTCATAAATTATGTGAAAATAACTTTACTATAAAACTATATGATTTTGGTATGGAAGAAGAAAATGAGCAAAAAGGAGGGCAAACGAGATTTTCATATATATAGACATAGGGCCCCGCCTACTGAATCTGAGATGTCATCTCTTAGGGGTCGGATCCTTCCAAAAAAAAAGAGAAAAAAGAATGAATGTAAAAAAAAGAAAGAAAAATCATGAGGTCAATAGGGCCTCCCATCCGCCTCATAGACTGAAGGCTCCCTAGTAACATTGCATGGTGAATGCTTAAGGGAAAATAAAATGACTATGCCATCTGCGGAGGTCGGAAGTCCTTGCAACTGCAACTTTTAAGAAAAAAGGTCAAGAGGATGACACTTGACGTAAGCACCGGAAGCCCGAGCCAAGGCCGTTTGAAGCATCTCCTGAAGAAATCAATGACAAAAGAAGATAGTTGTTGATCTTACGCATAGCTGTCACTGAATATCCTGAGGGAGACTATGTAATCAACAGTCCCACCGATGTTAAAGAGCCCTCATTGGCCACTAGGCCTCCCATTTCAAATATGGGTCCATGCCCGTTGAGGTACCCCCTCCATTCTCAATCTGGATCTTCCAGCCAGATCACCAAATAAACGCTCTTGAGCTTCTGGCACTTCGTCGCATTGACATACAAACCTTGCTGGGGAATGAAAAGAACAAATTCTGTTGAGTCATCTACACCACTTGGCTCCTTTTTCCTCATCAAGCCAACAAATAAGCACCTTTCGGCTTCCAATGGCCCATTCTAGCACCCCCAGTCCCACCAAAATTCATGGTGCCTTGCCATCCTCCCATCCTACGGGGGTACTCCCCACTTGTCTCACCAGGACTGACCCTCTACCCTTGATCTGGGACCCATGTCCCCGGCCAACGCATTCTCATTGCCTTCTGACATTCAGCCAATAATTATTCAAATACGTCAAGAGACGCCATATTTATCTCACGAGACTCTCCCACCACTGTCGGTTCGGACTCCTTGCCCAACGTCGGCCCAATAAAATCTTCTTTTTCTTGGCATAAGGCACTCCGCCCTTGCGAGCTCAAAACTTTGCCCATCATTCCTGCCGGACTGAGCTCATAAAATTTCACTCCCTTTGGCCCGGGGCACTCTGTCTGGGAGAACACTATAAGGATTGCACATAGAGGGGCTGCATAAATAGTATGTGTAGGGTTTATGCCATGGGTGTGCATCGTATCAAACGATTTAGGTTCGAGTGCTGGACTTTTCCCCACTGACCGCAATCAATGTTGATTTGCATCGTCCTCACGTCCGAACACTTTTGTTTAACTGTCAAAGAAATCTTAAGGTCCCCTGCATAGGTTTTGATGCTGAGGGTAGGCTCACTTGCACGGCTCACAGTTACCCCTCATTCATCACCGAAGAAATTAGGGTTTCATCAAAGGCCACTAGGTTCGATAAGAAACCTTGTAATTGGAGGATATAACTGTAATTGTGCAGAAGCCATAGGTGTTTTTTTGAGTGTTGGGAGACTTTTTGGACTCCAGAGGTATTTTGGTAATTCTAGGTTTTCAGAGATATTTTGATAATTTCACCAGGCTAGAGGCATTTATGAGATTTTTGGGTTGGAGGGAGAGTATGGTGAAATCATTGACTTCATAGGGCACTAAGCCCATTTTCGGAGGATTTAGGGGTTATTTAGCCATTTCTAGACTGCAAGGGTATTTTAGTAATTTTACCTGATCAAGGGTAGGCTTAGGTTTCAAGACCATGCTTAGTTAGGTGCGAGGTTGAACCAATGAGGTCCCTCAGCAAAGGAGCAACAATGGACTTCATAAAAGACGCTTGTACGTTGATTCACAAAAAAAAGGAGAGACATGTACACAATTTCCCAAAAGTCGGGGCTTATTTGTATTTTTCCCTTGGCCAGCTCATCAAAGAACAACTGAGTACATTTATGATCTGTACGAGTACAAGGGTTGTCGGCGAGTTGTCGACTGTATATAAGAGATCTCCACACTAATGCGGGACATAGGGACATAGCCCCAATTACAAAAAGTTACAGGATGAAACTGTAAATAATAGGACTTGAATTTGCTCGCAGTCAAGGGCATTTTTGTAATTCCTCATTTCATAGGTGGAATTACATAATTTAGCTGTCCCAAGTGCATAGAAAATTACAAACATGGCTCTCAGAGGGGGCATAATTACAAACGAAGCCCGTAGGGGCATAAATACAAAAGCCCGGGGTATCACGGTGTGAAGAGCATGATCATTTATGTTTTCTTCATCTAACCTATCCTCATCGGACTCACTAGACTCAGTAGAGTTTTTAGACACTTTAAGAGCCACTATTTTCTTTTTTCCCTTCAGATCTTCCTCATTTCTTTTCAGGTTTAGCTCATAGGTCATGAGTGAGCCTATCAACTCGTCAATGGACATAACTGATAGATTCTTGGAATCGTCGATTACTATGGCTTTGGTGTGCCACACATGAGTGAGTGATTTAAGGATTTTCCTCACTACTTCACTGTCAGAGTATTCCTTAACCAATGATTTTAGGCTGTTGGTGAGTTGGGTTAATCTTGCATACATCTCTGAAATAGATTCATCAGGTTTCATTTTAAATATCTCATAGTCAGAAATGAGCATGTTAGCCTTACTAGCCCTTACCTCGGAAGTACCCTCATAGATCAATTCTAACCTATCGCACATCTCCTTCGTGGACTTGCATATGGAGACCCTTGAGTATTCGTTGGGGTGAATGGCGCACTGCATTATATTCATGGCGCTCTAGCTGACTGTGGACATTCTGATTTCTTTTCCGGTCTAGGTGTTTTCATCTTCTGGCAGCTGGAATGGACCTCTCCTCACTACATGCTAGATCTCATGGTCCTACGCACGAAGAAAGACCTCCATTCTATTCTTCCAGGAGCTATAGTTAGAACCATCAAAGAAAGATGGTTTGTTAATAGAATGGCCTATAGCTATAAAGCTTCAAGGCATATTCCCCTCAGTTCTCCCCTATTCGTTGGAGCACATGTTGGGAACCTCCTCCAATACAAAATGATAGGTAGAAGAGTAGATCTAGAAGGGGGGTGAATAGATCGACTCTCTTAAACTAGCTCAGATTATTAACTCAAAAACACACGCGACCTTGTTCAGAAATCTGATCAACTGTAGAATCAGTCCTTGAGCAGGACAACACCAAAATCACTAGATGTGTCCTTGGAGCATGTATCTTCAGTGCACAATGCTACCCAAGGCAAAACGTGTGTGGGGAAGAGAAGTGTAGGATGCAGTAAGTAGTCAAGTTAGTGGTCTATGACTTAAGGAATAAGAGTATATTCCATAGATCAAAAGAAGAAAAACAAAAATGCTGAAGGAACAGACAAGACTTTATCAACAAGACACAGGTCAGATGGTTCTTGTCTACAGACCAGAAGACATCCTTGATGCTTCCAGATTGGTGGCCTCCTCTCCAGATAGCGTTGGTTGCTGATGGATGAAGCTTCTTCTTCTTCGCTGAGGGCTGGAGATGGGTCTTCCTTCGCTCATTGATGAGCTAAGGATGGGTGGAGAGTTTCTCACTTCCCTGAGCTTTCCTTACTGGGAGGAAGGGCTCGTCTCCTCTCTCTATTATCTTGCTCTCCCTCTACACGTTCTTCTGTAGGTTGCTTTCCAATTATAGGCTCTTCCTTCTTCTCCAAGCTTGTTCCCCGCATGCCTTCCTTCTCTCCATTTTCTCATTTTTTTTCGTGCTCTTCATGTGCACTCCACATGCTCAGATCAAAAAGGTGAATCAAATATCCTTGTGGGGTCCACTTGTGGATAATGGCAGTAGCAGGGAATAATTCCCTCCAAAAATGTGCTTTGAGAAGCTCCTACCTCGTACGAACAGGATCACTAATGATTGCACATGGATTCAGGACCCAACATAGTACCCAGTAAGTATTTGAATGGCTCAAGACTAAATAAAGGCTACTTGGTTGTTTGTTACAGAAGCCAACTATTTGTCACCATAGCATAGATATTTTTCACCCTTAATTGCTATTTGTTTCCCTTACAAAGCCATTTTTCACCCTTACCATCCATAAGTCAGCGCCTTCCTTCTTCTGACACAAGGTGTTGGCTCTTGTGAACTAGAGTCGACTTGAGTTAAGCAACTCCATAGTCCAGCTTCTAATCCATAGCCAACTCAACTTGGCTCTATCTTAACTAGAGTTGGACCATTCTTCTACATATTGAAGGTAGCTGCATGATGGCATCTAATTTGTTCAGACTTGTCTTCAAATGTGTTTTTCTTCTTGACCTTCACCTTTCCTACTGTGCTTGATATCTTCAATTCCTAAATTAGTCTTCTTTAGCTCATTTTAGTTCGGTCTCTTCATTTTTCTACCTTCTTGTGAGACAGCCATCGAGTCGGATCCTTTGGCTCTTTGGAGTTTGAGGGCCTGAATTGTACCCAATTGGGTCTGTGCCCAATTAGCAGTCCTAACATTTTCTCCCCCTTAAAAATAATTGTGTCCTCGAAATTAGCTTAAGAAATTTCTTTTAAGATTACTCACCAAATAGTTGAGGGTATTCCTGGTGCATCTTATGCTCCGGTTCCCATGTTGCTTCCTCGGAATGAGAATTCTTCCAAAACACCTTCACTAGCCGGATGGTTTTATTCCTCAGCACCTGTTCCTTCCAGTCTATGATCTCACTGGGCTACTCCACATATGACAATTCTACCCGAACCTCCAGGGGCTCGTACTCTATAACATGTGAGGCATCCGGGACATACTTTCTGAGCATGTAGACGTGAAAGATCGGATGTACATGCGACAGAGTAGGCAGAAGTGCAAGTCAATAAGCCACCTCACCGACCCTTTGTAAAATCTCAAAAAGCCCAATATATCTAGGACTGAGCTTGCCCTTCTTCCCGAATCGCATGACTCCCTTGGTGGGAGACACTTTTAGGAACACATGGTCTCCCTCTGCAAATGCTAACTCTCTCCGCCACAGGTCTGCATAACTTTTTTGATGGCTATGGGCTGTGAGGTGTCACTGCCTGATCATAGATATCTTCTCTGAGCAGTCTTGTACCAACTGTGGTCCGAACAACTACTTTTCACCAGCTTCATGCCAACACACTGGTGATCTACATGGCCGCCCATAGAGTGCTTCATAAGGTGCCATTCCGATGGCTGAATGGTAACTATTGTTGTATGCAAATTCTATCAGGGGCAAATGATCGTTCCAATTCTCCTTCCATTCAATACTGCATGCCCTCAGCATATCTTCTAAAGTCTGGATAGTGCGCTCGATTTGTCCATCAGTCTGAGGATGGAATGTCGAGCTGAACCGCAACTCTGTCCCCACAGCCTGCTGTAGACTCTTCCAAAATCTCACTATGAATCGAGGGTCTCGGTCAGAGATGATAGATAAAGGTGCACTATGCAACTGAATGATCTCATCGATGAATAGTTTTGCTAAGTATTCGATTGGTGTCTGCTTGTTGATGGGCACAAAGTGTGCAGTCTTTGTGAATCTATCCACAATTACCCAGATGGTGTCATGCTTCCTTCTTATCGTGGGTAGACCCGTCACAAAGTCTATTGTGACTTGTTCCCATTTCCATTGTGTCATCTCAATAGTCTGGAGAGGACCGCTAGGTCTTTGATGCTCAATCTTCACCTGTTGACAAGTGAGACATTTTGATACGAACCCCGCTATGTCTCGCTTCATTCTTAGCCACCAATACATCCTCTTCATATCTTGAAACATCTTAGTGCTTCTAGGATGGATGGATAACTTTGATATGTGAGCCTCCTGCATCAAGTCCCTTTTCAATTCCACGTCATCTTGTACACAGATCCTTCCTCGGAACATGATCAGCCCATCAATCCCCACATGGAAGTCCTCAATGTTCAGTAGCTTCTATAATGCCATGTCCTACTTTTGCACCTCAGCAATCCTATCTAAGAATGTAAGCTAGCGGACAACCCCGCCAAGAGACAGAATTACTTCCTTCTCTCGGGTTGTGATTCAATTACACCCTCCATCATATCCCATTCTAGATGCAAGCTCAACGCTATCAACTTATGACTGAGAGCATCTGCCACCATATTTGCCTTGCCTAGATGGTACTGCAAGGCGAAGTCATAGTCCTTCAATAGTTCGACCCATATCCTTTGCCTCAAATTGAGTTTCTTCTAAGTGAATATGTACTTGAGGCTCTGATGGTCGGTGAAGACCTCAAATCGGACCCCATATAAATAGTGTCTCCAGATGCGCAAAGGATGGACCACTGCTGTCATTTCAAGGTCATGAGTGGAGTAGTTCTTCTCATGTCCCTTCAACTGTCTCGAGGCATAGGCAATCACTCAGCCATTTTGCATTAGTACACAACCAAGGTCGACCCTGGAGGCATCTGTATAGACAGTGAAGTCATCATTCCCTTGAGGGAGTGCCAATACTGGGGCCGAAGTCAACTTTTCCTTGAGCATCTAAAAACTATCTTCACACTCTTCTGACCAGATAAATTTCGCTCCTTTCTTGGTCAACTTGGTCATTAGGGCTGCAATGGTGGAGAAGCCTTCAATGAACCGACGGTAGTATCCTGCCAGACCAAGGAAGCTTCTAATCTCCATGACTGTCTTCGGTGCTTCCCACTTTGTCACTGCTTCAACCTTGCTAGGGCCCACAGATATGTTGTTCCCAGATATAACATGTTCGAGAAACAACACCTGATCTAGCCAAAATTCACACTTGCTGAATTTGGCGTAGAACTTGTTCTCCCTAAGAGTCTACAGAACCACTCTCAGATGCTACTGATGCTCCTCCTAACTGGCAGAATATATCAAGATGTCGTCTATAAAGACTACGACAAATTGATCTAGATAAGGGTGGAAGATCTGATTCATCTGTTCCATGAATACAGTCGGTGCATTGGTCAACCCGAATGGTACTACTAAGAACTCGTAGTGACCATAATGAGTCCTGAAGGCTGTCTTCGACACATCTTTGAGCTTGATTCTGATTTGGTGATAACCCGTCCTCAGATCGATCTTGGAGAAGACATTAGCGGATGACAATTGGTTAAATAATTCTTCAATCCTCGGCAGAGGATACTTGTTCTTAATAGTGGTCTGATTAAGCTTGCAGTAATCGATGCATAGCCTCATAGCCCCATCTTTCTTCCGCACAAACAAGACTGGTGCTCCCTATGGAGACACATTGGGCCTAATGAAGCCTTTGTCTAGCAACTCCTACAATTGCTTCCTGAGTTCGGCAAGCTTTGTCGGAGCCATCCTGTATAGTGGGATGAAGATAGGTGCAGTGCCCGACACCAGATCAATAGAGAAGTCCGCCTCTCGAACAGGTGGCAGTCCTGATAAATCTTTAGGAAATACATCAAGAAATTCTCAGACCACGTCCAAGTCTTCCAAAATCTTGACAGTGCCTCCTTCAAGTACCACACTAGCCAAGAAATAATTGCATCCCCTGCTAATTCGCTTGGAAGCCCTGATGGCTGATACCATCATTCTCCCAGACCTACTTTTCGGGCAGTGGAAGAAGAATGTCTCCTCCCTCGGCTCCTGAAAGATCACTCTCTTCCGATGGCAGTCTAAGAGAGCATAGTGCTTGTCTAACCAATCCATCCCCAGAATGAGATCAAAGTCATTCATATCTAGGATGTACACTTCCCCTAGCAATATCCTCCCATTGATGTTGACTTCTAAAGTGACCAAGTAAAGTTGGGAAGCCAAATGATTTAGGGATTTGGGGCTAACCAAGGAAGTTGGAAAGCCAAACTTTGGGATTTGGGGCTAACCAATGAAATTGGAACCCCGAAAACTTTGGATTTGGGGCCGACCAACTAAGTTGGGAGGCCAAAGATTTGGTGTTTGGGACTAACCAAGGAAGTTGAAAAGTCAAACTTTGAGATTTGGGGTTAACCAATGAAATTGGAAAGTCGAAAAAGTTTGGATTTGGGGCCGACCAACTAGGTTGGGAGGCCGAAAAACTTAGGAATTTGGGATTTAGTACGGTGGGACGTGAACGAGAACTGTTCAAAGGAACCATGACTTTTGGATTTTCTTTGGGGGGGGACTCCCCTACCCTTACTCCCCTGCGGAGGAGGGTAAGTCTTGTGTAGATTGTTGCTAGAACTCATGCTCGGGGGCATAGTATAGCATTAAATGCTTCCCATTCAATAGCGGGAATGGCACTTTTCCTTTGTTGTCAACAACTGTGTATACGCCTCTCTCATAGGTCCTTATGACGACATAGGGCCCACGCCAGTTGAGTTATAGTTTGTCACTGGGTTTGTCGGCCATGACTTCCCTTTCTTTTGACCATGATGAGTTCATCTCTTTTGAACGCCCTTTGCTTTACCAGCTTATCATAGGCTCGAGTCATTAGGGTTTGGTATAGCCGAAGATGTTTGCATGCTTCCAACTTTTTGCTTTCAAGCTTGTTCGTGGGCTTGCAAGCCAGTATGCACGGCTACCTTGTGACACGACATTTTAATTTCAATTGATAGTACAGTCTCCACCCCATACACCAAAGGGAAGGGTGAACAGCTGGTGGGAGCCTTGTAGACAATTTGGTATGCCCAGAGAGCTTCGTGTATTTTCTCGCCCCAGTCCCTTTTGCGACTGCCGACGATCTTGGCCCTAAGCTTGCAGAGGGTCTTGTTAACTGTTTCGGCCAATCTATTGACTTGGGGATTGTAGACTGTTGACGTTCTCCAGTCCATATGAAACTTTGGTGCCAACTAGTAAATGATCTTATTTTTAAATGGAGTGTCATTATCTGACATGATCCGACAAGGGGTGCAAGCTCTTTGTGACAAGTGGGCATTCTGCCGAGCACCTTGTGAGCGTCATGAAATTAAACGCTCACGGGATGTAAGTCCATACGAAATTACATTTTCTTAGTGCCACCAGGTATCCCTGCGGCATTGGAATATAAACGGGTAGCAAAAGGCCGTCTGGAGGATTAAAATACAAGAAGGGTGAGCATTTGCTTAGGCTCACCATTGACTTGGAAGGTGACCAGGCACCAGAAGGTGGTGACCACACCACCTCTTTTGACAAGTCCACCGGGAGAGCTCCCCACCACACACACATACCTGACACCCACGGGGGGAGGCCCCCTGCTCCCCCGGCCTGCTCCCTTGCTGCACCCACCGAGGGTGTCACCATGGATCAGCAAAGTGGGGGGGGGGAGAAGGTGAAAAGACCACCAGTCTGGCGGTTTGGATTCGGGTGCCACCATGCATCAGCTATAAAAGGCCCAAGGCAGGAGGAGGACGGGAGCTCCCGAAGGAGACAGTGCAGCAGGAGGAGAGCTCCCGCGCAGGAGGCATATCCTGCAAAGAGAAGTAGCCGTGGAGGGAAGAGTTGTTTCTGACCCTGGGCCAAGAGGTATGGTCACCACAAAAAGGTCCCCCCGGGGATCCAGTCACCTCCTTTAGGAATGGTGAGCTTAAGAGACTTTTCACCCTCTGGTGATACTGCAGAACCGCATTACAAATGTTGAACAACGCAGAAATCAACAAGCAACAATGCAGAAATCTGCAGAAATCAACACCACATTAATGAACAATGCAGAAATCAACAACACATTACAATGGCATGCTTTACAGAAATGCCAAGGAAAGCTTTGCAATGTCTGCAAACAGTCAACACAGTTTCAATAACATTACAGATATGCTTTGCATAGATGCCAAGGAAAATTATAAAATGTTGAAGCTTTACAGAAATTCCTGCATATTGCAAGCTTTGAATCTTCACACAAAATGTTGAAGCTTCACAGAAATGTCAAGGAAAGTTATAAAAAAAATGTTTAAAACTAAATTGTTAAATCAATGAAATTCATTTGGAACAAAGAATCCCCAAGGAGCTTGGTGCGCCCCTCTCTCCTCCTCTCTTGCCTGGCGGTCCTAGAGATGACTGCAAGGATTAGACAGACCTAAAAACACCCAGAATAGTTGGAAAATGTAGAAAACACTACCTAAACATGCACATACACACACCCAACTTGTAAAAATGCATGAATAACGTGATGGGCAGTAGGTGTCCCACCGTGATCGCTAAAAAATAAGGTTGTTGATGTTTATTCTATCCCTTTATCTCGGCCTAAAACTACTCATGTATGTATGTGAGCATGAACAAGCATGGAAGTATGATGAACAAAGGGATGATGAATAGACATGGAAACGTACCGTGATCGCCACCAAGGTTGCAGCAATGCCACAGGGATGAAGAGATGAAGGAAAGGGCACTGTGTACCTTGAAAAAGATGAAGACTTGATCACGCTTATGGAACGGGGTGCCGGGAACAGAGTGAATTCAACCTCCTCTCCTTCCAGTCAGCTAGAGGAAGAGGTCCTTACATTCTATTCATGCTCTCCTGTAAAACAAAGATCAACACAAGAGAAAACCCATTAGAACTATGTAAGTGTAGCATCAATCCCGCAGTGATAAAATAGGGGTAAAGAAAGGGGGAGAACACACCGGGGGGATATTTTTAACCCCTGTGGAAGGGTGGAAATAATAGGTGTGCGTGTTGTGATGAGATAGAAATAGATAAGAGGAGAAAACATGCAGTATTATTGCAGAGGGAGTGTATGCAAAATGGATAAAAGTACAAACAAAGTGTAGAAAATAGTACAATTGTGATGATTTGTGAAATTGAGAAGGGGAGGACTAAGAGAATAGACAACGAAATCAAGTCCTTTAGTGTGGAATTAAAAGTTAATACTACCTCTTCAGGAAGGGATCCAAGTTGTAAGTTGTTGATGTAGCATGGCTTCACCCAACATCCATAAAGAGCCCCCCCTCATGTTCTGTGAACTGGGCATCTATTTATATGAGCAGAAAAGCCTTTGAGTTTAAATCTGAGATGAACACCCAAAATAGGGGATTTAGATGCATAAATATCCAAATAATAGTGAGGATAAGAGTCCTAGATCAATTAGAGTCAATATGGAAGCTTCTTCTCAGAGAAAATAGATCAAACAAGGTCTTTCATTTTCTGAGTGGCATTGCCAAATCACTTCAACCAAAGGTATGACCTCATTCCTTAGCTGCTGCTCATGCCGATCATCAATACGAGTGGGGTACTTAGGAATAGACAGATCTAGTGCTACCTCAGGCCACACCGAGTCTTCCAACACATGAGAATCATCGGGCATGTACTTCTGTAATATCGAAACATGATACATAGTATGCACTACATCCATCTCTAGAGGTAGCTACAATCGATACGTTGTTGGGCCAACATGTTCCACAATATGAAAAGGGCCAACATAGTGGGGACTCAGCTTCCCACACTTGCCAAATTGCACAACACCTTTCATAGGGGAGACTTTCAAGAACACCTGATCCCCCACTTCAAAGGTAAGAGGTCACCTTCACTGATCGGCATAACTCTTCTGTCGGCTCTGGGTTGCCCGTAATCTCTACCTAAGTAGCTGCACAACTTCCACACACTACTCTACTAACTCAGGTCCTATCATAACTAGCTCACGAACCTCAAACCAGTCAAGTGGAGTACGACACGATCACCCATACAAGACCTCATAAGGTGCCATTCCCAAACTGGAATGATAGCTATTGTTGTAGGTAAATTCCAGCAATGTTAAATGATGAATCCATGACCCTTGCCACTCCAGGCAACAAGCTCTCAGCATATCTTCCATGGTCCGGATAGTCCTTTCAGACTACCTATTGGACTAAGGGTGATAAGCTGAGCTAAAGCCAACTTTGTTCCTAGGGCCTTTTGAAAGCTCCTCCAAAAATCAGAGGTGAAGCGGGGATCCTGATCGGACATAATAGAGATAGGAATGTCATGCAAAGGAACGATATACTCCATATACAATCTGGCCGATTTATGGACTCCCCAATTCACCTTGATTGGCATCAACTTGGCAGTCTTAGTCAACCTATCAACTAGCAACCAAATACCATCATGGCCACTCTGAGTTCCTAGCAAGCCAACTACAAAATCCATAGTCACATGGTCCCATTTCCATGCATGAATCTCTAAAGGCTGCAAAGTGCCACTTGGCCACTGGTGCTCCACTTTCACCTGTTGACATGTTAAGCATCTGGCCACGAACTCCAACCCCACCTCCACAAATTTTCCCACGATTTTTAGTCCCATTTTCCCCCTCCTAAAAATTAATACTCAGAGTAGATCTAGTTCTGCCTCTACAGTCCAGATCTGACCTCCCTTCCACCATAAAATCCATCCCGCCATCCAATCCTCTTCCAAAAATCCCCATAAAATTCATGCACACCCCTCATATCATCCTCTCTCAACCATAAAAGTCCCACCTCCCAGCTCTATCGCCTTCCCCCCGGTCAACCCAAGTTTCTAGTCAGGACTCCTTTCAACTTTCTCTGTTCTAGATCTGTGAACTAGTCAGTTCAAGATCGTAGATTTTGGAGATAGCTTTGCAATGACGCCACCCCGGCCTCAGTTTGACATCATCCCTAGCCGTGGCGGCCGTTCTCGTGGAGGTGCGCAGCTCTGTCTAGAGCCCAGACAATTAGAAGGGGCGACCCAAGAAATTACTCGAAAAATACGCCAGAGGCGACTCAGCAACCACCGCTCCCAAGGGTCGACCAGGGACCTACTACCATCGTCCAAGTGATCCACCACTATCAGAAGCTTACCGAAGATCATCGTCCCTTTGGAGGTCCTCAGCCGCTGCCCTGCCGACCAACTGTTTGCAGAACTGGGATCGTTGCCCGTCGCCCGCCCGAGCATCTCCGACTACTACCCGTCAACTCGAGATTAGTGCTCCTGGACCCCACATGGCTCGTGTTACCTCCCTGCGTGGAGTGGGCCTAGAATCCGTTCTGTAATTTAATATTTATTTTTGTATCGGGAGTCACGGATCTTGGTCGGGAAGTCTTCCCCATGCCCCGAGTGTGGAGGTACAATCGCATCACTCTTTGTCTTACTTGCTTAGCTAGTATATGCTTTACAAGCCACTACATGTGCGTTAGTTAGGTTCCTAGTGATGTGACACAAAGAAGGGGGTGGGCAAGAATTAGACAATATGCCCTCGGACCTAAGTCGCAAAGACATACACAAGAACCGAGATCAACTAGCGAGTCACTGAGACACCGTGCACACCCATTTCCCGTGGTGACTCGGTGATGCCGAGTCGGGGTGGTGGAGAAGGACCCTTGCTGGTTAGGGGACCAGCAACAATTAGAAGCCAAAATAATGAAAACAACACTCTGGAGATAAGCAGTCGATCGCTTCCCCGCTGGGTAAGCCAAGCAGTCAGCGAAAGAATCGCTCCTCCACACGAAAATCCCAAACTCTGGCGGTCATAGAGTGGCCCGCTAAGGGACATTAGCAGTCATAAAGTGGGCCGCCAGGGGACTATAGCAGTCATAAGCAAGGCAGCTAACCGCAGTCAACCCTCGAATCAATCTACCCAGTCAAACCGCCCAGCGGTCTATAACAGAACCGCTACACGGATTACGCGGTCTAAGAATGAACCGCTACTCTAACCGCCTTAACCTATTGACCTAAGCTAAACGGACCGTAGCGGTCATGACCTGGGCCGCTACAACAAGGAGGCTATCGAAGGTTACTCCGCCAAGGCCAACCAACATATAACGTTGACTCGGTCAAACACACCGTAGCGGTCCAAGGAAGAGCCGCCAAGGAAAGGAAGCGGTCGGAGCTAGGGCCGCCAGCTCGAACTGACTTACACTAAAATCGAGAAACGACGAAGATTGGCGATCCACCATAGGGCCGCCAGAGGCAACAGGCGGTCTAAATTTAGGCCGCCAACCTAAACTGACCTAGAACTGACCGACACACTATAGAGTGTAGTGGTCTATCGTAGGGCCACCAGAGACAAGAAACGGTCTCTGGAACGACCGCTAGCACGATATGGCGGGAAAATCATGGGAATGGCCGGATCTGGCCGTTTCACGCCCCAATCGCGTCTAAACGACGGGGAAACAACCCTAATCGACGAAAAATGCCTTCCATAGCCCGGAAGGGATCCATGCAACAACTAAATCGCAAGAAACAGGCGATTCTACCGAATAGACCCTAATTGGGTCACCGGGTTCCCGGGCTCGTATTGGCCCCAAATGACGACCAATCGCAATGAAATTAGCGGATCTGGAACACTAACATGCTGGGGGTCACAATGATACTAACTAGATGGAAAATTATCACCGTTTTCTAGCGAACCCGATGCACACCCCCCGAGCATACCTTTCCCGAAACTGAATGAAACCCACTCATACACTCACCGTTTGGCATAAAACTGCAAGAGAACAGATAGAAACTTGTGTGTGCTTGTGTGAGAAGTGGGAGAGAGAGGGATGCAATGGAAGGGAAGCAGCGGAGTTAGAGAGAGAAAGGGAGAGGTGTGGTTAGAGAGAGAGAGGGAAGATGTGGTGTGGCTGTTGGCTGGGTGTGTGTTGGCACTCAAAATATGTTCAGTGGCGGTCACGCCTAAACGACAAGAAGCATGCGACCCGCTAAAGCATAGAAGCCAAAGAAAATCAATATACAAGGGGTCTTCTCGAACTGTTGGAGCCTCAGGTCACCTGACACGAGCACCAGAGACTTCACCTCAGGAGGATTGGAAGAAATCCACAACAAATCGACAGTGTCGTTCGGCCTGCCCAATGAACCAGCACTGACTCGACCAAGGCCTAGAATGTACCCGGTGGTCCGCCACTTGATGAGAAGCCCTCCTGAGGTGATAAAATGTCTCTGGCCCCTCAGAGCAAGGTGCCGAAGGCCTCGCCAGTAGAAGACCCGAGTGACCTGGCACGGGTACATCTTCTCACCAATTAAGTCTGTTAGCGACCAAATAACCGCCCAGCCAAGGCGAAGGCACCTCGGGTAGTGTCCCACTCCCCGAGAAGGTTACAAATGCAAGTAGAGCCATGCCAGCAGCACAAATCACAGTGCCAAAGGTCTTGTCAGTGAAAAATCTGACTATCCGAATCAAAGGCACAAATGGCTCCAGAGCTGGCCATTCGACGGCCTGAAGGCTTTACCAATGCTTCTCGTAGCGATTTCACGAAGCCGTGATGAGATGAAGGATCAAGTCAACTCCCGGAGCTAGTCTGGGACCCACTGTCTGGCTCGTGCCGAACAAACATGAAGGACGAGGCTAATCCAGCACGCCCCTTTATCGGTGCGCTCCATCTCCCGGCGCCCCCTTTGCCCGATGCGCAAAAAAAAAAAACACTATGCTGAAGCCTTTTGTCGGCGCACTTTCCCCACGCTGGGTAGAGTCACGGCCAAGGCATGATATATAGCCCAATTGTCTTCGAACGGAAAAGAGAGAGAGGCAGAGAGAAGTCATCGGCGAAGAGAGGAGAATAGAAAGAGGATTGGGGAAGAAGAAAGGTTTTTTTCAACAAGAAAAATTACTTTACAAAGGTACCAACAAGAGAATCAACAAAGCGTGAAAATTGAAGAGAAAAAATAATGGCCAACCTTCTCTCTGTTACTTCTACATATCAACATTTATTGGATAAAATAAATGGACAATCAACCCCATAGGGAAGTATATAAATGGAAAACCATACACATCTCACTGCTTCTGGTCCGCCTCGAAAAATCTCACTCCCTCATCTCCTCAGTTAAAAAAAGTTGGACACCTCAAGTGCCCTGAGGCATATGCCTTGAGGTGGTGCCTTGAAGTGTTGCCCTTTTAAACAATGGTGATAGGGATATAAAGACTAGCTTGCATTTGATCAATATACAATACTGAGTTCATTGAGGACCTTTTTTTTCTTATAGAAATCCAAGAATAAACCCACCCGCCCAGAGTCAAAAGTAGAATCAGATCGTGATTTGTGAAGGATGATCAGAGGAACTTTCTGGTACTGGTAAAAACATATTTTTGAGTCTGTCCATCACAAAAGTTAGCCATAAAAGGGAGAAAATGAAATACCAATGCATGAAAAAATAAAACCATTCATTTAAAAGGGACATATGCATCAACGTTGTAAAGAACCTTACATAATGACTGATTAAATCCTGATAGTGATTGGTTGATGAGAGAAGGATTATACCTGATTGATGGACCTCTACTCTGGGGTTCCCAAGCAACCAAGACTTACAGGAAAGTTTAAATAAACTTCTGGATATCACTAAACTGGCAGGACCAGTTTAAATAAAATTCTTAATTTTGCTATGACTTATGATCTAGCAATTACTAATACCTTCTTTAAGAAGGGGGACAAACACTTAATAACACACAAGAGTGGAGCACATATACGTCAAATTGACTATTTCCTTATTAGGAAGGCCAATCGAGTTTTATGTAAAGACTGTAAAGTTAGTGCTGATGAGAGTCTAGCCCCTCAACATATGTTGTTAGTAATAGATGTCATTATCTCTAAATTCAAAAGGAATGTCATTATAAATAATTATTCTAAGGGCGTCTGGAGCTCCCCCTGATTGCTGCTCGAAGAAGACTCGTCCACGGTCATCCTCGAGTTGGTCCCGGAAATTAGCCTCTGGTATTCCAAAGTTGTCTTGGAATATGAAAAATCTGCAAGAAGAAGCATGGGCACCCAATAATCATTCGGGGGACGTGTATATGTGCCAAAAGAAGAAATGAACAAAAGATGAAGAATAAGCAGAGCAAGAATAGGACTTGCCTGGTGGGCCTGAATATAATGGAGAGAGAGACCAATAATATAGAGGAGGTTCCTTCTCTCTGGATGCACCCTCCCGGACCAGCCAGTAGACATCGCCTATAGTGGCACAACGTTCAACCAAGAGAGCCAAATCTTCATGGCCATGAGCCGACAGATTGTAGTACAAATCGAGGTGGTCGATCCCCCATTCGTCGGCATATTTGAAGGTGTTAAAGAACGGCCTCTCCAATATTATCTCGGCCTTATCAGTTAAGGAAAGGCCGTGAATGCGTAACAAAGCAAATAGCCAAGAGGTCTCAGCATATAAAGTTGGGCACCGGTGCTCCCTCCGTACAAAAGTCCTATAGGGACACAAACGGTTGGTCTCTAGATGCCACAGAGCAGGAGAGGCAATGGGCTCTTCGATAGGCAATGGGAACTGCTGTAAGGATACCCTGCCGCTGCCAACCCGGCACAAGCCCCGAAGGGTCTCCATGACTTCATCTTTCTTGATCTCTGGAAGCACAGGCTGCAGCTTGGATGTTTGCTACTTTACTGATTTCCAAGCGGCTAGATAAGCCTACACTTCATATTCTTTCAGAGACTTCAGTCTCCACAAATGGTGGGGATCAATTTCAAATACTGGAGAAGGCTGGCAGCTCAAGAATTTGTGTTCTGCATAATCCCAGTAGTCATTCCGAGAAAGTCTGTAAAAAGTGATACGGACATTCCACCACTTGATATATTCTTATGTGACACGAGGAAGCCACCCAGGAGCTGGCACTGTGAAAGAAACCACCTCGCGGCGATGAAAATAGTCCCACCAAGTGCAAGCTTCTTCAACAGCAGTCAATCCTGCTCTTGATCGGCTCTCCAGTTAAAACTGTGCTGAAGAGGGGGGAATTTGCTGGTCATAGCCAAAATTTCGGCCAAATCAGAAGGGATAATAGGGTTCTAAGTAAGGCAAACGGATGGGGGTAGTGGCCTCTCTCTCTAGTTTCTCTCTCGAACGAAGCTTTCTTCTTCCCCAATCCTCTTCCCTTTTTTTTTCTTTCCTCATATGACTTCTCCTATTTTTTTTCTTTCTTCACAAACGAGTGGCTTATAAACACACCCAGTTCGTGACTCTACCCGACGCGGGGTGAACACGCCGCAAAAGGACATTTAGGATATTATTTTACCCACTGGGTGAGGGGGCGCCGGGAGGTGGAGCGCGCTGGTAAAGGGGGCGCGTTGGATTAGCTTATTCCATCACGTTTGCTCGGGTATGAGTCAGACTGTGGGCCTCAGATTGACTTTGGGAGTTGTCCTGATCCTTCATCTCATCGCGGCTTCGTACAACCGCTACGAGAAGTATTAGTAAAGCCTTCGGGCCACTGAATGGCCAGTCCTGGAACCGTTTGTACCATTGGTTCGGACACTCGAGTTTTCTGTTAATATGGTCTTCCGTACTGTGGTTTGTGCTACTGGCCTAGTTTTACTTGTATTTGTAGCTTTCTCGGGGAGTGGGCCACTACTCGGGGTGCTTTTGACCTAGCTAGGCGGCCATCTGGTCGCTAACGGACCTAATTGGTGAGAAGACGTACCCAAGCTAGGTTACTCAGGTCTTATGCTGATAGGGCCTTTCGCACCTTGTTCTGAGGGGCCAGAGACGTTCTATGACCTCAGGAGGATTTCTCATCAGGCGGCGGATCACTAGGTATATTTTCATCTTTGATAGGACATCGGATGTTGTTTGTTCGGCACAACCAAGTCGATGCCAGTTCATTGGACAGGTCGAACGACACTATCGATTTGTGGATTTCTTCTGATCCTCCTGAGGTGAAGTCCCTGGTACTCATGTCAGATGACCTAAGACTTCAACAGTTTGAGAAGACCCCTTCTGTATTGATTTTCTTCGGCTTCTCCACTTTAGCGGGCCGCATTCTTCATATCGTTTAGGCATGATAGCCACTGAACATATTTTGGGTGCCTGCAGCTCACGTTTAACGAGAAGAAGAAAATTTTTGGGATTTCCCTTAAACCCTGAAAAAACCAAAATCATCAATGTGCCCTTCCTATCCTTGCGGGCAGCAAACCGAGCAACCGAGAACGGCAGGCGAAGCGCACCGACTCCGGCAGCAACGAGGGCAACAGCATCCTTCACGGTCCCGGTCGGCGGATATTCGACCACACCGGCCAGCTCGCGAATCTCGGCGAGACTCACCGATTCCCGCTCGGCCAGGGGTGAATCGCGGGACACAACGAGCACCGGCAGCTCGCTGTAGAGCCGGATGACGCTCAACCCCGCGCGCTCGATCGGGAGCCGCAGAAAGCTCACCGCTGCTTCGCCAGAACGCAGAACTGCAACCCCGTCGCTGTCTGGCGCTGGCAGCACCTCGACCGGCACATCCGGCCGACGCTCCTGCCAGCGGGTCGTCCACTTGCCAACGGAGACACCGGGCGCGATGGCGATCCGAAGGGGGAGCGTGACCGAACTCACGATTCCCAAGGCTACGCGAGCGTCCGTAAAGTACACCGCTTCGCGCCGTCTCAAGCACTGAAATCCCGGCCGACACGCGTAACGTGACTTTCATGGACGACAGCACCAACGACCGGGAACCGGTCGGCACCTCGCCGCGTGTGCGCGACCAGCCGTCACTGACCACATCGTCCGGGCGAAGCTGGCTGGTCCTCGGCGGCCTGCTCGCGCTGATTGCGGTCGTCGTGCTGGTGCCGCTGCTGTCACAGAAGCCGGCGGGCGTCGCCCTGTTCGGCGTATGCGCGATCGTCGCCCTCTACGCTGCGATGGTGATCGTGCGCATCAACGTGCACCGCGGACGGCTCATGCTCGGCCTCCTGGCGACGTTCATGATCCTGATCGCGGCTGTCGGCGTGCTCGCTGTCGGAATCGTAGCGGCGACAACGGGCAACGTTCCGATCTACTAGTCGATATCCGATGGGCTGTCGCGCGTTCTGGTTAGCCTGAACGCATGGACATCGGGTGGGCCGACGCGACAGCCGTGCGCCTGCGCAGCCAGGGCCTCGCGACCGGTGTTTCATCGATCGAAGCCGCTGTCGCAGGAATGGTCGGCGCCCACGCGCAGGTAATGTCAGCCGCCGAGCTGTCGATCGCGGCGCGCACACCGGGAGCCCTCGCGACCGATGTGCGCGAACCCACGGAAGCAGAACGACGCCACCCACCTGAAAAGAAGGGGTGAGCCTCATGTCACTGACTCAGTAGGGGTCACGCGGATCCCCACTGGAAAACACGCAGTAACACGGAACAAGTAAAACAGTAGGTAGTAAAGTAGAAAAACTACGCTAGAAAGCTGTAAAGAACATGAAGCAGGAGTAGGGAGCAGGTAAGGACGAGGGGAATAACCCATACCAAACAAATGACTGCCAAACTAACCTCAGCACCCAAAGCTACTCCTAACAGTAACAGAAGGGCGAACTTTGAACTGGCGAAGTCAGAAGTTGTCGATCCGTCGGAGCTGCAAAAATAGGAAAGAAGGCCTAGAAAAGACCTAGATAGACACAGACCCAACACGACTAGAATGTCGTTGCTCACAACATAACACTAACCTTGGGCAAAGCCACGAGAGGGCAGACCTGGATAGGTCACGATACTCGAGAAACACGAGAGTCATGTGGAAGTCACGTGTCTGAAGCACTCCCCTCACTAGAAGAACAGCCAGCTGCGTCCACTGACGTCTTATGCTGCGCCTACGAGCGTCTTGTCTACACTACCCACCACCGCCAGGTAGAGACTAAGACATTGTCAGAACCAGAACAGAACTACAGTCGTGAGTGACTAGATAGGGTGGTGCCCACCGGTGTCAGTCTAAGTCCCTGACCACGTGTGCACACACTGACTCATCGCCCTGAGCTAGGCCTCTAGCTAGTTTTTTCCCCCAGTAGGACGCTACCGCAAAGCGGGGAGGCCCACGAAAACTAGCTTAAAAATCGTCTGAGTCGAGAACTGCCCCGCCACCACTCCCAGGTGGGCCGACACTCGAGGTCATCGAGCTACGACTAGTGGAGGATCACGAGACACAGACTCTAAAACGCGAGTGCTGAAGTACAGACAGGTTAATCATGCACTGTCACCTATACTACAAAGCACCAATGGTAGAAGAGCCACTGCCGACAGACTCAAGGACAAGGCAACTAGACCTACTAGTACAACGATTCTCGAGTCACCGGACTCTAGGCCAAGATCATTGCTCACAGCGGAACAACCGCCAATCGGTCTAATCCTAAGCCAGAGAATTTTAGAGAAAAAAGAGGAAAAAAAGAGCAACCAAACACCCTATAAAGTTCTTGTAGGAGAGGGGAGAAGGAGAGAGTGATTCGGCATCCGCTTGCCTTGCCTCCAGCGGCTCGACGATGGGTGAATCCTCTTGACTTTGACTCTTTTGTCCAGCTCCGGTGCTACAGAGGGAGGAGGACGACACGATAGATGCTATTGCTACTGATAACTCGACAGAGAAAGTTTTCAAAGAAGGTCGGTACAGAGAAAATAGAGATTTCAACGGAGGAAGAATACGCAAAAAAACTAAATTTATGATCTTTTTAGTGTTGTGAGTTAAGTCAATAGATTAAATAATGTTATGAATGTTAATGGTTTATCCCCATGCCGGAGCCCAATTTGAAGTTTATATATAGATACGGCGGTTATTGGAAGACGTTAGAGTTAGATAGGAGAGTTTATGTGTTGGGTCAAAAGAAGATGGTAACTATCTATCTAGACTATTACGGTCGTTGCATCTCGATAGAGGACATGAATCACATATCTAGGTGGGCGAGTGAACATGCATTGCAATTTCATTACGAAGTCCCAAACTCAAGTCCTATTATGCATGAGAAAATTACATCTGATGCCCATCTTTATCAATTGATGCTCTCATACCTCCCATGTAAGAAGATGACTATTTATGTGAGTGCATTAGATGTGGAGCCAATGTCTAAACTGCAGAGACATATTGATCCAGTCCAAGGCATGCCCAGCCAAGCCATTTCTAATTGTGCAGGAGAAGCTCAGCCCCTTATTGACCCAGTCCATGCAGGAGAAGCTCAGCCACTGATTGACCGAGGCCAAGCAAGAGAAGCTCAGCTACTTACTGATCTAGGCCAAGCAAGAGAAGGTCAACCGGCTACTGTCCCAGGTGTTGATGAAGACTTTGAAATTGTAAGGTACAACATGCGATAATTTAATGAGGGAGACACAGAGTATGTGACATATGATGATGAGTACAGTGGGTTCGATAAATCATTTTGTGATTCTGATGGCCCTGACAGGGGGCGTGATTTATCAAACAACAGGAATAGCACCGGAAAAAATAAAGAGACGCCCTTGGAGAGGGCGAACCCTTACGGGGCCTCATCAGCCTCTTGGGTGGCGTCTCCGAGTTCTTGGTATCAGTTTACCGGTATCCGGATCTCTGGGTCATTACAGTTGGTATCAGAGCGGTGTTGTGGTGATGAATAAGGAATTGAAATTACACTAGTCCAGAACAAGTCTATGTGTACTACTACTATTGGCTTAGGTTATTTTCCGTGATTACTTATAGTTTTTGTATCGTTGTGTGTCTTCTTAGATTAAAATGCCGCCTAGACGGAGAGCTCATGTCCCAAGGGAAGAGAGCGATACTTCGCCTCCTCCAGTGAATGTGCAAGAGCAAGGCCGTATTGATCCTGCTCTTGGTGAAGATTTACCTCAAGGTGGTCATGGTCGAGTTTTGAAAGAGTTTCTTCTGTTCCACCCACCAACATATGAAGGGTAAGCGGATCCAGATGCAACTAGGGTTTGGTTGGATGCAACCGAGCGTGTGTTCCATTCTATGGAATGCACTGAAGATGAGAAGGTGATGCTTGCTACATTTCAGTTGCAGGGAGCAGCACTCGCGTGGTGGGCCACCCGGACCTGGGGCGCTGTGGAGGTGTGAATCGGGCATCCATCCATAGAAGTCTGAGATGGCCCCAAAGTTTGCATGGATGCGCACAAAAGCAGCAACATCCGTAAAAGAGGAACGGGCAGATCGAACTGAGACCCGGATCATCCAAGAAACTCAGAGTGGTCAAGATGATGCGTGGGACTTGCCAATCCACTGGAGATAGGATACAAAACCTACTTAAAAGGGGGTTGCCCGATCTCCCATTGAGGCTACTGAATAAGAGGCTCACAGCCTTGCAGCAGCCCTCAAGAGACCTGCCAATTAAAGGCCCAGGAGGCCCTGCCGGTTAAGAGGCTCATGGAGCTTGTTGGTTAACAGGCTCTAGGAGCCTACCGGACACACCGAGCAGATGCTGCCGGGTGAATATGAGAATGACAACTGCTCAGATGACAGAGCTATATGGGAGAGTTGCAAGAGGGAGGGCTGTTGGGCCTTCAATGACAGGGAACTAGGCAGGAGGGAGAAACATAACAAAGACGTAGCAGATGCCTATGGTGAGTTTGAGAGAACTTCAGAAGGAAGTGGGCTACGAGGATTTGGGTTCAAAGCCATACCCATGGCACTAGGTAAGCCTCAAATCTCTCCCTGGAGAGACCTACTCATATCCTTCTACTAAGAATGCCGTACATATATATTCTCTGTCAAGTGATTGGAACAAAATATCAAAAGGAAGCTCAATTAAAATGGATGCATACGTGCAGAATAAGATGGTGAGAAGTGAAATAAGCTGCAGGTTAGTGGTCAAAATAGATGGGATAACACACGCATCGCCAGCACAACTACTCTGAATTTTTTTCCTTTTTTTATTCTACAACAAAAAAATAACAAGAAAAGACACACATCGCAGAAGGAGAGAAAAGAACGATGCAAGAAAAGGAAAATACAATGAGGGGGGAAGGGATAGAGCCTTGACTCTTCTTCCTCTCTCCCCCAGGGCTCACCCCTCTTCCTCTCTTCTCCCCTCACTCCCTTTTCTTCTTTTCTCTTCACTCTGCAGACACAGGTGTAGAGGGCTCTCAACTCACCCTCTCTTCTTTTTTTTCTTATCCACTCTTCTTCTTTTTCTTCTCTTCGCAAGCTCTCTGCTTCTATTCTCCCCCTTGCACGCAGTACTCCCTTCTTCGCCTTCTCCTACTCTTCGCCTTGTGGCCCTATTTATAGAAGCAGACGCGAGATCCTCCCATCAGGAAACTTCTCCACAGTTATCTTTCACGTCTGAATTCTTCTCCTCTCTTTATTTTTTTTACTCAACTGCCATCTTTCCTCTTTTGTAGGAGCAAGGAGGGACCAGCTGGGGAAAGTTTTCTGCAGAATGCCCAAATACGGGCCCGTCATTGTCGTGCGGGATGGTGCTGTGACAGGGACGCTACCACTAGATATGTTCGCGCGCTGCCAGTTATGCTGTGAGCTACCGGTTATGCTATGAGGTGTCGGTTATGCTTCACACTATCATTTAAGTGCCCATGCTGCTGGTTAATGGCCTTGAGATTTATGATCAGGGTAGTAGGCTGCCGATTATGGCATGAAGCTGCCGTTCAAAAAGGCCCAAGGAGCTGCCTTCTGTAGAAGCCAGATAAGCCCCCCCCAACGGGGGCTGCCGTTTATGGGCAAAGGCAAGCACGTGAGTGCGCTGCTGATTATGGCATGGGGCTGTCGATAAAAGGGGTAGGGGGGCCTGTCGATTAAATGGGCACGAGGCCCTACCAGTTGAAGCGGCTCAGGGGCTGTCGATAACATGCCCATTGAAATTTGACATCAAGCCATCAACACGCCTCCCCTTCCTCTCTGACGGCGTCGTTGCAGCTATCAGAAGATCGCACAGCTGAAACGAGGAGGTGGGTTGGATAGGCATCTCCAATTTTGTATAGCCCACAGGAAGCAAGGGGAGCTCCATGGAGACAGACCCCTCTACTCCTCCACCTCTCCTTGGCCTCACAAAGTTCAATAGCTTCTTCACCCACCTCAACACTCTGCTCCTATCCAACCCCACTCCTTCCTCCTCCTAGACCCACTTCTCCTACCTCGTGGTCGAACACATCTCAGGCGGCCTCCTCTTTCACCAATTCCCCAGCCTCCACCTCTCCGCTGCGGCTGACCCCCATGGCCGGAAACCCACCAAGGAGTGCAGGAAGAGGCTGAGGGATATTAAGCAAAGGCGGCCCACCCTCAACCTCAAGTGCGCTTCCGCCTTTATCTCTGCCATCTACTTCGGCACCTATGAGTTTGGCAAGTCCATCCTGGCCAAGCTCCCCCAGTACCCATCCCTCCGCATCCCTCCGATGGCCGGCGCCATGGGCAACATCATCTCATCTGCCATCATGGTGCCCAAGGAGCTCATCACCTAGCGCATGCAAGTCGGAGCAACCGGTAGGTCGTGGGAGGTGCTACTGAGGATTCTGGAGAAAAATGGAATCTTGGGCCTCTATGCAGGCTACTCAGCAACATTGCTGAGGAACCTACTAGCTGGTGTCCTCAGCTACTCTTCGTTTAAGTATCTGAAGGGCTATGCTCAGCAGGACAGGGAAGAGCCATCTGGAGCCGGGGCAGAGTGTGATCGCTGGGGCAATGGCGGGAGCAATCTCAGTGTAGCAACTCAAATTTTTATTAAAAAAAAAGGAGAAATAATGAAAGATGAAAATAAAATAAATTATGAATATTTTTATGAATGCATAAATACGAACCCAATTCCACTTCCTTTAGCCGATTGCGAACCTTTGAGTGTATAAGGCTGAACGTGCTCCAATTTCTTTCACATTGGCTTGCTGATGTGATTTGACTCAACACCCTGATTGCAATGAAAGTCAATGTAGAATTGCCCAAATCTCTATTATTCACCATTATCCAGCAGTCAGCTGCTCCACCAACGAACCATAAACAAATAAATATAAGTTGTAAATAAAAATCAATTCTCCGTGATGTAATTACAAATAGAGCACAAAGATAAAGTATACTTGGGCTCACTCTTCCCACTGCGTATTGCAATTGGGAGTCAGAATACATCCCAGTTCTCATTCTATAGTAGTTCATCTACAAAAATTACATAAGGGCCACTTTGTTTATTGAATAGGATAAGTGGCCCTGTGAATAACTCATTTGACCCAGATGGGTCGAATGAGATATTCGACCAAAACATGCCATCCCTTCATATAACATTCTCTTGTTCCTGCACTTGCCAAACTCGGGTATTAAGTAAACCGGCGAATAAACACGATAACCGGGAGGGCACCGGCGAACAGGCTGCCCTACCCGGTTATCAAACTGGGCCTAGAAGTGTTAAGCAGAGAGGAACTCCACATTACATCTTGATTTATTTTGGTCTCCAGTTGATGTGAGACTACTCTTAACATACCACATGTAGGCTGATTTGGCCGCTGCCATGTGGAACATGACAAACATGGGGTGAGTGGCCCAAATCATAACTGTGGGCTCTGATGCCATGTTGGAGTTACTAGAGTAGGCCATCCAACTCAAAACCTTAAACCTAGATTTGGTAATGAAATAAAGCTAGGATAAGGCATGGAACATAATTTGGATTCCACATTTTACATTGGTAATGTGGAACAAGATAAAATTCAAATTCCACTCAAATGAGAATAAAGGTTGAATCCATATTTTAGCAAATTGCAAGAATATGGATTTGAGTTTTTATCAACACTAGAACAAGAAAGCACCTATTGTACTTCACTTTCCTATTTTATTTTTTGTTCATTCTCATCCAAAGTAAATTTTATTATCTCTAAAGAATACCTATTCTTATTCAATGTAGAAGTAAATCTTTTTAACTAAATTACACCCAGAGGAGAGGCGTTTCCACCAGCCCACAGGGGTGGACATGGCAATAGGCCCATCCCAGATGCCCTCAGAGGAGCGAGACACCGCTGACCAGGCCGTGGCCTCCACTGAGCCACCAGCTCCAAGTATATTGTCGTCGAATTAGGAACTTATGCCATCTATCCGACAATGTTTCTTTTCTTTGTGATATTGATCACCATTATATATGTTGGTGTCTTCTTTCAGTTGTCTCTCCTTCCATGGAGCCCACGATAGAGGTGGACACTGTTGTGATTGAGGAAACACTCGTAGAGATCGGTATGCTTTCATCACTATGAAGTGCTCGGGGTGGTTCTTGGTGTTGATGAAGTGCTAAGACTTTTCATGCCTTGTCTCACCTGCAGAGAGGTTAGATACACCTGTATCGCCCACAAAACAAGGACCGGCACTGGTGGATAGCTCCTCTGCAGTTCCAGAGGAGGGGTCTTCTCCTAGGCCTGACCCGGCGGACACCACGGCTGCTCCAGGTAAAGCCATTGTGATTTGCGCCTTTGGATCTCTACCATGGTGACTTTATCGTAGTGGTACACTCACGAACTTTTGTTTCCTCTTCTTTTTTTTTTAATGCAGGATCAGCAGAAGGGGCGGCAGCGGTGCTTGTGGACTTCCCTGCCCTCGGAGTTGAGTGGCCCGACACTCTTGCGCTTGGGATGGCATTGAATGCCACCGTGGTTGACCAGCTTCTCCAGAGTCTTGACCAATTGATCCAGGTTGACCCTTTGCCTACTGTAGAGGCTTTAAGGGGTAGCCTGGAGACATTCACCGGGAGCTACCACATGTTGGGTCTTCCCCGAGATGCATGGGCGGCGAGGTTGACCGCGTTGTGGGGCGAGTTCGCTCGCCTTCACCTCGTACAGGAGCGGAGAAAGAGGGCCCAGTTGCGGATCCAACATGCGGAAGAGGAGCTTCGCGGGCTTCAAGCCACCGAGGTTGAGCTCGGTGCTGTGGTCGAGGCTGCTCGCGAGCGTAGCAGGAGGGCTTCTCTTCAAGTAGAGGAGCTACAGAGAGAGCTTCAGGAGGCTGAGCTAGTGTGCGACAGTGCACAGACTGAGGTGGACATACGGTATATTCAACAATCCGATCCAGAGGGATGCTGGAAGTTCTTCCTGATACTTTATGGACACGCGGACCCCAACGCTCGCACGAGGGACAATCGTGAGGGAAACGCTGCCTACCCCCTTCAAAAAAAAGGAAAAGGAAAAAAATCAGTGATAAGTGGAATGTGGATCTAGGAAGCTGGGAATCCCCATTGAAATAAATAAGGAGACTCGTGTGAAATGGTGAAGTAGACCTCTCGATGAAATTACAATAAAGGATGAATCCTAGTAGCTGAGAATCCCCGTTGAGACGCATGAGGAGACTCATGTCGAACAGTAAAATCCATAATAAAATTATGATAAGGGATGGATCTTAGTAGCCGAGAATCCCCATTGAGACACATGATGAGACTCGTGTTGAACGGTGAAGTCCATAATGACACTGCAAATAAAGGGATGAATCTTAGTAGCCGAAAATCCCCACTGAAACAAATGAGGAGACTCGTGCCGAACAGTGAAATCCTGAATTAAAGATAAACAATGGGGTGGGGCGAAGCAACCAAAAGTTGAAAGCCCAAATGCAAGTGTAGACGCTGGAGCAATCCTCTAGTCTCACTTAGAATGTCTACGTGTCCCTATGCGTAAGGTTCGTTGATTACATGCCCACACTAGCACACCATGGAGGAACGGTCTCGAGTGTAGATTGCGGTTCACGCTATGCATATGTTCTATGCGGTGTCCACTCTGCGAATGCACACTTCCCTTAATTGTGCTCCGTGAGTCGCACCTAGCCTATGAATCATGGGCGCTATCCATACCCTATTCCCGATATAGGGGAGCTACCCTACATATATCCAATGTCTGCTATTGATGAATGCCTGCATGTTTGCATGAATGAAAAGACACACCTAACATCTTCTAAATGGGCTACACCCGCAGGCCCCGCTCCCTTGTCCCTCTCTCACGTTGCCTACGGGTGGGGGGCATTTGTTGACACTTAAATAAATAATTAAATAATAAAATATATAATAAAATCAATTGTCACGCCCCGAACCGATAGCAGTGGAACGTGTAGTTCGGAACGTGGCAGTGTAACAGTCGTGAACAATCAGAGCATGTTCAGGTGGCTGGTGACTTTTAGCATTGGTGTGATGGCCTTACACGTTCTTACGTTGTTTTGGTCATCCCAGCTTAAGTTTGTTCAGCTCCTGATGTGCTACGCTTCTATTGAAGTGATCGATTAGATTCCTTGGTTGAGAAGATGCTCGAGCGAACCTAGGATTGCCCTTCCTGGTGAGCTTCTGTTGGTCAAGCTTGATGCTTCTCATCCCGTTTGGTGGAGTCTTTTCGAGGTAAGCCTTAGAATTGCTGTCTTAGTAATGCCTTTATCCTGTGTCTGCATAAGTGTGGACAGTGTTTATTCTGAGCCTGATCTGCTCCTTATTCTACGGTTGCTTAGCTTTAGACCTAATCCTTGTGTTGAGAGCCGTTGTGCACCATATTCGTCATGCCGTGTCTGGCGACTGATGCGTTGTGAGGGCTCGATAATTGTTTCAGGACGTGATGGTAAGCTGAGATTAGCATTCTTCTTTGTGCTTTGTGTTGAAGCTGGTACTCCCCTTGGTTTGCACTTAGGAGACTTGTGATCAGTTGCTCATAGGATCAATACTCATGGTGTATTATATTACGATTTTTATGAATTATGATGGCACTGAGTATGTGCTAAGATACGGATACCGAGGTTTTTCTGATACCTGTGTGCGTTGTATGAGTGTGCAGTGGAAGCGTGTGGGCTGGTCACCCACGGGTCGAGGATCGTTGTTGTAAGATTCTGGCCGGTCGAGAGAATTACTTTTCTCGATGTGACTTCATCTTGACTTCCTATGCCTTGATGTTGTCTTACCGTGTCGTTGCTAGAGATATTCTGGTGTTGGCATCGGCATTGTAAGTATTGGGGAATCTGTCGGCATTCTTGCTGATTGAGTACCCTCTGCTCCTCTATAATTCTTTCTTGGGTGTCGTGCTCTCGAGACATGATCGTGGTCCTTGAGATGTGTTTCCCGAGATTACTATTCTTGTTGTCGTGGGTCCTTTCTTGGTGAGTTGTTCGATGCATGGCTAGTCCCTTGTGATTGTGCGTTCAGTTGTTATTGTACCTTGATGTGACCCAGCTTGTAGTTGTGTTCCGTGGTTCTGTGTTCAGAACGAAGCTGAAAGGGCTACAAATACTGATGTCCCAGCAGATTTAGCCACCTCCCATCTGGGGGCTAAATAAGGGGGAAAAAAACCTTTAACCCGGCTAAGGTGAAAACTCGCAAGGGCGCCTCAGGCAAAAATAGGTAATCCCTCGGTGCGAAAACCCGCAGGAGCACACCGAAAAAAGCTAAAGGGGGTCAGTCTTGACGAAAACCCGAAAGGGCCGTAAGGCTGGTAAAGTAAAAAAAAAAAAGTAACATACAGGCAAGAGGATGAAAGCAAAAGCTACTGAGCTATATCATTTATTCATTAATGTTATCAAAGAAAAAAAGCCCGCGACAAGCCCTCGGTGATAACTATGGGAAGGGACAACTGACAACTTCCCGTACCAGTTGGGAGTTTTCAATGCTAAGATCCTCTCCAGTAAGCAATCGTGGATAAAGTCATCGTTCGCAAGTTTCACCCCTGAGAGTGTCAAGAACAAACCATCCATAGTAGGCTCCATGGACTTATGTTGCTCGTGTAAGTGCCAAACTACCGAAGCCAGTGGTGCCGCAAGAACAGAGAAGCTGTCATGGTGCTGGAAGAAGCCCAAACTCTACCGATCAGGGTACTACTTCTGCCGAGTGAAACCCTCTGGAAAGCTCGGATAAGAGATGGCGCATATGCCCTGCGTGCTATCCCTCCCCAGTAATATGGCTCGCTCAAGGCGGTGCCTCTCCTCCGGCAAAAGGGGATCATCGCTCTCCATGCCAGTAAGAGCAAAACTCTGGATAAAGAGATGAAGATGACGGTCCAAAGGATAGTGGGATGGATACCCCCCTGACCGGTCATATGTGTGGACTCTGTCTCGCCTTATAATGTGAGAATTATCCACAAGTCCCTCGCTATCACCAGCACTTTCAGTCAGGCCTTCAGCGACCCAGTAACAGCCACGATCCATCTCATCGAAGTTGTCATTAGTGATAGTATAGGGAGGAAAAGGCGGCATGTGTCAATCAATCCACCGAATATAACAGTCATTAGCACCCCTAGTTCTTGTACTCCTAGATCGGTCCCTATATCCGTTGTTGCGAGCCATGTTTATAAGCACTGTGGAAATAAAAAAGGGCAAGACCGACCCAGTGGGCAGGTTGACCTAAACACAATTTCTTCACCTGTTTTGGTCTTCGATTGACCCAGTCGAGACCCTTTAGTCGACATTTGGCCCCATGGATGTTCTGAACACCCTGTGGGGACCAAGACCATATTTTTGGGTGTCTGTAGGTATCATGTTACCTCGATTAGCATGCCCGTATTATTTTGAGGGTCCGAGTGACCCCATGTGTTTTGGGCTTTCTTGTTGTGCTAGATCGAGTCACTGTGTACCGGTGTAGGTGTGGAGGGCTGTGCCTGCATGGCGTTAGCTTCTTCGAAAAGTGATTTTTGTGTGGGCCATGCATATGGCCAATGACTGAGAGTTCTGTGACCCAACTTGGGGCCGGGGGCTTCTTGGTCTCCCTTGAAAAGGGAATGGACTTAGCGGTTATGAGCCACCTTAAGAGTTCTCTTACCGTGGTTTTTGACTCTAGGACTAGGGTGATTTGACGGCATGGCATTGTATTATATAACAGTCTTGGCCTGAGTTGCGTGACTCGAGGACTGTTGGATTAGTAGGTCTAGCTAGCCATACAGAGTCTGGTGGCACCGAGCCACCTAGTACTTCGTGATACTTGCGACGGGTGCGTGCGTGACCTTCGATACTTTAGTGTTTCCCCTATATAGAGAGTGTCCATGTTCAGTGGCCCCCAAGTAGTCGTAGCTTGCCTGGGCACGCGTGTGCTGACCCACCAGGGAGTGGGTGGAGAGCTACCCCTAGAAGAGATGGTTTTGGGCTGGTTGCCGTAGGGCCTTCCACTATGGCAGCTCGAGTCTGGGCCGGGAGGAAAACCAGCTCGACGTCGTTTCGCCCGAAAATCGAGAAGGATGGGAGAGAGGGAGAGAGAGAACATGAGTGAGAGTGAGAGAGAGAGAGAGAGTCGACGAGAGAGAGTGAGGAGAGAGAAGGGAGAGGGGGGTTTAACGTGGGATTTTTTTGATTTTTATTTTTTTTGAAAAATTTACTTAAATTACATTTTAACCCCTCAAATCTCTGAAATTATAAATACGCCTATTTAATTTCAATAATTCTTTAACAAATTCTAATAAATGCCTAACCAAGGCCTAAAAATCTATCAAGATGAAATGAAGAAAGGAGCTCGAAGTCATCTTAGAGTGACTAATCTGGAGGAACTTCCTTTTGGACGATTTTGTGACTTTAACTTGGCTCACACCGAGTTCCTAGCTATATCGGGTCTTTGATGAAGTGGTCATACAATAGACCCCTAGCTTGAGCGATCTTGGATGCCTTTTTAGCTGAATAGCCTAAGCCTGTGCTACCTTTAGAAACTTTGAGCCTCGTCCTGCGAGTGGGGCCTTGCTCGTGCTGGCCAAGACCTCTACCCATCGTGAAACCCATTATTGTCATCTTTTCCCATCCTTTTTCGAACGGGATGTTAGAGTGAGTGATTGGTCAAGGAAGAACGGAGTGATTTGATTGACACAAGGCGGAGGGCCCTATGGCGCCCACTATGGAGAGGGCGGGTTTCTTTCCCTTATCTAGAATGGTCATGAAGGGGATCTATTCAGAGGTGATAGCGTTGAGAGTCTCTAGTAACGGGATACTCTCGATCTTGATCACCCTGCCATTGTAAGGAAATTTGAAACATTGATGGGCTGTTGATGGGATTCCCAGGGTTTGTTCAATCCACGGCCACCCTAGAATGGCTTTGTATGTCGAGTCAACGTCTAGGACAAAGAAGTCTGAACACATGACCACGGGGCCCAGGACAAGTTGTAAGGTTACCTTGCCTTTCACGCACCATCTCGAGTTGTCGTGTGCTAAAATGGTGGTGCACACCTTTTCTAGGTTCTCATCTTGCAGACCAATCTTTTGAATAGTTTTCATAGGACAGACATTTATAGATGCTCCCATGTCAATCAAAGTGGAGTCAACCTTGACTCCGTTGAGAGTAACGGTGAGGCACAACGGGAGTGACCTGCTCTCGAGTTGAGCAAGATCTTTGTCGGAGAAGGACATGGAGGGTCTATGGGTGAGGGCCATGATGGCATCAGTCAGACCACTTGTGATGGCTCGGACCCTTCAGATCCTTCTTCTCAGGTCTCAGACTTACTTTGTCAGAGAATTTGTGCCCGTTCTATTCGGAATTATCTTCTGGACATCTTTCGTGTTTGGATCCGTGCGATTCAGGTCAGTTTCGGAGGTCGAACCAGATGGAAAGATGATCCACAATTCTGCCCCTATCACCAAGAGAGGGGCACTCCATTGAGGACCGCTATGTATGCAAGGATATTGTCAAAGGCCTGATTCAGAAAGGTGAATTACAAATGGGTAAATATAAGGTGGACCCATCTCGCCCTCACCAATTGCCCATCTTCATGATGTCAGCCAACATGGCCTCGTTGTACCAGCTGAAGCGATACATGCTCTAAAGGGCATTCCAACCCTTCAAGCTGTGGCGAGAGGCCAGAAAATAAATACAAGATGCGGATGGTACTCCATTATGGGGGTAGGTGCTGAAAAGAAAGCTAAAGATGAAAGAAGAGCTGCTGCTCCGCTTTGCCCCCCGGCTTCTCTCAAGTTGACCAATTCAAGTGAAGTCAGCCAATGCCAGGGCCGACAACTAAAGGATGAAGCTATGAAGAGGAGCCTATGGCTAATGATCCCTTTGGATGAAAAGATCCAGCAAGCTGCAACTGCCGCTTTGCACATTCCACCACATGGTGAGGGACGCTCATGACTCTCCTCCAGAAAGGTGTGCTCCCGCCCGCCACAATCCCTTGTGCTAGGTAAAGGGGAAGGGGGAGCAATGTCAATCCAATGTAATGATGAAAATGATGATGATGTAGGCCTATCAAAAGTCAGTAGATTGCAGGTTTCTCTACTGTGCATAATCCTGCTAAAATAAAAAAGATAATGATAATAATGATGTTGAATGATCGCGAATAAGAAAATGATGCTGAAAAGAAAATGAAACCAAATGAAATGATGACCCAAATGACGATAAATGATGATGCTAAAAAAAATGCCTTTGGCTTAGACCTCATGAAGTCAGTGTTGAGTCTCTCTGATTGATTTTGATGATAACAAAACCTTGAACTTAATTTCTACCTCAATGCCCTGTCGACATAATCTAGACTGAGATTTGAGTGCGTTTTAGCATGCTTAAGATCACCGTGTGTAATGACAAAACTCTCAAAATGATCTACGGCTTTCAAGATTTCTAAATGCATAAACAAAGCCAAATCTAATCCCAAAATG
Organism: Amorphophallus titanum; assembly: GCA_024336825.1. Classification (NCBI taxonomy): domain Eukaryota; kingdom Viridiplantae; phylum Streptophyta; class Magnoliopsida; order Alismatales; family Araceae; genus Amorphophallus; species Amorphophallus titanum. The sequence continues at coordinate 1,957,487 of JANBPO010007496.1, read as the reverse complement.
CATTTAAAGAATAAGGACATTAAGCCATTATCATTTGGATGAGTTGACACGTTCACTATGAGCAAGAATAGACTACTAGGTGGGAAAATTTTATCAAAGACAATTATAGGAGCGATCGCTGGTTGACAGTCTTCCTGGACTCTCTCATTCAGGTTAGTGAAAGGGTAGGAAATTTGATGAGAAGACTGAGGGCAATTCACACTAAAACTCTAGAGAAAACCAATGAAATGCTCCAGCATGCCTCTAGCATTCGTGAAGATCAAGGAAATCTCAACCTCAACTATGCCACCTTGACCGACACCTCCACCAACATTTTAGATCAAGTGGCTACATCAATAACATCTATCAAAGACCGCATTGTCACTGAGGCTGGTTGTACTATTGTTGCCACAACTCAGATATAAGCCTCCGTATATGCCGATACCCTGAGACACATTGATGCCTTCACTCGCATGAAAGACAAGCTCTACTTTGACTCTAACAAGCTCCTTTCTGCTTCCTCGAAGCTGGCGACTCAGGTCCAGTCTGATATAGCTCTCATTATGAACAACTCCACCAAGGTCCTTGAAGCCTCCTCGAAGCTTTCAGACCAAGTCCATACAGATACAACTATGATGGTGGGCAGCTGCACCAAAGCTGCAGCCAAGATGGATGTCATCTATAACAAACTTGATTTGGTGGGCACTAAAATTCTGGAGCTAATCCATCTCAAACAAGCTCAGCTCTAACCTATGTTGGAAGACACTGGTGATGAGTGGCATCCTCCTCCCACTAAAGCTACCTCCTCTTTTGTTCCCCCGAATAAAGGGACACAACAGTAGACGCAGATAGAGTACATTTGTGAAATGTTGCACAACTGGTTAGAGGATATAATTGGCAACATCCAGACCCTTCACCGGTATGTGAAACAAAGGGATGAGCAGCTCACACAAAAAGTAGACTCTCTCACTACTGCAGTCAAGCTACTGTAAGAACAATTCCATGCAGCACAGCTGGGTCAATTTCTAGGTAGCACAAGTACCGGCATTCTATTAGCTCCTTCACCCCCTCCTTGCTGATGATAAAGGGGGAGAAGCTCTATAGATAGTCACATCATCCAGCATGGGCATCTAGTTAGGCTTGCATCTAGTAATTAGTTTTCAAAGTATTAAAACGTACCACACACCAAGCGAACACTTGGCCCGGTAAGCTGGTAGCTAAGAACCTCCACGCAACGTCCTCGAACCCCGAGGAAGAGCCACCGCACTTGAAAACCAGGGGTGAGTCTCCTATCACTGGCTCAGTAAGGATCCCGCAGAACCCCAACCGAGAAAACAACTACGGGAGGAAAAGCAGGAACTACGAAAGCAGGAAAGTAACTACGGCGGCCAGCAAAACCATGGCTCTATAGCTACTCCTACTGTACCAAAAATACGACCGGATCTCCTGTCGAGGGACAACCAAGTCACGCACCTGACATCCCGATCCCACGGTCGGGGGACAACCAGACACGAACCGCCCTGACCACACTACTAGGAAAATGCCACGATGACCCAGTCACGAAAATCTACCCTCGTAGCAGGGCCTGAGCCGAAACTACACAGTCTGGAAACACAGTCACGACCTTACTGTCGTGAACTCTACACCGTCTAGAGCAAGCCCTCGATGACGCTCACCGAAAATCCAAGACCTTGACTTCGGGAACGCTCCCGAAATAACATTTGAAACCCCATCTCATAGATGAGAAACGAAAATTGAAACAAGACAACACACGTCACGTGACAGGAGCACCGCCCACTCGAAGAATGACCGGATGCATCCCCTGACGTCTTACACCGCGTCACAAGTGTCTAGCTACGACACCCCGGGCGTGAGACTCAGACACACCAAGTAACCAGAAGTACAATAAAATAAGGACTAGCTGAGGTCGTGCTCGTCAATGCGGGTCCAAACCCTCAGCCTCGTGTGCACACTCAAACCATACGTCCTAGGTCTATCCTCTAGCTGGTAATTTCTCCACCAGCCCAGACTCGACAGTACGCCGGGACCCTATGGCCGACACACGCGTGCCGTGGAAGCTACGACTAGTGGATGGGTCACGAAACATGGACTTAGAAAATCATGCATGCACCCATTGCGAGTAACATGGAGTAACAGGTGGCTCGAAGCCACCAGACTCTGGACAGCCCACTAGACCTGCTGAACTCAATGGTCCTTGAGTCACGAGACTTGGGGTCAAGACCGTTGCACGTGATGGCACAGTGCCGTCAATCTGGCCTAATCCCTAGGTCTGAAACCACGGTGACATGATTATTAAGGTAGCTCACAAATCATCAAGTTAATCCCTCATCCAAGGGAGACACAGAAAATCTCCAGCCCCAGGCTGGTTGACTGAACTCACAGTTCAAGGCCACACACATGGCCCACATGAAAACACTTCTCGGAGAGACCCACGACGTACGGGGAGGGCCCACCACACTCGTACCGATTCACGGTGACTCGGTCTAACGCAACCACAAAAACTCAAAACACTCGCAGGGTCACCCGGACCTTCAAGACCCACGACACGCTAATCAAGATAGCACGATACCTCCAGACACTCAAAAATATGGTCACGGTACCCACGGGGTGTCCGGGACACACACACGGGCCAAGGAAGGCATGTCAGGCTGCCTTCCCACCCTCTGGCCTGCGAGACTGACCACCCACATGAACGCGCACCCCGCTCTGGGCGCGTTCATGAACGCGACCCCTACCCTGAGCGCGACAAGGGAAGAATGCACCCGCTACGAGGGGCGCGATCCCAATCAACATGGTGGGTCCCTCAGCCGCGACAACGGCAGAACACGACGGGGCTAACGACCGCGACCTGGTCGCGGTTGGTCTCACCATCACGACCCTAACCACCCTACTGTTCATCTTCCTCGATGAACACGGCGCCCCGATACGGCGCCTTCTATGAAGAATGCGGCCACTGTGATGGTCACGTTCTCAGTCCGTGCCCGAAAAATGGGAAAATCACGGGAAAATCCATTCCACGCCCCAATCACCCCCAGGTGAAGGGGAAACAAAAGGGGAAATCTCTCCCAAGCCCTAGGCATGCATCTAAACCCCTGGATCGGCCAAAAACACTGTAAAACGGGAGATCCGACTCACCCCCCAAAACATGAATTTTTTTTAAAATCTCCAAATATGCCCGCTTGGCTCACCACGGTCTACAAAACTCGCGGGAAATGAAGTACGCAGGTTAAAGATCCGTCCCCCTACCTCCACCGAAGATTTTACGCACTGTGGATGTCGGTCCACGAAGAAAACTCCGTAAAACCCTCGCCGGCTCGTGATGCCACGAACCGCCTCCACCATCGCGATCCTCGCTCCATCCTCGCCGCTCCACGCCCCATGATCCTCACCGCCTCTCCCCTGTCTACCTCCGTCGGCCGCCGGAGAAGAGAGGGAGAGAAGAGAGAAATGAGAGATGGGGAGAGAGAAAAAGGGTTAGGAGTTATATATAAAAAAATCTAAAAATTTAAGAAATTTAAAAAAATAAGAAAAAATTACCTCTGCGATCCTCGGAAGACGCACAACGTAGTGGTACTGTCACGGAGTCGGAGAACGCAACGGTTCACCCTATACAGTGTTTCGAAGGTCTGACCTGTAAAAATATGTGGAAACCGCTAAACTCAATCCGGGACGCCCGAACAAGATCCGAAACCCACGGATCCTGATCCAAAGAATATCCAAAAAACCTGGGGCATTACAGCCCTCCCCCTTATAATAATTTCATCCTCAAAATTCTGGACAAGCACTACGCGACAAGGGGAGAATGCCATAAACCAACTGACGACGCTGTCAGAGCCCCAATCAAACCTCGCTATTCGTAAAAATCCCGATCCTGAGACACGCGGCCAGACAATGATCAAGGACAACGTCTCGCTCACAATCCAAGACAAATCGATCTTCAGAGCAGGCACATGCAAGAAGTACAAGTCTGGCGTCGCCTCAGCCAAAATGAAAACCAACCACGACATCACTACCATGATCTCGCATACCGAGAACACGCAACCCTCATCACGAAAACCAACACCGGTCAACACCCACGCTCGGTGGACCAACCAAATGCCAGCTTCACAGCTCGCTGACCAATCCTACACCTTGCGCCAAGGACGACCAACACTGAGCTTCCACTAGCCCACACCTGACAAGTCGACCGCTTACAATAGCACCGAACCAACTCTTGCCTGAAGACAACTTCTCACAAACCCCAGATCCAATCCGAGAAAAGCACATCTCATAATCGGGCACCCATGCCCTCGCTGGCACACGGCTCTCGCCACTCTCGATCCCCAACAACTAGCTTCTTCTGTCTGTGAAAGACCATCCACGGGTCACCAGATATGCGTCAATGGGAAACCTCCACCAGCCCAACAAGCATGCTCCAAATTACGGGGACTTCCCCTTGGAGGCTTTGTTCCCTAGCCTCTTTGCGGTAGCTTCGAACCCTCTGGGTGTAGTCTCTCGTGCCTTTGACCACCTCCTCCTGGGAGGTGCTTAGGTACTTTCAGAAGGAATCTCAGACAAGAGGATTTGGGGAAATTTCATGGCCTTCTCTCTTTCTTACTTACCTATTGTCCTCGAGACAGTGAGGATGTGTGGGATTGGAGGTGGGAGGAGGGAGGCTCATTTACGATTAGATTGGCATTTACTGTCATCTCATATGGAGGTGTTCGCCACTGCCTTCATAATCAAGTGTGGAGACCAAAGAACCCCTTGAAGGTGAAGATTATGACGTGGAGAGTCTCTCATGGGAGGTTACAGACCCGAGACAAGTTGTCCCCCTTCCTTTCGGCGTTTTACCGACCTACTGTCTATGTGGTGTGGACAACAAGTCCCTTGACCACCTGTTCGTAGGCTGCTCCTTCTCACAGGGGGTGTGGAAGGAGATCGCTAAAAGGACCAATTGCAGCATCGCCTGAAGTTGTGATGTTCACCACCTACTCTGGCATTGGGAAAGACCTTGGTCTCTCTGGACTGACGGGATGGTGTCGTGGCTGATCCTTCACGTCACACTGTGGACGCTGTGGAGGGAGCGGAACCATCATATATTTAGGAGGGAGTCTCGGGATGAAGATATTGTTGCTTCTTTTGTTTGTGCTAGAGTAAGGGAATGGGATGTCACTCTTTGTAATGCGAATTCCCTTCTCTTTTTGTTTATTTGGAGGGTTAGGCGGATCCAAACACTTTGTGTGGAACTCTTTTGTATAGGTTTTCAGGGTTGCCTTTTTGGGTTGTGTAAGCCAACACTTGTGCATTCCTTTTCTTTATACATTAATGGTAATACCCACGTTCAAAAAAAAATTTGAAGGTTTGCCATGCCGAGAACAATTTAGTACGGTGCGGTACGATGTTCGTACCATGCCGAGAACAATTTTTTGTGTCACAACTCAGATAGGTTTAGAGAAGAAGATAGGAGAGGGGTCTCCGGTTGAGATCTTCCAAGGGGAGCTATGCTGACGGCGAGTCGCATCGCCTGGCCATCGTATTCCAAAATTGATTATATAATAGAGATTTTAACACGCCATGACACATAATCAAAGCCATCAAAAATAAGAAGTAAATTCACATTAGCCATCTTGAAATGATCTTTACTCCTAGACTGTGAGGTCCGTAAAGTAAATCAGAGACTCTGCTCTGATACCAATTGTTGGCCCAGATAACAATATACGCAGATAAGGAGGGGGGGTTGAATTGTCCCCCAAAAATGTTGACCAATTTTTAAAACTAACTTGCAGATTTAACGTAATTGATGTGAATAAGCTAAATGAGAATAAACTAGATTCACTCAATCAAATCGTGCCCACTCGATCAAGACAATAGAGAATAGAAAGCTAGCACACACCACAATGCACATGAAATTTTAAGGTGGTTCGGGACCACGATGGGCTCCCTACGTCCACCCCTCACCAAACTTGGTGAGGCTCACTCGCTTCACAAGAAGCACATGGAGTAGAAACTCCAACACACACGGAGACTTCGTCTGTACAACGATCCAACTAGGGGATCAAACCACACACACACATGCTGTGCCAATCACAGTAATATCCACACGACCGTATGCAAACGGTCCACCCACAAGGTATTATCTAGTTTAGAAAATCCAGAAATATGATCAATACAGCTCAACCCAAAATGTAAATAATGGAAAGCAACATAGATAGATGATGGAAGGTTGTAGAATGTTTTCCCTTGAGCTCTACAAGTCGATTGAAGAAGTTCCTCGAAGTCTAGGTCGGAGGGAAGTCAGATGGCGTCGATTTGAGCATCTCTACGATCCTCTCTTCAAGCCGCTCCACTTTCTCTTCTACCACAAGCTTCAAAGGTGGACAGATGTAGATCAAAACCTTCCTTAAAGTGCTCCTCTTTATTTTCCCCCTTTTCGTTTCCTACAAGGTAGAACGATATGAGCAAAATAGGGTTCTCTTCTCAAATTCGGAGGACACATTCATATATATAGAAGACTAACCAAAAGACCCAAATACCCCTCCAAAAATGTGTTAAAAACACCCTTAAATGATTAAGAAGCAATGGTGGGGATTTTGGTAAAGTTTTCAAGTGTTTTCAAAGGGCTTTAATGGGTTTCGCTCGAGATAATATGAAGGATAAGATCCTAGAGAAGATAGTACACGAATTGGTGGAGTAATATAGAAGATATTAGCCATGGAAGGAGGTCCTAGAGACCTGTGCGTGCAGAAAATAGAGTCATGTTCATATAAAAATTGTAAAAGTCCAAAAGGTTCAAATCTAAGATGAACACCCAAAATAGGGCTCTAGATTGATAAATCTCATGGATAATAGTGGGAATAAGAGTCCTTAAGACTTAGGGTCAATCTGGAAGCTTCCTCTTGAAGAAAATGGGTCAAACAAGGGTTCCAAGGAGTCCCACAATGAAGAAATTAGAGTTCAGAACGTTCAGGACTCTCTGTTTGGCAAACGATCTATTGCATGACCATCAGGGATGAAAACGGTCGAGGAAGGACCGCAAGGCTTTGGCAAACGGTCTATGGGGTGACCGCAAGGCTCTAGGGGTGAAACGGGATGATTTCGAGCAAGTTCCAAGGAAAATAGTCTAGTGAAGATCGCAAGGGACCACCAAATGGTCATCGGGGTGACCACAATGCTTCAGGGTTGAAACAGGGAGATTTCAGGCACGTTTGGGGCCTAACAGTCTAGGGAGGACCGTTTTAATGCCCTAGCGGTCTTCCAAGGACTGCTAGGCTGATGGGGAAGAAAAAATGGGCAAGCTTTGTGCGACTTTGGAAATTAGAGCATATCTCAAAAATGATGTAGAACTAGAGAAAGTGATAGAAGAAGAAAATATAGATAACTAAAAGATGAACAACTTTCGTGAAGAGAGAAAGATGAAAAGATGATAATAAGAGGGAGAAAAGGGGGTGAGAAGATAGGAAAAATGTTGGGTTCACTGGTGAATAGTGTAGCCTACCAGAAAAATGTGAGTAACTTGAAATCGGTGCAGAACTAGCTAATGGTGTAGAAGAAGAAATTGTAGAGCTCGAAACAACGAACAACTTTCATGATGGGAACTTTTCAAATAGAGGAAAAGAAGTTGATGAAAAAGGGTTGTGTTCAGGACTGTGTAATGAAAAGAGCCAAATACTTGATGGGAGTGGACCTGAATGGGCCGAAAGTCGACTTGGAAGTCGGAAATTGAGAAAATAAGCATTTTATTTAAGCGTGGGGCGTGCCAGTCACCAGAGTGAAAAGTTTATTGTGTGCTCGATCTGACTTAGTCAGACGAATGTGAGGCTCGTGTCGGGACTTAGAACTCGCCGTACCTTAAAGGTTACGATGTTAATTACGTCCCTCCGAAAGAGAGACAACCCTTGATTAATCGCCAAAAATAGAGAGACCATGGGGCCTATTGAATATATAAAAGATGTAATGGCAGGCAAGCACACAATCTGGTGGTATTTGCCTATTAAAATGGCTCCCAGTACAAGGCAGAGAACGTAGGTCCGAGAACCACCATCACGCATAGTGAAAGCCTCCGGTCGGACATAACCTGACTTTCTTCTAATCACCATTTGGTATACCAGAGAAACGGAGCATGCAATCATACAAGATAGCAGTATTTAATTTTGTTGTTTATTGTTTGTGTAATTGTTTATTGGTGACTACGAGGGAGATTTTGGTAACATCTCTCTTGTTTCAAGAGTTATCAGACCCTTTTCTTTTGAGACTGCACATGATGTTACGGTGCACACATATGGACCCATGAGGTGGGTCGAGCGTGATCGTATTCAGGCAGACTTGTGTGTTATCAGGACAATGTATGCCGAGGTGCGGCAACTTTGATATTTGAGAAACGAGAGAATGCAGTTAAAAATCGATCAAAAGGAATCAAATGCAGCAGATTATTGGCCCGAGATGAAGTTATGCCACGGCCACGATGGGTTGAATCTCAAAGCCCAAGCACGACTTGTCGGGTTGTCATTAATATTCTCCACACTCAGGGTCTTGAGGGGCTGAGAGCTCCGAGGCGGGCACAGTCACGTTCATTGTTCCTGATTTATTCTTATTATTATTTTAGATGCATGAATGCGCCTCTTCTTTTAATTCTTTGTTCTTATTTCGTTTATGTTATTCCCCCTTGCATTGTTTATTTGTTTATTTTTTACATTGCATGCAGCTATTTTATTTTCTTTATTGGCCTTTGTTTGATTATTATTTATTTATCATTTCTTTATTCAGTTTCTATTTTTATTCTCTTTACTTATTTATTATTATTTATTTATTTATCCTTTATTTGGCCATTATTCCACATCCCGGGACCCCCCCACGGCACCCCACACATGGTCCCCACATGATGCCTAGCATCAGTCAGACCACGGGTCAGCACGTGGATCGATGTTTACTCACCTGAGACTCGAATCGGCACGGAAGAAATCACTGACTAGGCCTCAGATGATGAACGATCCATCATTGGCTGCTTAAGGATGAACGGCTAACCCGTAGCCACGTATGGGAGAAGGATGGTCCACCCTAGCTGTTCATTAACCCAACAGCAAGAAACACGAACGGCTGAACACTAGCCACTCAAGGGAAGGGCGGCTAGAACCTCGCCATTCAAAGGCATGGGCGGACCCACCTGGACTGCTCATCCACCAATGGTACGATAGGACGAACGGCCAAAATGTGGCCGCTCATGGGACACACAGCTATCTCCTAGCTGCTGACCCCGAACACTACGTAACGGTAACAAACAACGGTCAGAAACTCACGGGATGAGCGGTTGGTCTCAGGCCACTCAAGGGGATGAGCGGTCGTACCACTAGCCACACTTGCCCCCGAAGGGCAGTCAGGCCAGGGCCGCATAAAGAGGGATGGCTGACTTTCAGCCGCACCAAGGGGATGGACAGTCCAACACGACCGTACCTCCTCCAATGGTAAAACACACGTACGGCTGGACCCTAGCCGCACAGGGGAAGGGCAGCTAGGAACTCACCACACAAGGCATGTGCGGACCAACCTTGGCCGCACCAGCTACCAACGGCACCAGGTGACGTACGGCCAGCCCCTGGCCGTAAGAAGGGTCATGCGGCCAGATCCTGGCCGCACACCCTAGTGCACTGTGCAATGGTCACAAACAACGGTCAAAAACTCAGGGGATGGGTTGTTGACATGGGGGCGCACATAGGGGACGTGCGGCCCCATGACTGACCGCACAAGTCACAGCGCTCCGAGCTGAAGTGCGGTCCCCACCTGAGTCACACATGGGGATGTGCGGGCCCTAGTTCGACCGCACAATTCTCACCAGCGCGAAAACGGCGGACTCACTGGATTTCGCCCATTCCGGCCCCATACAAGCCCCACGGAGGGGGAAATGAAGGGAAAACAACCCCCAAGCCCCCTAGCCTCCTTGCTTTACGGTTGCTTGGCTTTGAACTCCGTCATGGTGTTAAGAGCTATTGCGTATCATGTTTGTCGTGTCGTGTCCAGCGGCCGATGTATTGTGAAGACTTATTTATCATTTTAGGACGTGAAGGTAAGCTGAGATTGGCATTTCTTCTTGTGCTTTGTGCTGATGCTGGTGCTCTCTTTCTTTGCAGTTTGGCTTCTTGTGAACAGTTGTTCGTTGGATCAGTACTCACGGCATGCTATTTGTGATTTTTATGAATTACGATGGCGCCGTGTATGCACTGAGATGCGGATGCTGAGCTATTTCTGATGCCTGTGTGCATTATTTGAGCGCGCAGTGGAAGCATGTGGGCTAATAACCCACGGGCCGAGGATCGTTGTTGTCAGATTCTGGCCAGTCGAGAGGTTTGCCTTTCTCGATGTGACTTCATCTTGGCTTCTTGTGTCTTGATGTTGTCTATTACCGTACTTTTGCTGGACGTATTCTGGTGTTGGCATTGGCATTTGTGAGTGTTGGGGAATTTTCCCGCATTCTTGTTGATTGAGTACCCTCTGCTCTGCACTTCCTTTTTGGGTGTTGTGTTCTTAAGGCATTAGCGCAGTCCTTGAGATACGTTCCCTGAGATTGCCATTTTCTTATTGTCGTAAGTCTTTTCTTGGTGAGCTACTCAATGCATGACTCGTCCCTGTAGTCGTGTGTTCAGCTGCTGTTGTGCCTTGATGTGACCCAACTTACAGTTGTGTTCCGTGGTTCTGTGTCCTGTACGGAGCCGGGATCCTGCAAGTGCTACCATAGTTGTCATTTTGGCACTATTACTCTATGATTTTGTGTATCTGTCTTGGCACTATGTGGATGCTGATCTTGTTGGTTAGCTTTGCTGTACTTCTCTCCTAGTGGAGTTAGCTTGCGACTCGATCAGATATAATATCTTAGTGAGGACTGACTTGATTGTGTTTGTGGTCCAGTGCTATTGTCGTTGGTGTCTTGTGTGCCAGGTGTTCCCTGTTACCTTTGACACTGGAGCCGATGACATTATCGAGCTATCAGCTGTGAGGATTGTGTTTCCTTGTTTAAGCTGATGCTTGCCATGTCTGGGCGCAACAATTCTTTTCGCCGGGTCGCGCAAACTTATTCCGTGAACAGGCCAACAGAGGCCGCAGCAAGTTAATTCTTGCAAAATTACTTCGGCGTCGATTTAGGCGCCGCCGACTTTAGGGATCGAAAGGGAGTCTTCTTCCACCGGCATCCCAGCCAACCGCCGCGGCCAGAAGGTGATCAGAAGCCGCCGTCCCAGCAGCCTAGTTCGCTTGCTGTCCTGCGGACTGAACTGAGTTGCTGAACTGAGTTGGAATAGTGCCGAGCCGGACCAGCAGCCCGCCTCCGGTCCGAGAGCCCTTCCAGCTTGCTGCCCGTCAACCCGAGACCGCTACTCCCAGGTCCCATTGTAGCCCTTTACCTCCCTGCGTGGAGTGGGCAGTTATGGTCTTGGCCGGGGTCGTCTTCCCCACGCCCCGAGCGTGGAGGTACACTCGCCACCCTCCTTATTTGGCATTGTGCTTATTTCGTATATGTTCATGAATGCCGCTGCTAGAGTGATAGAAAATTTGCTCGTTCAATTTCATTCATCGCTGTGAGAGTGAGTGAGTGGAACCCGCCCGTTCCGTGACTCAATCCGAGCACGCGGAAAAGCCGAAACCCGAGACTCATTGCCGGTTTCTCAACCGCGCAGATCAACACGCTTCCCTCGCCCGATCGCGAGCTTGCCTAGAGTCTTAGGTCCCGCATCAAATTGGTGTTGAGTCCGCGTCGTCGTCCCGCATCAAAATGGTATCAGAGCCTAGTTGAGTCTAGGGTAGTCTTTGCATAAAAAAGTGTCTTGGTTTGCATATCATCCCAGTACCCGGTATATCAAAAGACGTTACTGGAAAGATAGGTTATGCCTATTTGGAAAGTATCCCCTTGCGTGAGGTTTCTACCTCTGCCACGTACCGGATATTGGTTAAGTCTAGGTCCTAGAGTTGTCTTGCATTCATGTCCATGTAGCATTCCACAGTCTCCAATGGATTCCCAGTCGCCTAGGCGATATGACCGTTGGCACACCCATGGGCTTGGCAACCATCCCCTCCACTTCCATAGGCCCGAAACCTCAAACTTTTATGGCTCCAACGTCCTGAGCGACTACCTACATTGAGAAGTCACCATGGACAAGTATTTTGATTGTTACACTATGTTCGGCACCGTGGAGGCCAATTTTGCCAAAAAGAGGCTTGTCCACAAAGTCGCATGGAAATGGGAGAGCGCTGAACGCATGAGGGAGATTAGGAGGCAATGGCCTATCGAGTCATGACAGGAGATGAAGGATGAGCTTAGAAAGATCCACCTGCCTTTCCCAGTCACCTCCAATCGACCCTACCCAATCACCTCTAATCAAGTGGGTCATAGTCGGAGACAGAGGGACCTGCATGTAGACGCGCCTAGACCCAAGACTAGGCCAAGCCATTATGAGCAAGTCCATCACGATGCCCCTACTCTAACCCCACCATTGCTGAACTCTTGCAAATGTTGTCGGATCGGTTAGATAGGAGGTGTTCTTATCTTGAGTCTCTAATTCCCCCTTGCCCACCTCCGAGATAGGATGAAGCCATACCCGAGCCTAAGGAGGTCGTAGCCGGTAGTCTTAACCCGGCGCCATCTACGGAGTCCCCAGGTCCTCTCCCCATCATGGAGGAGATCCTCGCCCCATCAGAGAGAGATGTTTCACCACAGCCTTCACCCTCCGATCTTTATTCGGAGCCACCTCAGCTAGAGCCACCCGTACTTCTAACGGGGAAGCTAATCATTGACGAGCCACTACTTAGCTGGCTTAAGAACGGCTTGGTCCCTAAAGCACCTTGCTACCCATCCATGGACCTCGCACTACAAATAGTGTCCGTCAACTCATTCCACACCACTTTCTGGTCTTTTCACCATGTTGATATCTTAGAAGACCTTATTAAGGGATTAGACTCGCCAATGAAGTTGACGTCCATGTTGGCCCAAGGCTTCGACCAACCTACAAGTCGTAGCTTCACCCATCCCGCTTTGGGGTCCATTACCTCCATGTGCACCGTGGGTCATGTCACCACGGAGGTGTTTTTATTCCTCTCCATGCTGGCCGAGCCTAACTCCATTTCACTTATCCCGAGGGAGGAACCATATCTTCTACATATGACCACCGTCCCACCCACCACAATGAATGAAGGTGAACATTTACACCTTCAATCATTCTAAACATGGGACCGTGTCATGAGGGAACCCATCTCGAGGGGTCACACATTCTTTAATCCCTTTGACCCCTTCCCTAGTGAGCCTCTTGACCCACAACCTTCATTCCACCTCTTCAGGGAAGTCCCCTATCACACCTCTCCCACACAGGCCAATCCACCTACACTCCGCAAGGAGCCCGTTCATTGGGGAAGTGAAGAAGGTGAATTGGCCTCTCCTGGCCTACCCAAACCTTCCAAACCTCCCAAATCCAAAAGGTCGTCAGTGCAAGAGTGGTGCATTTTGGGATGTCTAGGATTCCATGATTCCACCAACATTTGGTTGCATCGTGTGTATGCAAGTAACACATTCGGATGTCCTGGGCCACCATCGCATATGCATGGGTCAGTCTAACAATAGGTTTGTCTAGGGTCATGTGTGAGTCCATGTTTTCTTTATTTTGTCCAGGTTGTCAAGAGTCTATACATACATTTGTCGAGTTCATACGTCGAGTCGAGTCGATCTCATGCAAGCTCTTGGTGCCCGTCTCTTTTGAGTATGAGGCAAGACGGATCTCATGCGTACGTTGTGGACATGCTAGAGAGATATGGGATTAGCTCCTCCTTCAGTGTGTCGGATCTAGTCACCTATAGGGACCCAGCGGTGATTCCTAGTGAGTCATCGAGCCGTCTCCTTCCTTTAAGAGTGACCCCACCCCAGAGAGTCCACCACTAGCCTCATTCCCCAGCAGCGTGAGCATATATAACATATACGGGATGAGTAGGTGATGATTATTAGGAGTGGAGCGTACCCGTGCTACTTGGTACGGTGACGGATCCGCAGGAGCAACACACGAGTAGCCACACCTCTTACTCAACGGGGTCGAGTTCTTCTCACCCGGAGAGAATTGATGGGGACATCAAAGCAAGGCCATTAATTTTTTTATTTACATTTATGTCCTTGAGTAATTGGGTGTGCAATTGTATGGCAACTATAAGCTAATGTGTGAGTCCTTAGGATTTAGTGGGTTTCTTTGCAAAAGGCCATGATGGCCCGGCGGGACCCCCACCTTCCTTCCCATTGGTCCACATAGGTTCTAGGGCCCACTTGGGCTGGTCTTTGGTCCATGGGAACTTCATCTGAATTTCTGAAGTGGGCTACTATTGCTTAATGAATCTGTCATGCTGAAATTTGAACTTCATTGCCTTCCTCCCACTTTTTGATAATGTCAAAGGGGGATGAAGACTTATGTTTGTGTCAAATGTATGTTTGTGCCATATGTCAAATGGGGAGAAAAGATTATGATTGACAGAGATTGCTACAATATTTTGTCATCATCAAAAAGGGCGAGATTATTGGGTTCATTGTGTTGTGCTCTCTCTTAGTTTTGATGATAACATGATGCTACCGCCTCAACACGAGTCATATGCATAACTCTTCCCCGAGATTTCTTCCCACCTGCAGTAAACTATTGTGAAGATTCCTGTGTCTATGGTGGCTACTGCAACTGGTGCGATGGTGGAGGTCTGAACTACTGTGGTTGTGGAAACTGTATAGGTTGCCTCGACCTCAAAGGGCAATTACGCACCACGTGTCCCACCTGATCGCACCGGTAACAAACCATAAGCATGGTACACTGTCTACCCGGATGGCTCTCACCACATCTGGGACATGCTCTGGACTGACTCCCTACTGACCCTTGCCGTTGAGAAGGCACAAGTTATTGCCCACTACTTGCTGAAGCTTGCCGCTCTTGATGCTTCTTAGGCTTCCTGAACATTCTCTTAAATTTTAGCTTCAATGATGAAGAGCCACTTGCAGAAGGAACAGAAGAAGGCACGCTTGGCACACTCTACTTACCACTTGGCTGCTATTGCTGCTCACTCTGCTACGTTGGCCCCGCTTGGGTCTGCCCTTGAGTTCTAGCCATATCCAACTCCAATGCTGCTGCTACTTGATAAGACATGTCCATATCTACCACTCTAGTCACAAAAAGAGGCTGCCTCAATTCTGGCCGCAAACCACGCAGAAACTACTGAGTCTTTAGCCCTTCATCTGCCATGATATGTGGAGCATATCTACCCAATTCCACAAACTTGGTTCAGTACTATAGAATTGTCATATCAGCTAAGGCCAATTCCATGAACTGGTACATTTTGTCCATTCTGACATAAGCTGGACTGTATGTACATTCAAAGGAAGAGACAAACTCCCGCCAACTGATCAGTCAAATCGGCAAATCTGACAGAAGTGGATCTAGGTCCGAACCACTATGGATCCATTAAAACACGGACGTTACACATGCAGTCCACTGATATCGCCCCGTTCCGATTGACTGACCCTGGACAATCTGTTGACCATCCACAACACTCAATCCACTCTAAGGACATGAAGGCTAGAGGCGTCCATGACTGCTGCACCCCTCACAAGAGGCGGCATCTCCTTCCAAGAATAAAACTTATGATTCTCGACCATCAGCACCCCAAAACCAGCAAGAACATCACCTACCTGGTTGCATTCTCTAAAGCAGTGTATTAGCAGAGCGTGGACCTGATGGTAAGCCTTAAGAAGAGGCTTCCCCAAGGCAGAATAGTGTAAGGTGAAGAAGTCACAGACTCTATCAAGCCAACCAGCACCAAAGAATCAAAGTATATGGCAGATAAAGCAATATTACGAGAAATAGCCAACCGAAACCCATCAAGCAACACACGTGCCTCACCATCAGATTCGACCCCAGCCCATAGAAGTAACAAAAACCAAGTAACACCCTGCCAGAGATATATATCCCAAATGCAGCCTCCCTGCACACGGTCCAAGATTTCCTTTAGATGCACCATCCACATTCAGCACAACCCCATAAAGATCACTCTTCCAACGCAAGACATGACACTTGGGTGACTTTATCACACAATATAGGCTCAATTTAAGAACAAATGAAGGCATCTTCATTGGAAAGAACACCTTGAAGGACCTAGAGCTAAACACCACTTGCAAGCTAGAGGTGACATCACGAATAACATAGCGTTGTCCCATGACAGTACTTTTAAACATAGGCCACGTTTGGCATCTCAATGGAGGGTGGATTATGACCTTTAAATCTCCGCCTCCCAAAAGTCTCACCAAATGTATCTTTATCACATCAGATTATTTCAAAAGTTAGATTATGAGTTTTAGAGAGAGAAAGGGGGGAAAAGAGCACTTTTATAATCTCCAAAAGTTAATCTTCACCTATTTTTTCTCTCTAAAAGATTATGAAAAAAATTCATAATCTTAAAGTGTTGCCCGACGTGCCCTTAAGCTTGCACCGACTTTTCTAGATGTGCCAAGTATCTTTTCTCCCTAATCCCGCTTACGGCTGTCAACTATCTTGGAGAGTAATTTACAAAGTGTTTTGTTGAAGGCCTCGGCCAATCCATTGACTTGAGGGTTGTAGATTGTTATTGTTCTCCAATCTATATGAAACTTGGCTGCTAGTATACATATTATTTTATTTTTGAACGGTGTACCATTGTCCGACATGATTCGGCTGGGGGTGTCAGACCTGTATATATGTTACTTGATGAACTGGGTGACAACTTCTCCTGTCACCTCCTGTAGCGGGATAGTTTCAACACACCAACAGAAGTAATCTGTTGCAGCCAATATGAACTTATGACCTTTAGAGGATGGTCCACGATATCCATTCCCCACTCTGCAAATGGTCATGTAGGGGCTGCACGATGTAGCGGATTGTGAGGTTTTCTTGACACAGGGTCGAAGGCCTGACATTGATGACATGTACAAGCGTATTGGTTACAGTCAGCGTACATGATTGGCTGATAAAAGCCTATGAGCTTAATATTGTTATTCATTTTATCTCTCGTTTGATGGGTGCCACACAATCTCGAGTGAACCGCACACATTACTGTTCCTTTGATGAAAGACATTGCAAGAGGACGGATTTGTCTTTTTCATGGGCAAGCATGAAGAGCTAGCCGTCAATTAGTTGATAGGACCCTGCCCTATGCATTAGCTGCACCCTTTGGGCTCGGTCCAGAGGGAGCCAGCCATTATTTTTATGATTGGTCCGCGCCAATCTTTCTCCTCCAAGGACTCAGTTCCTTCAATAGTGGTGACCTCATAAACCGTGAGACCCGATTCTTCGTTGAGCATGCTGGGCATCAGTCTCCTATACTTGACGGTTATGTCCAACTCACCCTCAGGTGGAAGCTTTATGGCAAAAGCCAACTTGGCGAGAGCATCTACCTGGGAGTTTTTACTTCTGGGAACATGCCCTATCTCAAACAGGTAAAATTTCTCCTTGAGCCTTATCACAACAACATGGTAAAGAACCAATTCTGGCCTTCATGCATCATAGTCACCCGGAACTTGTCTTATGATTAGCTGCGAGTCTACATAGACTTTGATGCATTTGATGTTCTTTCTGCTATTACATGCACTACGCTCCACACAGAGAGGGGGGTTCGCGGGGAGGGGAAGCAATCGTTACATTCACTACCCTCACGCAGGAGGGGGGGATCGTGGGGAGGGGTAAGCAACAGTTGCCCGTACGTCGGGCTTGGGCATCCACTCAAGATGCTGCCGACTGCTAGATGAAGACCGAATGATGCTGACGGACGCCTGGCAGTCTGGTGTCGAGCTGACGGCGGTGGGTGGGGGTGGCGGTCACAGCAGCAGGCCGGTGCAGTTCTGCTCGACTGGACTAGTCGGCGCAGAAGTGGTGTGATGGCCGGTACGGGTGCTGCAGAACTCAAAACGTGGCGGGGCCAGGTCAAGGACATTGCTGATTGGGAGGTCTACGAGCCCTCAGAAGGGGGCGGCCATCTGATCACCTCGCTGGGCATGCTTGCGGGGACACCCGGCGTCAGATTTCTGGGTGAACAGTAGGATAGGGCGTCGAAGAACGGGGCAGAACTCCCAGTGCTGACATTGGAATGTGACAAAACCACTTGCGTTGGTTTCGTTTCATCGAGTTCTGAAACTTTGGTGAAGACAGGACGACCTGAAACTGACAGGAAGAATGGGTGTCGGGGCCGACTTGACTGCAGCTCATCCTAGGTGAACAGGGGCTCTAGGTCTGGCGCGCCTGTGGGAGATTGGATGCCACGGACAGAGACGATGTCGAAAGCAGGTGGGACCACCTCTGGTGCGTCGGTGCTTTGGAGAAGCAGAACTATTTTGAAGATATCTCTGGATGAATCATGCAGGGGCGGGCTGTGGAGCTGCTACCAGATGGGGCTTAGGTTCAGACCCGAGCTTGGTGCAGTTTCACGAGAGTGGGCAGTACGAACGGTGCTGAGGTCAGATCAACACGGGATCACTTCTGGAACGAAGCTGACTCGACGACGTACGACTCCACAGAAGGAAGCGTTGATTGGTTTGCACCGTGGACGCCGGGGTAGTCTCTGCAAGCTCAACCTCTGTTGCAAGCTGGTTGCCAGGACAGTAGCGAGGTCTTCTCGATCCACGGGAGTGCGTAGCGAGGACGGGGCGACGCCGGGTTGCCGTGGACTCTCGGAGGAAAGCTTTGCCAACAGCGGTCCGCCATGGTCAGTAGCAGGGTTGTTGGCTCTCAAGCAGGAACAAGGGGAAAGGCTCCGAGCCTATATTAACCGATTTAAATCGGAGGCCCTGTATATCCCCCACCTGGATGTTGCCTCGGTCATAACCGCACTGACTGGGGGCACCCGTGATGAGAACCTGCGCTGCGAGTTGGTCCTTCATCCTCCCACCTCCCTCGCCGAGCTTGTGACCCTGGCCCTACGCCACGCCGAGTGCCAAGAAGTCCTCACCGCTTGTCGCAGCACAACGGGCTCGGGTCGGGAGGGGGACAAGAAGCGAAAGTATGAGCAAGGCTCCGAACAAGGAAAAATGTGGAACCGGGATGGAGACCCTAAAGAGCCCTCTCGGAGGTACGAGCGGTACACCCCCTTGACCGCCCCCGTCTACGAAATTTGCAAAGATGTCAAGGGCTCGGGCCTTCTCCGCCAACCCGAGCCTATGAAGGCGAAACACCACAACCGCCGAAAGCACTGTCTATTCCACAGTAACCACAGACACCACACCGATGATTGTCATCAACTACAAGATGAGATCGAGCGCCTCGTTCGCTAGGGGCACTTATCCCGATACACGTCTGAACACAAGAAGGGCGCCGCCGACCCTGAGGAGATTGACAATATCCCCCACGGAGTCCACATCAATGTCATTGCTGGCGGCACGTCATCAGGTGGAGACAGTAGCCGAGGAAGGAAGCGTCATGCCGAGCGGGCGAGCCGGGCCTCCGAGCCCCTAAGGCCCCACAGGCGAGCAAACAGTAGGTCTTAGTGTTCTCTGACCAAGACATGGAAGGGCTAACAACCCCGCACGATGACGCCCAAGTTGTATCGGCCACAATAAACCATTGTAATGTAGACAGAATATTAGTCGACAATGGCAGTGTCCCTGATGTACTTTCTTATGATTGTTTCCTCAAGATGGGCGGGAATCCATCTAGACTCCACTCGATCCGAACCCCACTTTGTGGGTTCAACGGCCAGGCAACTTATCCCGAGGGAACCCTAAGCCTGCCGATCACCATCGGCACCCCGCCCAAAACCGTTACGATTATGGTGGACGTTTCTTTTGACAATTTTACTTGTTGTCTTTACTCAGAAGACATTACTTGATCTGTTCAAATATTCACAGGTTTAAAAGCTCAGTTCATGTTAAGTTTGGTCGACTGATCTACTAAATTTGGTCAACCCAATTGTCCATGTAAAGCTCTGAGCTAAGGGTAACAAATGGAGCTTAAGGGCGACAAATGTGTCTACACGGGTAACAAATAACCTCCTAAGGCTGACAAATAGGTCACTGGCGACGGCTATTAGAACGAGAGACAAAAAGGTCTACAATGACAGTTATGTGTGAATATGGGCGACAAATAAGTGGATAGCAGTGTAAAATAGGTGCTAAGGCTGAAAAATAGCTTCATAAGGGTGAATAATAGCTGATATCATTGGAAGCCTTATGAAACGTAGAAGATATGTGGATGCAGCGCTCGGGTGAGTCAACGCAATCTATGTGCTAGCTTTAGAGAAGAAGTCTGCAAAACAAATACCTCGCATATGATGAAATCTCCATGGCTGCTATGATTATTCCACTCATTCTCAAGCTCGCAATGCCACTATGCAAGACTTCTGGATAGAAGGAGCTGCAAATAGAGAATATGAAGAAGATTAGTTCAAAAAAAGAAAGAATAGTGGGCATATTAGTTCGAAGAGGAATCTGAGAGATAATCATAGAGAAGATGAAGAAGATCAGAGAGAATGCTCAAAGGAATCCAGGTCTGAAGATGTTACATCTAATCCATGAAGATATGCAGAAGAATCCATCAGATTACGGTACTTGCCGAGTGTGAAGAAGTTAAGGCTGACAAATGTCTTGCTAACGGTAACAAATAGGTGTGCAAGTCTGAGCAATACGTCTTATGGGTGAAAAATGAGTCGCCAAGAGTGAATCATAGGCGACGGCACTCAAGGGTGAAAAACGGAGAAGCAAAGTCTACTTCAGTTCAGGAAACTGTTGAGTGTAGTTTTGTTTTGATGATGTCAAACCCACATAAAGTCATTTTGATGATGAGTCTGCAAATACACAAATAGAAAATTGCATATTTTGTTCTTCATGTTTAAATTGTTTTTCAGTCTGCGATTATCTAACATATATTGCTTTCAGGTCATATACTTGGTTATATTAACTGTGCATCCCAAGAGCTTTCATGTTTCATATGCACTTGAAACCTATTTTAAACTTATGATAATTTTATGCCCAAAACATATACTTTTGTATTAAATGCATATTTCAAGTGATAGATGAACGGGATTCACTCTTGATTTATCGCTATTTATCACGATTCTTTCTTATCTATGAGTCATTTTCTGAAGTATATGGTACATATTCCGGTATGATGGCATTAGAGATGCACTTTACACTTAAGCACACCATCTTGAACTTATGATCCTCTCTATTAGATATTCCTTCTACTGGACTAATTGATCTTATTTTAAGGCCTCCGTAAGTCTTCGTGAGCCTGGGATTCCCACTAGGACGCTGAGCTGGTTGTACCATTAAAGCCCAATTTGTCTAGAAAGCACTTACACCATCGATGTTTTCTGGTTTCTAAGTTTCAAACGGTCTTCATGGCGACCGCTAAGGCTTGCCTAACCGTCGTAATCATGACCGCTTACCTTGTCAAATGGTCATCCTTTGACCGCATGTTCTCTAAGTCAAGTTCCTTTGTTCTAGCTTTGACTTGTCAAAAACAGTCCAATACTAGACCGCTTGGTTCATGAAACGATTCAGTAAACGACCGCTTGGTTCCTGATCATGTCTAACCCGAGGTCTGACCTTTGGGGTTGGTTTTCTTAAGCTCTTAGATGATCTTATGATTATCTGGAGTCTAAATTATGTTTAACAAGTTAAGGTTAAGTTATGGAACTTAATGAAAATACCGTTATACTGTCGGAATGTCACTGTAGCATAATGTACCTTAATTCTTCTTTGATATTTCATGTCAACTTTGGTACGTTCTATGCCTTGGTTACTTGGTCATGAAACTTAATATTTGGAATTGAACTATTGGCCGAAATTATTATCTCGTGGAAGTAACTGGATTTATAACTTGAAGATGCAAGATCAAGCACGGATTGTGTCCAAGGGCTCCATGCTAGTCCCGTCGACGGATTGTCAGAAACGTGCTACAAACCATGGGGTACGATAATACTAACGTCGTATTGCGCTGGGAGTACTTTCTCTTATGAATGAGTGAAAATCAGGTTTTAAGAAAACATCAAAACATGCACGGACTTTAACACAAGTTGCACACATAAGGAAATATGCACGGGGTTTGATGTGCACGGACATTGTGAAGGAGTGCACGGACTAGTGTTAACAACAGAACATGCACGAGGTTTGGCTTCCACAGACCGTATGAAGGCGTGCACGGACTTTATGTTAGAATAGAACATGCACGGGGTTTTACTTCCACGGACCATATGAAGACATGCAAAGACTAGAGAAGGCATGACTATTCATGCTTGGACTCAGCATAAAACATGCATGGACTTACATTGCAGAGACTGTTCATGCACAGGGTTTGGATGGAACTCAATTAGAAAAATGCCTGAGTATGCACGGACCTTATACATGCATGGACTTATGATTTCATGCCTAAACCTAATATGATGCACCTTGAAGACTCTGCACGGACTTAAGACATGCTATTCGGTGGGCTGTGCACGGATCATGCACGGACTCTAATCATGCTATTCGGTGGGCTGTGCATGGACCATGCACAGACTTTCTAAAGGGAAGCTCAGACTCTACAAAGCTAAGGCAAAAGAGCTCTGAACAAGGCAGAAGTGTTGGCGATCATCAAACCAAGATTGTTGGCCATCATCAAAACAAGGTTTACAACATGAGTGACCCATCCCATGGCTCAATCCGATACCCGAGACTCATTGTCGATTTCTTAACCGTGCACGGTCCCACGAATCCCTCGCTAGGGACGCCCGCGAGCTAGAGTCCTAGGGTGCGTGTCCATCCCGCATCACAATGGAAACAATGAATTCATAAATCTAATTTAACTAGAACTGCAACTAACCAGAGGGAAATGACAATAAACAGATTCAACAATAAAAGAGACAGAACTGGAGTTTTTACCAGTCCATAGGTGCCTTGGCTTATTGAACCCCTCTCTATTTCTTGGCCCCAAGGCACACCTGCAAAAATACATCTTATTTTCCATACAAAGGTACCCAAGAAGTCTTGGGTCCTCCATGGTTAGTGGCACCTCTGGTAGGTGCTCTCCATGAGTTCTATGCATTAAACTCATCAAACTGCAACATGTAACATTCATGCATTGTATGCCCGTCTTTCTTACAAGGGTAACCCGGAAGGAAAGCCCTCTTCGTCGGCCGGCCGAAGGAAGAGGAAGAAGGGAATTGGGCCATTTCGGCCTTGTGAGGGTGATGGTCACCCGAGGATTAATTATCCTGGTTCGAGGGACCATGGATTTCCTGTGATGGGATTTTGACTATGCACTTATAGCATGGTTCCCACACGGCTTGTGTGCCCGTGAAGAGTCTTTTACCACGCTAGTTCAGTGACCATGGAGGGTCATATCTACGTGTGTTTTATGATTGCAGTTGGGTGGTTTTTTTGAGAGTTAGTGGGCTGGTGCTCACTAGTTTTGCTATTCGATTTGGGGGTAGTTTGCTTAACACCCCTTAGTGCCATACCGTGGTTCACGGTGGGTTGCGTGTGTGTGTGCACCCTTCTCGAGGTTTCTGTGAGACCATGGCCGACCATGTTTTGAGGTAGATTCCCATGAGACCGCAGATGATAGGTTTGGCGGGACTTCTTGAGACTGTGGAAGATCCCAGTGGCTGATCGTGTTGGACCAGGTGAGACCGCCTAGTGCGTACAACGCTCCTTGTTCTGAGGCGAGACCGCCTGAGCATATCTACCTTGGTTGTGATAGGAGTACATTACTGATGGACGCAGTGGCACGTACCCCGTGTTGGGTTGCTAGACATGGCCATATTGATGGGCGTAGAGGTATGAATTCCAACCAGTCCTAGGGTGCAGTGTGTGTGAGTGTCTCCTCTGCTCCTCCCGAGACTAGGAGTGAGTAGTGTGTGCGCATTTGAGGCCTTGACGCAATATAAGATGTCAATGGATGAATCTGGCCATGTTGTGTATGCTGAGTAGCAGACCCGATGCCAGTTAATGTTGAGTTACCAACACTGTTATTGTGGCCCTTCCAGCAGATGGTAGTGTGTCAACCTGTGTGTGGGGCAGGGTCCTTCCACTGGCCTTAGCTTGAGACCGAGGCTGCCAGTGTGTAATTGCCCTCCCGAGGGTGGAGGTTGTGTTTGCACGGCCATGTGGCCTTGTTGATGTTTTCCACTGGGTTATTACTATCATGTTTTCCTGAGATTTCTTCTCATGTTTTCCACTGGGTTATGGATAGGGTCGCATACACATGGTAGGTCAACATTTGGGTGTCCAGGTCCACCTAGGTCTAACAAAGCTGATAGGGACCTCATGCATAAGAGGTTCACATGTGGGTGTCCTGGTCCCCCGGCGCTAGTCAAACTCTTGCATGATAGGCTCACATGTGGATGCCCAGGTCCTTCTATGTCTGCCAAATTTGCTAGGAACCATAAGCATGATACGTCTACATATGGATGCCCTGGGCCACCCATACATGCCATGTGTCTCAGTTCACTAGCACCCGTGCATTCCATACATGACAAGCACATGAGCAAAAGTAACAAATTTTATAAAAGACAAGCTGATACCCACAGAAGGCACCTAGAATGTCAAGGAGGTGACTATCTGATGGTTAGGACAGAGAGGCTTTTCCCTAGAGTTGTCTCTAAACTTAGGGCTCGAGGAACTGGTCCCTTTAAGGTCTTGGGACATTTAGGCAGAAATGCCTATGAGTTGGCCCTCCCAAGTGAAGATAGGGTCAACCCTAGTTACAGTGTGGTGGACCTTGTGCCCTACAAGGGCCCCGCGGTGGTACCTAGCGAGGATATTGAGCCCATACCTATTCTTGAGAGTGACCCCACCTATAAGAGTCCACCTCTAACTTGGAGAGTCCGGCATAAGTAAAAAGATGTAATACTAGATGAACAGACTGCCACCACTAGGATCAAGGTAAACCTACGATACCTTGTGAGGTGGAAGGACCGGCCCCGTCAGAGGGCACATGGGTGAGCGAGGAAGACCCATTGCCGCATTATCAGAGCAGGGAGGACCACTACTCGACAGGGACGAGTTCACCGCACCCTGGGGGTATAATGTGGACATCTCCTGCCACTTCATTTTTTTCCCAGGACCCGATGCTCACAGACGATGTATAGTCTTGTTCGCCACTTTATTTCGAGTCATGTCAGGTATTTGCTTATTTATTTTGAGTCATAAATCATGTAATTTCCCTTTTATTTGAGTCATGTACCTAGGTTAGCAAGTCATTTATCTATGTTTAGAGTTAAATGGACCTCTAGTCCATTAATTGGGCCCATTGAATAACCCTTGGACATGCTTGGTCTTTAGGTCTGCCTAAACCCCCCTCCCCCACTCTGTAAACAAAAAAAATGTTATTCTCCAGGGGTTTACGCGAACCAAGTTTGACCCTCAACTTCGTCTGCCTAAACCCCCCTGACCCTTCGTATTCTCCTATAAAACCCCCTTAGAAGCTCAAGGGGTAGAAGGAGCATGAGCGCACGCATGAAGCTCACCCCCATGGACTGCAAATGGCGTGCAAAGGGCATGGTTGGCTGGTTGTGTTTGTTAGGCTCACGCCGAGGGCATGTCGCATGATCGTCCCTCATACGGCGTTTAGCGCAAAACACAAACCTCCTCTAAGGCGCCCCCTGCTTTGATGAACACACCCAGTCTGGACGTCGTTTGACGATCGTATGTTGCCTAGATTTTGCTTGATGCAAGCACCCTGCCTGGGCCCTATCTCGATAAGCCTGCACGCCCTCGGTTGCTTGATAGAATCCAGTCCGGGCCTTGTCTCGATAATCATGCATGACCCCAGATGTTACTTGATGAAAGAACTCTACCTCGGGCCTTGTCTCGATGATCATGCACAACCCTGATGCTGCTGCACGAGAGGACCCTAGTAGGTCCTTGCCTCGAGGTTCGTGTACCACCCAAGTGTCACCTCGATAAGTGGGCCCTTAAGATGGTTGTCTGAACAACAGGCATACTTCACGAGTGGTGACACAAGATGAAGTGTCAAGCCCCTGCCTCTGTGAACACTTCCTGAGCACGACCGTCGAAGTCTCATGGCGCCCATCTCTTTCAGTGACATCGGTGTCTCCGACACTCGACTGCCAGTCTTAGACGCGCCCTGAGCACGACCATCGAGGTCTCACGATCGTTCAACAACTTCAATCATGATAGTACCTCCGGCACCCAGCTACCTAACTAACTCAGTCACAATGGTGCCCCTGGCACCCGACTACCTAGCTATCTCAGTCACAACGGTGCCTTTGACACCCGACTATCAGTTACTCCAGTCACATCGGGGCCCGCGGCACCCGATCACTCAAGAACTTTGATCACAACGGTGCCCCCGACACCTGACTGCCAGCTACTCCAGTCACATCAGGGCCCGCGACACCCAATCGCTCAACGACTCCGATCATAATGGTGCCCCTGACGCTCGACAGCCAGCTACTCCAGTCACAATGGGGCCTACGGCACCCGATCAATCAACAACTTTAGTCATAACGGTGCCCCCAGCACCCGACTGTCAGGTACTCCAGTCATATCGGGGATCGTGGCACCCGACTGATCAACCACTCGAGTCATGACAGTGCCCCCGGCACCCGACTGTTGGGTCCAAACGGTGCCAGGCTACTCTAGCCCCAACGACGATTAACAACTCCGGTCTCACCGGTGCTAATGACACCTAACTGCCCAACCACTCCAGTTACAACAGTGCCCCTAGCACCTGACTGCCCAGCTACTCCAGTCTTAATGGTGTCCCGCGACACCCGATTTCCCAGCTGCCCTGGTCACTACGGTGCCCACAGCACCGAGCGTTAAGTCACGACAGTGACCACGGCATCCGACCGCCCAATCCCGGTGATGCCCGGCTACTTCAGCGCCAGTGGCCCTCGGACTCTCCAGTCTCAAATGTGTTCATGGCACCTGGTCGTTCTAGCGACGATATCCAGGGTACCCAACTCTCCCAGTTTCAACGGCGCCTGATCGCCCCAATCACAACAGTGCTTAGGGCACCTAATTCCTTCAGTCATTACCGTGCCAACGGCACCAAACTACTCTAGTCAAAGCGATGCCTATGGCCTCAACGGCTCCAGTCGCAACGGTGCCCATGACACTCGACCATTCCAAGCTCGATGGCTTTTGGTCACTCCAGCCAGGGTGATACTCACGCTGTCCGATCGCTCCAACCTTAACAGCCCTCGACCGCCCCCGTCTCAACAGTGCCCGACTGCTCCAATCACAAAAGTGTCTAAGGCACTCGATAATTCCAAGCTCGACGGCTTTTGGTCACTCCAGCCAGGGCAATACTTACGCCGTCCGACCGCTCCCTTCTGAATAGCGCTCGGCCGCCCCCATCTCAACAGTACCCAACTGCTCCAATCACAAGCAGTGCCTGTGCCATTCAGTCACCTCGGCCTTAGCGATGCCCGACTGTTCCAGCACAACGGTGCCCATGGCACCCCTACCTCCCCGATCTTGACATTGTCTCACATCGAGAATACACTGTGACACCCCTCGGGCAGTAGCCTATTGAGTCGCAAGTCCTTTTGACGGACACTATGTACGAATGCGAAACTACCCACACAATAATGTAATGACTCGGGGTCCATCACCAATGATGGAATTGTCCCGTGGCTTGCAAGCATTTGTAATCGGGCTCTCATGCCCCCATATAGATGCCTTTCATGGCACATGGCTATGTAGCCCAATCAGGGAACATATCCCTATCCTTGCCAGAACCAATCTCTCTGCCCTCAGTTATCACTGCTGTGTTGCTATTGCCTTGTCACTGTTGCATGGACTAAGCCCTCCCGACGTCGTGGCTTCCAGGGTCCCTGACTTTCTCTTCGGTAGTAGAAACAAAGGTGCTCGGGTTGCACCCGATGTAAAATAAACATTGATTACTTACAGTCGGTGGGGAAGACGTCCAGTACACGAGCTCCCAC
The DNA here is from genome assembly GCA_024336825.1 of Amorphophallus titanum. Taxonomy (NCBI): domain Eukaryota; kingdom Viridiplantae; phylum Streptophyta; class Magnoliopsida; order Alismatales; family Araceae; genus Amorphophallus; species Amorphophallus titanum. Next base: position 1,929,596 of record JANBPO010007496.1, on the reverse strand, counting down.
AATTGTCTACACCCATACCAGTGGAACCTCCTTCTCTCCACGTGGCACACGACATTTCGCGCCCATGTGCCGTGCCCTGGCGGCACATCTCCAGTCGAACACTTGGTTCCGCCGGTGATCGTCGAGAAATCGACTGGCACGCCCGCATTCCATCCAACCATCCCTGTCTCAGTTTTCTAGAATGATTAACCATACGCCACTCCTTCTTGTGCATTCCTATCGTTATTTTCACCTCCCTTTCAATACCCCCAGAATTCCAGCATGCTAAGTCGACCTATCTCGACCTTCCGTGAAAGGCGAGTGTGCGTCCCCGCCGCGAGGAAAAACAGAAGGGATTTTGTCGCGTGCGTAAACAATGGTCTTGTGAAAAACGCCAACATAACGCTCCTTCATGGCATTAAGACCCACCTAGACCAGGCTAGTGACTCATGGGTAGACTCCATTCCAAGCATCTTGTGGGCACACCGAACCAATGCTAGGGCCACCACGGGAGAGACTATGTTCCATCTCACATATGGGGCGGAGGCAGTCATACCCGTCAAGATATCCAACCCATCCCTAAGAGTTGGACAGTTCGATGAAGTCAGGAACAACCAGGCGATGCGAGAAAATTTGGATCTGCTCGAGGAAGACAGAGAGCGCGCCCAGGTGCCTTCTGAACGACAAAGGTGATATCGAATTGGGAGAGAAAGCTCTGCCAGCGAGCCAACCTACTAGAGAGGACCGGCTTCTCTAAGAGATAGCGAATTGGGTCCATTCTAGAGATCATAGTCAAGAAAATAATGTTTCAGTTTCTGGGCTACCCAAACTAAGGCTGCGTAGGTCTTCTCCATAGCAGTGTATTTAGCCTCCGCAGGATTGAACAACCTAGAGAGATAGTAAGCTGCCCTCTCCTTACCTTCATTGTCCACTTGTGCCAGGACAGCTCCTAGGGAGTCCTCAATGATAGAAATGTATAAGATCAGGGGTTTTCCAAGGATAGGAGTTGCAATACTTGGGGATTAGACAAATAAACCTTCAGATCATCATAGGTCTTCTGACATTCTTCATTCCATTTAAACTTAACCCCTGCATTGAGCAGTTCGTAGAATGGACGGCACCTCTGGGAATGCTGAGATATAAATCTTCGAATGAACTACAAACGTCCAATCAATCCTTGAAGTTTAGTGATGTGCTTCGGCGGAGGTATGTCCATGACGGCCTTTGCTTTGTTTGGATCAATCTGAATCCCTCGCTTGCTAACTATGAAACCTAACAGGTTCTATGAGGATACTCCAAATACACACTTCTTTGGATTCATCTTCAATTTATACTCTCGAGCCCTTTGCAGCACCTTGGCCAAAACAGCGGGGTGCTCTTCTTTCGACCTCGACTTCACCAAGATGTCATCCACGTAAGCTTCCATATAGACATGCATCATATCATGGAAGATTGCCATCATCACCCGTTGGTATATGGCACCTTCATTTTTTAGACCAAACGACATAATTGCGTAGCAGTAGGTGCCCCAGGGTGTGGTGAACGAGGTTTTCTCTTGGTCCTCTGGAGCTAGATGGATTTGGTTATATCCTGAATAACCATCTATGAATGAGAGGGCTTCGTACTCGGCTATGTTGTCCACTAACACATCTATATGAGGTAGTGGAAAATCATCTTTAGGACATGCCTTATTCAAATCCCTGAAATCGATGTAAATTCTTACCTTTTCATCCTTTTTCATTACAGGGACTATATTCGCCACCCACTCTATCATTAACATTAGGTAACTAGAGATGAAACATGCTAAATTTCAAAATTAACATAACCCTAGGATGATAAACAGTTCGTCTAGAACCTTTCAAGAGTTCTTCTGTGGTCGTCCACTGGCTGTTCATGCCCTGTAGGCAGGGATGGGCGGTCGCTAGGTGGCCACATGACTCGTTGAACGGTTCTGTTCTAGCCGCTCGACCCATGAAAGCATACCAACGCAAATAACACATATGGTCATAGTCTGGCCATTCCTAAATACATGCGGCCTATCATGTGGCCGCACATCTAATGAAACCATAACAACGCAAGATATATAGGCGGTCATGGATGGGCCATTCATAAGGACGTACGGTCTATCGTATGGCCGCCTATCCCAGAACATTTCTTCACCTTGCCCGCCTCTGACGAGTTTGGCTAGGGTTAGGTTAAACAGTGAAATATGCACTGCATAAAGCATGAAATTTGGGGCTTTTACTATCAATAGAAAGAGCACAAAATTCTATACAATATAGCATGATCAATTAAATGTTTAGTGCCTGACATCCCTACTTAAAATGAAGTGAAACATAGTTAACCCTAATTTGTAACAAGCTTCCACTAGAATAATAAATTCGCACAGAATACTATGTAAAATTTAGGGCTTTATATACCAATGGAAAGAGGACTAAAAGGCGCACATGATGATATATTTTAGTCCATGTTTAGCCCGAGAGAAACCTACCAATTTGGAAGAAGAAGGGGGATGACATGCTCACGCCCTAATCACGAACACACCACGATCCTCGCCAAAATTCATCCTTGATCGGCCACCTTCGGTCACGCCGCTGGTTGGGGAAGCAAATAGGATTACAGGGGGTCGAAGGCCCTCTACTTATAGGGTCTATGGTGGGTTCTATCGATGAGATTAATCTCTAGAGTCCAAAGGATAAAACTTGATAAAAATTTCGAGAAGATCACCTAATTCGCACCGCCACCGTCGATGGAAGGCTCTAGAGGTTAGGGTTTTAGGGGCAAAACAATCTACTTGGGTTAAGCTTTCGAATGGGCCTGGTTTGAGCTCGTTAGGTTAAGAAATGGACTCGAATTTGGTCTTTGGGTTCAAAGGAAAAATTAAAATAAATTAAAATAGAATGTAATCAATGATAATATTATTAAGCTGCCCAGACTGAGTCAAGATACCAGTTTGTGAGCTGATACTAAGTCGAAGTCCGTTTATCTGCGCACCAATTCACAAAAGGGAACCATCGTCCCCAGTCTTGGACAGCTCAATGGCCTATCCATGTAACTAAGATTCCTCTGGAATTATCATTATTTTTTATGAAGGGGAACTCAAATTTCAGATTCACCAGAGCCACAAGGTCCTTGATATAATCTAATAGCATAGAAAATATATAGTAGAAATGCATACAACGAGGAGAGATGGTGATAGCAATGACCATGGGGGCACTGAGAAATGCATCATAGCACCGTGGGACTTGGATGACGATTCCCAGGCGGTGGAACCAAGAGCTTCTTCCTACGCTCAAAAATTTGTTAGCCAAGATGTAATAAAGCATGACAAGCAATGAATAAGCCATTATGTATATCATTAAAGTATTCAATCAATTGATAGCATGATGGCATAGAGTGAATTACAACATACATAGTGTGTAAACATAACAGTGATAGTGCAGCATCGTGAAAGCATGAAAACATGGATGCATGGATCAAAACGTCCAAGACACTTAGGGCATGGTGTAGTCCAGAGTATCAAAGTATGAAAGCATCAATTATTGCTTGTTATTGCTTTTGAACCATGAGGATGATAGCTTGGCTAATCAGTTGATGCATGCACGAAAGATCAAGCTTGGCTGATATTTGAATGAATGCCCAATGTGACAGGGATAATTAGATGAAATCAACAAGAATTACTTAGAAAGATATGGGAATGATGTCCAATTGATGCCCAGAGTGGCAAATCATGACAGGGAAGAATCGAAAGGTAGATAGCAATGACTGAAGAGGACTCGTCCCTCGTTCTTGGTGTTAGGTTGATAGACCCGGATTCAGAGGGGGGTGAATGAATCCCCTTCGAAAACTTACAGCGGAATAAAACTTTTTATCACACTCAAAGTGACTGATGAAATCTAAAGACTCAGCACAAATGTGTCCCTCAGGCACACAGTCAAACACTTGGCAACAATTATAAGTTGACCCTACTGTCCTCTATCTACACTGAACCAATTAGAGAAGAGGTTCTTTTTCAAAGAATCTTATTTTATTCCAACCAACAGAGAAGACTTTCTGGAGGGAAATTTTCCCACTGGTTCTCTATATATATACTTGAAGCTTCTGTTGAAGAAGCTGCTGAAGCTGCTATCCAAAAAGAAGAATCTGAGTGAGCCTTCAAGGGAGAATCTGTGCATGAATTAGAAAGAAAGGGAGCAGCCCAATCGTGGTTCGAATCTGGCCAGTGTTGATAGAAAGAAACAAGGAGATCAGCATTGAGAGAGAGCAACCCTACAGTCCATCGTTGCTTGAAAAGATAGATCGTCGGATCTGAACTTGCAGCTGCAGCCACAAACTTCCAAATCTTTATTTGAATACTCAGTTGGTGTTTGTTCTTCTTGTTTGTGTTTTTTCCCCACTACACTTACAGTCTATTCTCCTTTCGTTTGTTTTTCTCTTCCTTTGTCCATAAGAGGAGCTTGCTCCTCGTGTGTGCGTGTAGGGCGTCGTCCTCGTGTGGTGCTACATTTGCAGCATGTGTGGAAGAATCACACCTATCAGTTTGTGTGTAGGAATACAGACAAAAGGTCTCTGTTCTGTGGTCTGGGGCATAGTCCCCTTGTGAAGCTGTGTTTGCAGAGTGTGGTAATGCCTCACCAGGTTTGGTGAGGGGTGGACGTAGGTCGCGGGTTGCAACCGAACCACCTTAAAAATCCCTATTTTGTGGGTTGTTTGTGTGCGATGGCTCATTATCCTCTTCCCCTCATTCACAGGTTCGTGTGCTTGCTCTCTCACATGCAATTTTGGTTGTTTTCCACTGGACACTTTATCACTCTATTCACACATGCCCTAGGTGCTTGCTGAGTAGCCATCTTCCTATGTCCTGATCTGATTGTGTGGGTGCGTTGCCACCACAAGTCCGCTACGACGACACACCTCCTTGCTGAACCACAAACCTTTGTGGGTGCACTGTGGTGCGGACAACCGAGCACATGAGCGGCCTGGTTCAGGGAGCCGTCGGTACCACACACGGAGCACCACGCGAGCCACGACAGCGTCCCTTTGGCTCGGAGACAGTCTGGCGTCAATTATAAAAACAGCGCCTTTATCAATCATCATAAATTATTTCTAAAAAATGATAAAAACTCGAGATTGACGCCTTTGAAAAGTGGCGTTAATTATTTGACGCCCCATAAGGAGGCATTGATTCGTTAAGAATTCCCCTTAAATTTCTAATATTTTTATGAAATAACACCTCAATCAAGGGCGCTTATTAAACAAATAACACCTCCGCATTCAGGCGTCAATCCACAGAAAAATAATGATTAACTATTTCACGTCAATCAAACTCCCATTAATACTCTGACAGTCGTTTCGAATCCCCATACCAACAAAAAATGGCACCTTTGACTCCGCCATCATATATCATTAAGACGCCTTGATCTTCAGCCATTAATTCAATAATAGATAACATGCTTCATGGCGTCAATTCTTTTCGAATGAAACTGCCATATTTTCCTCCTATTTCCCTCTCCTTTCTCCCCTTTCTTTCCTTATTCCTGCTACGAACCCTAACCGGAGCGCCATTTCTTCCATTGCCATCTCTCATTCTCATTTCTCTTCGTTACACCCTATCCTATGGCTCGCCCTAGTAAACGACAGCGAATCATGGCCCTTGACGTCATCGACCTTGATGATGATCAACCCACCGAGGAGGAGGTCCTTCCGGCGGCGGTCGAAGAAGCCCTACCGGCGGAGCAAGGCGGTGACGGAGGAAACGCTTCCACCGAAGAAGAACACGCAGAAGGAGGAGGGGAAGCCAGAGGAGAAGAAGAAGGTGCTGGTGATGGCATTGATGAAGAGATCGATGGCGATGATGAAGATGACGAGGAGGACAAGGAAGATGAAGAAGAAGAAGCCCCCCTCCCGGTCAACCTCTCCAGGGAGGACTCATGGCGACCGAGCGAAGCAAGGTAGGTTCCCTACCCCGCGTCCCTTTTATTTCCATAGATTTTTCATGTGTTTTTCTTTTATTTTTCCTGAAATCCCCATCGTCCTCGGTGACAAACCATCAACCCAGAGAAATGACGCCCCTAAGGCTGGCGTCAATTCAAAATACGACCCACATCCTATAGTCAAAATAAATATAATATCAATTTTTAAATCGAATAATTTATTCATTTTCCAAGGAGATCCCTACTCTGAAAAAGAGTTGTAAGATGTGCTGCATATGGTAGATTTCATCTTTGCCCTATGCAGCTGCCTATGATCTGAAGCATGATTTCTGGAAGACATATATGCATATTACTGAACATGCAGTAGAAGATGAACCTTTGGGTTTCTGTAATCCTGCTTCTGCCACCCCCTTGTGGGGTGAAGATGGTGGTGCACATGTGGTGCAGTAACTGTTGGAATGGGGAAAACCTATTGCTGTTGAAGTTAGTCACATGAAGTTGAGTTTCATCCTCAGGGTTGCTGGGCTTCCCAGTCAGTATAGTGTATGCAGCATGCAAATCAATTTGGAATTCAGATTCCAGTAGCCCATCTCGGGGTATACGTAAGGCTTTGTGAAGAAGCTTGGTTGACAACTTAATCTGTACTCCCTTTACTTCAGTGAAAAGAGCTCTTTGGTTCTTGTCATAAAATAAGTTCTTGTAGAATTGTTGGACCAGGAAGGGATAGTAGACTCTGTGTGCTGACATAAATCTCTTCCAGCCTTGGAATTCTATGAAGGGAAGTAGCTCAAGAAAATTGTCGAGCATCTTGTGGTCATCGAAATCCACATACCTCATAAACAATATTCTAGTAGGATCACTCTCCTCTTCCTTGATAGCTGGAGTAGTACTGGGTTGCAGAGGAGCTGGCTGTATCTTTTCTTTTCCTTTTTCTGCAGCAGACAAACATTTCCTCTTGGTCGGTCTCTCTTGATGATTGCCCTTGTCAGCGACGATCACTTGAGAAAGTCCTTCTTTTTGCTTGGTTGTCCCTGCAGGCTGATCGTGCAGATGCTTGGTGCGAGGCTCTACTCTTGTTGTTGCCTCCATAGGAGCTCGCTTCGCTGGACCCTTGCCTTTTCGGCGGGTGACCGGAGGAGCCACGGCTGGGGCAGATAGAAGAGAGAAACAGAGAAGCGGGGGTTAGAAGAGAGATGAAAGAATCCTGGAAGGCGACAGCTACTTGCAAACCTATCAGTGGTGCGCAGATTCATGTGTGGAGGGCGATGAGGGGGAAGACGTCGACCTCCCGTACGAGTGTGCTGACATGTTGGAGAGAGATATGCCAACTAGACCTCAACTCGACCATGCAGAACAAGGAAGAGAGAGAGGAGAGAGGGGCACCCTAGGGAGATAGAGAACCAGAAAAGGAGGGCGGCTAGGGCAGACTCTGTTGCTTGGCCCAAGGTTCTGTCCCATCTCTATTATTTATAGAAATTTAACATTTTTCATAAAAACTTAGATACTTTCTATAAATCACCACCCATCTCATCTAAATAGTACTCTTATATGTGTGACCATCTAGGCCCAAATATCAATCCGATTTTCAGTCCCACTAAGCCAAGATCCCATTCTTGTACTTATTTAAATTAATTAATTATATATCATCACATGACATACAATTAATATAATTTAACTTGTGGAATATCAACTAATGATTATTCCACTGTGCCTTCAGACCATGAATTGCACCAAGCACTACTTCATGATCCCAGAAGATATAAGGGGAGCTAATCCCAATAGGACCTTTCTGTTGACAGATACCGCATAGCTATAGTCCTTCGCTCATCCAATGCCCCAACAATATAGAGGTATGGTAATTCTATAAAACCCTTTAAGTACTGTCTAGTTGGAACCCAATACTCATGATAATCATGACTAGAAAACTCATTTTCCAGTTACCATCTGGCCAGGCATTTTCGAGTATGGTTACGTAGGGCATTCACTCTTTCGTTATATACCAAGAGTGAGTAATTCCTTGTTGTTCACTTAATTGCCTTCGCAAGTCTTCCACTGTGTCTGAGTAACTAACTATACAAGGCCTAATGGCTAAGATCCATAAGTCAGTAATCAAGACACAACAGTCCTCATGCAAGACATTCTTGGTGACTTAGGTCTAAGGACCAATTGTGCTACTACAACACTAGAATAGCTCGATTGATAGCTAGGTATAATGACCATCAAGGATTCTTAATCAGATCAGTTCAGTGAACTCATTTGTTAATGAGGACCTATAAGTTTGCCTTAATGTCCCCACGGAAGTGACTATGAGACCATTCACCCCCATCGCATGAGCAAGCATAACTCATACTAGTCTTATCAAACAATTGATGTCCTTCTCAAATATCTATTACCCAAGAACATTTAAGACATATGTAATAAGCAACTAAATAATGATAGATGAATGGAAAGGAATGTTGCAAGTCGAGATATCAAGAACTATTAACAAGAACTACTCAATGAATGGTCATTTCAAGTCAAGTCATGTCACGCAAGCAAGTACTTCATATTTTTAAGCATGAATAGCAAGTATCACGAGAATGTGGAATGTCATACACTCAACATGCTAGCTAGTACTCGGTGGTAATGCCACACCTAGTCATTCACCTCCCCACGGATCTAGTACTTTTCGGGTGCGCCTCCGAAGACCAGACTGGGCCCTTAATGTGTTTGCCTTGGCATTGATTAACTTGGATCATAGATCCCATGAAATCTAGACATCCACGAATAATAATGGCCAAGTGTTTCAAGATCAAGTTCATGTAATCAAGGTAAAATACATAAGAATATTAATTTTCTTGAGATTCTAAACAATAAGCTCCTTTATTGAGAAGGAAAGTCATTCAAGGAATCACTCAGAAGTGATAATGTCATTAATAGACCTAACAATAGGTTCCAACTCGAGGTGCCATAGCCTGGATAGGCTAGAGTAGCTAACACAAATCAAAATCACGAAATCATCAATTTTTGGAAAGCTGGAAGGTACACGGTTCATATTGGGCCACTCAGAGGATGAACAGTCACTCACGGGACCGCTCTAAAAGGATTGGGATGAAAAATAGCCTAATAGAAGCCAAAGATGAACGTTCCATTATGGGTGCTCCAGTTATAGAACAGTAAAAAATGGGCCTTTTAACAAACATGGACGGTCCTTTAAGGGCTATTCATAACAGGATAGATTCGAAGTCCAAGACGAAGATAAGCGGGCCAAACTGGGCCACTCAGGAACTGAATGGTTTGTTATGGGCCACTCACATGATAACCACGGTCCATAACCAGCCGTTCTGATTTACAAATTGCACGGTTAATATTGGGCCATCCTGTGAATCATACAGTCTAGATATGGCTACTCAATGACTCAGATAGTCCAACATCACTCGTGGCTAAAACTAGGCAATCCAAGCGATTCAATCGAGTCAACAGATGCAGGACTTAAGGTATGACCTGCCTGGCATCCTAGTGGGAATCGTAGGCATGCATTCCATGTTGCACATTCGCCATGTTTAAAGTATTTTATAAACTGTGACATATTTCTATATCCCAATAGAGTTGCTTTCTCTTTCCTTGTGATAGAACCACTAGTGATAGCGCAGAGACCTCTAGTGTCGGCCCGCCTAGGAGAGGTAGCGGGATAGTCCCATTGTATGGTTTTTAAGCTAGTTTTCGTGGGCCCCTGTTTAACAATAACATCCTACTGGGGGAAAAACTAGGTAGAGGCCTAGCTCTAAGTAGGAGCCAGTGTGTGCACACGTAGTCAGAGACTTGGACTGACACTAACGAGTGTTACTCTGACTAGTTACTTGTTTCTGGTACTGTTACGCTTCTCGCTTGTCGCGATCCAGACTTGCGTGGATGCTTGAGACGTAGTGTAAGTCGTCAGTGGACGCATCTGGTTTCACTTTCTGGTGATCCTTCTAAAATCAAAGTCCTTAAGATACTCCAGCCATCGCCTTTGTCTCATGTGTTAGCTCCTTTTGAGAAAAAATATATTTTAGACTTTTATAGTCTGAATATATCATGAACTTTTCCCCATAAAGATAGTAACACCAGATTTTTAGGGCAAATATAATGGTAGCTAGTTTCAAATCATGACCTAGATAATTTTTCTTGTGCCACTTCAGTTGTCTTGAGATATCGTAAATCACTTTGCCATTTTGCATGAGAACGCACCCAAGGCCAACGCCTGATGCATCTGTGTATATTTCAAACCCACTGCCTTCAACAGATAATGCCAGAATGGGGGCAGTGGTGAGATGTTCCTTGAGAGCCAAGAAACTCTCCTCACACTTTGTGGTCCAAACAAATAGATTTTCCTTCCTAGTGAGTCTTGTTAGAGGCACGGCGATTTTGGAGATATCCTTGATGAACCATCGATAATAGCCAGCCAGACCAAGGAAACTTATAATTTCAAATATAGTTGTTGGTCGGGTCCAATTCTTGACAGCTTCTACCTTAGCGAGGTCCACTGTAATTCCTTATTTGGAAATGACATGCCCATGGAAAGAGACCTACTTTAGCTGGAATTCACATTTATTTAGCTTGGCATATAGTTGATGTTCCCTTAAGGTTTGATAACCTGGTAGAGGTGAATAATGGATGATGCATGTAACAAATGAACAATAGAAGTGAAAAATAACAAGCAGTTGTGGCACATGAGCATCAACGGCAAAGGAAAGTTCATAACGAAGTCAAATGGGCAATATCTATGAAAAATGGCTCGTGAGAGTGATATACGGGCAATAGAGTTGACAAAAAGTCAACAACGATGAAGAATAGTCAGTAGAAATGAAGAGGAGCTCGTGTAGGTAACAAGGGCTTTAACGATGACAAATAGAGCCTTAGTGGTGACAAATGAAGTCTCAATGGTGTATAATATACACCTAACAGTGACAAATAGCTTTACGCAATGGCTCAAGGCCAACAAGGCAATGGGTTTCAAGTGAGTCAAGTGAACACTTTTAGCGACGGGTTAAGGGTGAAAAATAGCTCCTACGGCTGACAAATGGCTCCTAAACGTGAAAAATAAACTGCCAAGGCTGAAAAATGGGCAAGCTCACGTTAGTTACTAAAGTGGTCATGTGGCTTCGAAGGCAAATGCCTGGCACAGTATCCCAGGCCACGTGGCAACCTCTCAGAAGGCTCCTGACACATGGACAAATGGAATTATAGATCTGAGGATAAGATTAATTCAAAAAATGTGATTTTCTACTCTATATAATAGAGTGTTCTTGGTGAGAAGACGATGCTGCAAAAAGAAGTTGGGAGAGCTGAAAGCGTGAGAGAGGTGAAAAGCTATGATAGGAGAGCAGTTGAGTTCGAAGTGAATAGAGAGAAAAATCTGAGAGAAGTAGAAAAAGAGAAGTTGAAGGAGAGATCGAGTCCCAATATAGAGAAGAAGCCAAGCAAGTGAGAGTTAAGTGCTGCCGGAGCTTCATTGAAGACTTGTTTATGTGTTGGCCTCTGTATCAGATCCAAGCCACTTTTCTCCTGGAGAGCTACATTGTTTCTCATTTTCATTTTTGTTCTTCTTGTTTTGTTCTTCATTTTTCTTTGCTACTTCCATCAAGCTATTAGTTAGTGGAATCTTCGCCTTGTGAGGATTGGTTCCTCGTTTAGCAAGCTGTAAGGCTCAGCGGTCTTGTAAGCAAGCTATGTTGCTCAGTGGTGTAATTACTTCCGCACTTTAATTTAATTTCCTGCTCTAATAAATATTACGTGCGATGTAATTCTAATTGTTTATACGCCTCCTCAATAGCCCCCCACTAACCCTTCAGGGGCCTCATCAGCCTCTTGGGTGGCGTCCCTAGTTATTGGTAGCAGTAGTCCAATGCTTGTATCCAGATATCGGTACCCTGAGCTCTGGGACGTTACATAAGCCAACTCAGTGAAAGTGATCCAACAAGTTTATACTTCAAGCTAACCAAGTCAAAGTTGACCCAAGTCAAAGACAACATCAATCCAAGTCAACCCATGTCAAGCTTGATCCAGTCAAAGGTTCACTCAACCCTGTTAGCTACAGTGATCTAGGTATGTTGACGTCGGTCAACTTAACCGCAGATAGTTCAAAAAGCTCACAGGAACAAGGGTGAACTGAAGAAGCACAAGGGTGACAAATGACCTCCTAAGGGTGACAAATAGGTAAGTAAGGGCGACAAATAGATGTTTAGTGGTGACAAATATGTGGCAAGGGTGACAGATGGCTACGGCGATGGCTAAAGGCTAAAAGAAAAGGAGCTAAGGCAACGGCTATTTACGCTAAGGGTGACAAATACCTAAGTCAGTCTGACAAATAGGCAATAAGGGTGACAAATGGCTTATAAGGCTAACAAATAGCCTGGGAGGATATATTTCAGTCATTTTGTGTCTGCCACATGCCAGGTTTGATGGGTCATGCCTTGGCACATGATCCAAGGGTACCATGTCAGAAGAATATTCTCTCTCCTACGAAGTGGACCCATGAGAAAATGGAGAAATAAGGTTTTCTTATCAAAATGATTTTACGGAAGCCCTGTTCCATATATATTTGGTCTTCTTCTTTCGAAGAGGGCTATTAAAGCTACTGTGAGAAGAGAAGTGCTTGCAGAAGAAGAAAGAAGAAGAGAAGAGAGCTGTGAGGGGTGCCAAGTAGAGAAAAGAAGAAGAGAGAAGAGAGTTCATGAGAAAAAATAGAAAGAGAAATGAGCAGCCATCTATGAGAGAGCGATTGTGAGAAGAAGAGGAGCGAAAAAGGAAGAGAGAGCCCATGAAGAAAAGAGTGTAGCCAGAGTGACAGACCGGGACGGACGGGTTAGTAAACCATGGCTGAAATCTTACTGAGGAAATGAATGAAGCAAGGGAGAGTAGTTTACCTCTAACACTCCCGCTCAAGTTTTCAGGTCGATCTTTCCTTGATCTCACTTGAGGCTTTATAATGAGCGATGGACCAGCCTTCATTTCAATCATCCCGCCTCTAAGATCTTCTTCTAGTGAAAGAGTTGCCCCTTGCAAGGGAGGAGCAGAAGACCCAATGGTGGCAGAGATGGTCACTGCATTAAGACAATGAAAGAGAGCAGGTCAAATCAACAAAGCCCGTTCAAACAACATATAAGAAGGTAAGAAAGGTCAATGGTGTTTACTAGCAGAATGAGAAGTTGACTATATGACTAAGCTGCTAGACATAGGCAATTGACCGCCCTCAAGAGTAAAATGATTGTTTTCAGCCCCTTTTGAAGTTGAACCACCTCCTTGGGCATAGAGCTCTGCCAATAAAGCCTCCTCATAGCCTGACAATGTGTTGCCCCCAACTACGGGAGCATCAGAATAGGCGGGGAGTTCACTATTCAATGCGGTGCTCAACAATGCAGCATATGTTCCAATGGTGCCATCTACACTCCATGCCCAAAGATAATAAGTAGATCAATTGATTTATGCTCCAATAGAAAAGAGAGAAGAGGGAGAGACATCCGACAGTGGGTTGTAGTCATAATTCAGCATCCCCAAATCATCCAGCCCTTCGTCCTCCCTGTCATTCTGACCGATGTCCAAAGGCGCATTCGTATCCACCGAAGGGAGACTCCCAGCAACCTCGCCAATGGCATCTAGATCAACAGAAAAGGACAAAGAAGCAAACAAAGAAGTCTCCATTATACATGATAAAGCCCTTGTAAATGAAGTTGAAAGAGAGTAACAAGTTACCAGAGAGTAACAAGTTACCATGATGCTCATCCAATAGAACCTTTCCTGTGAATTGATGACAATGGGTTTTTGCAAGTGGACCATCTTCGCCTCCTCCCCTCCGCCACTTGGCATGATGAGAGCCCTTCATCTTCTTAAAGGTATCGGTGGGGACAAAGCTCGTTGCAAGAAAAATAATTAGCATGCATAATTGCGCATATACTTTCCCAATGATATAAAAATAAATAAAAAGACATAAATATAAAAAATAAATATACATGCTCGAGGTTGATTCCCATCAATCGTGCTTGCCAACATATGCATGCGCCTACAGAACACCATTGGTCTGCAGTGAAGCGCATCTTATGCCATCTCAAAGGGACAATCACGCGTGGTCTTCTTCTTCACCGGTCCTCATCGCTCCTCCTCCATGCTTTCAGTGATGCAGATTGGGCCGGTAGCCACCTTGATCGTCACTCTACCAGCGGGTATGCGATCTATCTTGGTCGCAATCTTATCTCTTGGAGTTCTAAGAAACAGGCCACTGTCACTCATTCAAGCACCGAGGCCGAATACAAGGCCGTTGCCAATGTGACTGCAGAGCTCATCATTTAGCTACAATCTCTCCTCCGTGAGCTTCACATCTCTATCCCCACTCCTGTGTTTGGTGTGACAACATCGGTGCTACTTATCTTGCTGCCAATCCCGTGTTTCATGCATGCACTAAGCATGTGAAAATCGACTTCCACTTTGTGCGTGAGCGAGTGGCATCCAAGCAGTTGATCGTGTCCTATGTCTCTACACGTGACCATCGTGCGGATATTCTCACTAGGCCCCTTTCTCGTCCGCAGTTCGAGATGCTATGTTCCAATCTCAACGTCGTCTCGTCGCCGCTGAACTTGAGGGGGTGTATTGACAGCTCACGCACACGGGACGACAATATGGAAGATAGTAAGTCACAAAATCAGGAAAATGGCCAAAGATAGCAATCTAGACTAGTGCCATTTCTGTACTTCATCGGCTGTCTATATTTGAATATATTGTAAAGATAGAATGTACCATTCTCTATCAAAGGAGCAGTGTGTTCATCGACGGTGACAAAGTTTTCTCTGAATCTCTCTTCTCTTGCGTCTATCCTCTGTCTCTGCTTTTCACATAGGTTAATTATGTTACACCTCTTAACCCACCTTGAGCTATAGTTTGTGATAGATCAGTGACAGAAGGGGTACAATGCAACCCTCATAAAGATTTCAGGCGTAATATATATAGTAATATATGGCAAAGGTAGGAATATATATGTAATTTCAAAGATTTTGATCTGAAATTGAAATTAAGCGTAATAAATACACTTTTATTAATATGTAAGCTCATAAAAAGTGTGGAAATCAAAAATTAACATGTATAAATGCACATTCATCAGGCATGCATTTGAGGGTGGCTCGCCACAACTAACCTCCTCTAAGGAATGGTGCCCCTACTAAGACATACTTGGGATACAACCCAGCCTAAGAGGGAGAAATGAAAGAAAATTGAGAGATAAGCTTCATGTAGGATGGGAGATATCAGGACTCGACTTCTTTCCAGGGCACTACCCATCAAAGAGATAGTCTGTTGCGCTGGAGCTTTGTGTCTTTGATATTTGGACCCTCAGGCATGCATACGACCTAGCTCATGACGTCCCGCGGGACTTTGCCACTCTTGCCATGCCTTTATTTTTCATAATGTTGCATTGATTTTGATTTTGATTTTGAAAGCCCTTATTGGCCAGATATTGAAATAAAGCTCACTTTTTGAGGGTCAAGACAGTCCCTATTTGAGACCTCTTTCGTATTGGGGAGTGCCTAGGCTGGTCATCTCATCCATCAATCTCGTGCCTCTGCACTCAGTCAAGCAGAGAAGAGAAAAGGCCTTCGTGCATACCCAGAGCATGGCCAAAGTAGCAATGGTGTTGCTTCCAGAGGAGATCAGCTATGGCTTGCCGTGAAGTGTGTGAAAAACCCATGCTAAAGGGTCACCCTCAACGATCGGGGAAAGCACTCGGACTCCCAGTGCGGAGCTATCACCTGCCTAAGATGTTGCAGAAGCAGACTCATTTTGAACTAAACTGACTAATCCACTCAAGCGTGATGCGGGACGACTACGAGACTCGACTCGAAACTGAGACTCTAAGTGACGACGCGACTCTGCGGACGACGCGACTAGCAATGACACACAAGACTCGACACCTAACTGGGTTCCTGAAGAGACGAAGATGTCCCAAACAGAAGTACTCGCTCACAGTCGTCCCCAGCGAGGGAAACGTGTCGATCGACACGGTTGAGAAATCGGCTTTGAGTCTCGGGTGGTCAGTTTACTCTCGTGCTCGGAACGAGTCACGGGACGGGTCACGCTCTCTCAACTCACTGGGAGCGGCTAGTGGGTTGGCCGAGTGATCGACCATGGCTAGGTGTGTGTTGCCTGGGGACTCATGTGCACTGGTCAGGGCGTGATCGACTAGGTTGCCGTGGATTTGGATGGCACTTTTCTCTCCTAGAGGTGTGTGCCGTGAGTTGTTAGACGTTGTGTGTCCCGTGGCTCTATGGTGAGAGTAGAGATCGGGATTGGCAGGCATCCTTTGGGATCGTTTTGAAATGAAGGATTTGATGAGACAAGACAAAGGATGGTGCCCGTGTGTGGAGATCTTTGATGAGACGTTGGCATTGGATATGGTGATCCTTGGTCTGTAGTCAGCAAGGGAGGATTCCTCGTAAGTCTGAGTTCAGTGAGGAGAGATCCTATCATGTGGTTTCGTCATACACCCCTGAGAGGGTAGAGTTGGAGCGAGGCTTGAGATCAGATCCGGTGTCTGAGTAAGAGTTGGCTTGAGGTGCGGCGTCAGTCTTTGGAGAGTCAACGAATGGCCTCAAGAGTTGTAATGTTTCCTTTGGATCAGGTAAAGGACCAGGAAAGAAGGAAGAAGTCAGGTGAGCAGAGGATTCCCGTTGATGAGGTCTGGCGACCAGAGGGTGGTCTTTCACAGACAGAAGATGTTGTTGGTGGTCGTGGTTCGAGAATGGCGAGAGCCGTGTGTCGGTGAGACCTTGGTGGTCATCCTCATGATGTGCCTCCCAGGTGAGATCTAGACTTTGTCGAAGTTTATCTTCTGGCAGAGTTGGCACAGTGATGTCTGGCTATCGGCTTGCCATGTGTGAGGTGTTTCTTGGCACTGACCCGATGATCTTACTGCGGTCTGTTGAGATGGCTGCGTGAGCTGATGGGGGCCCTGTTCTGGATGTTTCCTTGAGTCTGGCTAGAGATCTGTCAGCGAGCTGTGGGGCTGATGTTTGGTTGGTCCGTCAAACATGGGCGTTGACCGGTTGTTCGTCTCTCGTGACGAGGAGTGCGTGTCCTCGGTGAGCGAGATGGTGGCAGCGGTGCCATGATTGGTTCCCGTGTGTCTGAGGTGCTGTCAGACTGTGTCCTTTAGTGTATCCCGGGTCTCTTTGGCTCCGGATGAGTGATTAAATGCCTAACCAAGGCCTAAAAATCTACAAAAATAGCCGAAACGATCCTGGCGAAAAGTACAATGCAACTGCAGCGACCATGAGTCGAGGAACTGAAGGATAAATGAGACGAAATACACTCAACTCGGGAGCTACTAAAGCAGTCTGAAACTCTTATAAAAGCATCCGAAACTTAATAAAGATCCTGCAGGACCCAATGAAGATCCACCAGAGATCCAGGATGTTACACACGCTCTCCACCACTCCCAAGTGGGTCCGCACCTGCGTGCGCAGGAAAGCTACGACTAGTAGACAGGTCACTGGGGTGAAACTCAACTCACGAAAATCACCAGTCAAAAGGAAACAGGATGACAGTCCACTCAGGACTACCCCTCAGCCTAGTGGTCCTCTCTGGACCTCAAGGCGGGCCTAGCGGTCCTCTCTGAGACCGCAAGGGTCAGCCAAACGGTCGAACCATGGCCACAAAGGCACGAGCCACAGAAGAGCCTAGGGGTCTATCGCTGGACCGCTAAGCCAGCAAAACGGTCAAGCCATGATCGCAAGGGAATAGGCCACAGGAGAGCCTAGCAGCCTATCACTGGACCGCTAAGCTAGTCAAACGGTCCTCTTTGGATCGCAAGGCAGCAAGAAATGGTTGTGCCCCGACTGTTACCCAACACGTGGCTCCCAACGGTCAGAATCACGCACCCTGAGGGTGCAACAGTCAAAAACGGTCGTCTGACGACCGCTTAATCCAAGGGTAGCGGTCTATCACGTGATCGCCACCCTAAGCCTAGCGATCCTAGGCAGACCGCTAAGGCCTACCAACACTACAAGGGTGCTTAGTGGTCTCCTGAGGACCGCCAGGGGAGCCTAGCGGTCCCTGGAAGGGCCGCAAGGCTCACCCGAGCGCCAAACCGGTGAAAAACACCAAAAATTCTAATCCACATCCCGATCATCACCCGATGATGGGGAAACAAAGGAGAATCCATTCCCAACCCTCCTAGCAGGATTCTATACCCTTAGATCGGTCAAAAATCTCACGAAATGGGAGATCTAGCTCAACCCCAAATCATGGAATTTAACCCTCCCGGCTCAAAAATGTCC
Source organism: Amorphophallus titanum (assembly GCA_024336825.1). NCBI lineage: Eukaryota > Viridiplantae > Streptophyta > Magnoliopsida > Alismatales > Araceae > Amorphophallus > Amorphophallus titanum. Next base: position 1,911,403 of record JANBPO010007496.1, on the reverse strand, counting down.
CTCTCGACCTTATTGAGTTGGTAACGAAGTCCACTTTGGGGGATTATGTTGTGACATAAACTTTACTCAACTTATTATCAATTTTGGCGTGTCTACGCGCGACCACTCGAAAAATAAGGAAAGGGGCCACTATCGCCACTACACTCCCCTGACGGCACTACCTGACCAGATCCTCATGGAGATCTGTAAGGAACCTTACCTCAAATGGCCCCCGAAGATGAAGTCTGACCCAAGGACCAGAAACAAAAGGAGATACTGCTACTTCCACCGAGACCATGGCGATGACACTACTGATTGCATGCAACTCAAGGATGCTATCGAGGACCTCATCTGGCGAGGACTCCTTGATAAATTCATCACCAAGGTCGAGAAAAAGTTACAGCGCGAGCAGACACCCCCACCAATCAACAATTGACCCAATGGGAAGGAGATCATGATGATCTCCAGAGGGTCGACTTCGGAAGGTGACAGCTACAGAAGGCACCAGTAGTACATGTCAGCAATCGACATGATGGAGCGAGGCGACAGTAGCTGATAGGAGACTGTCACCTGGGAGCACCTCAAGGGCCCCATCGTCTTTTTAGACGAAGACCTGGAAGGTGTAACCACTCCTCACTCCAACACTTTGGTGGTTTCAGCCACCATAAACCAATGTACCGTCCGACAAATTCTAGTGGATAATGGAAGCGGACCTAACGTTATTTCTTACGACTACTTGGCACTCATGGGTGTGGATTTATCACGAATAACGCTATTGTACACACCCCTATATGGCTTTTCCGATACCACTGTCCTCCCAGAGAGGAGTATTTCATTGTCGATCATGTTCGAAACCACACTAAGAGACTTGACCTTCCTAGCAGATTTCACGGTAGTATAGGGAATGATCGGGTATAATGCCATAATAGGGCGAGGTATCCTTAGAACCCTCCGTGGCATCCCCTCCTCTTATCACCAAAACATAAAGTTTTCCACTCCTCGCGGGGTGCGAGAAGTCCGAGGTGACCAAAGGGAGTCACGAAGGTGTTACTTGATCTCCACCCGTAACAGGCAAACTGAGGAGGCCCCGCCCGAGAAGAAGGCGACGACAGAAGACCCGGGTCCGGCAGCTGCACCTGCAACATGGTGGCTATTCCACCTCCAGATAATGTCAATGCCTCTCGGCAAGGCGAACCAGTAGTAGCCAGAACCTGACAAAGGATTGCAACTCTACTCAGAGTACAGCCAGTCCCAGAACACACTAGCCATGGCTGGGGTCACGGTCGTGGATGCGGTAGAGGCTGTGGAAGAGTCCCTGAGCCTCCTCTTCGCACGTCTGCCTTCGATCCAGAACGGGTCATCCTCTTTTGAGGAGAACAACCTGCCCCGATCTCGACAGTGGAGATCTGGGGGCAACCCATCATCTTCGACCCAGCTAGTGCCGAGGAGATCGCCGCCAACATCCCAGTCCCGACACCAGTCCCGACCTGTCCTGCTGAACAAGCAGGGCCATCCGATAAGGACGGGCCAGCCCTTCAGCCTCCTTCGGAAGAGACTTCAGTGGCCTCTCTCTTTCGAGAGTCTGCGGGTGGCCAGAGTCAGCCCGATCCTAGTAACAAAGGCAAGGCGGTGCAGCTCGCCGATGAGTAGCAGCGCGGCAGCTCACAACAGATCCAGCCTGACATACTACCATCACTGGAGGATGCTCGAGCTTGAGCTAATCGAAAGGTTCTCCACCAGATGAAGCGCTTTCCTACCAGTATTACGATCTGGGAAGCCATTTCTTGGAGTAAAGATCTGAGGGAAACCCTCATCAGGATACTCCAAGAGCCGGAAGTCTATGAAGCATACGTGGCGGAAATAAAAGCTGCCATGTACGAGACTTTCACGGCCGTTGTCACCTTCATGGAGAAATACTTTCTGCTCTCTCCTCTGTGCCATAATCGACCCCTCTATGTGAAGGGGAAAATCAATGGGCATGAAGTAAATCGGATCCTGGTAGATGCCGGTGCCGCTGTTAACATCATGCCCCTCAAAACATTCAAGACTCTATATCTGACTCCCTACCTCCAGAAGGTACAAGTAGTCAAGATATCCGACTTCAATCAGAATACCGAGGAGGTCCTTGACTGGGTGGATGTTGACTTGGTACTTGATGATTTCGCCTCTCAGGCGACCTTCTACATCATCGACTCTAGCACATCCTACAAAGTGTTGCTAGGCAGGCCCTGGCTCCATGAAAATTGGGTCCTCCCCTCGACTCTCCATCAATGTATCAAGTATATCAAGGATGGGGAACAACGTGCGGTCTTCGCGGACCTATCTCCATTCACTCCAGCAGAATGTAACCTGGCTAATGCGGCTCTCTACTTCAGGGAAACCAGTCCTTTCCCTATGATTAAGAGCAAGAGCAGCGGCTGGCTCTCAGACAAAGAAGAGGATGACCTCTTCTCCGTTGATGAAGAGAAGGACAAGCTTTGTCGGCTACGCCTTAGCGCCAAGTCAACCACAGACTACCCTGAGAGACGCAAAGTCAATTTTGAGGCTAATCTTATTAGCCGAGCGATCGACAAGAGCATACCTGCCACCAAACTACATTTAGCTCGTGTGTGCCTCAGACGAGCACAGGGTCGAGCAGCTCACGATGTCCATCGTCACTTATAGACTACAACACCGGTCCAGGAAAAGGGCTAGAAGGGACAAGTCCATCATTTTCCACAAAGGAGACATGGTCCCTCCAGCCCTACTAGAAGATGATTTCGACTGGTCCAGGCGAGCCGACAACGCCCCTAAAGTCGTCCAAATTTTTGACGACCTACTGCCTTGCATCTGGAAGATGTGCCTCAAGCAGCACATTCCCCAGTGGTAGGGCTCCACGTAGCAGAGATATTTCCATGATCTCTGGGCACCCTCACAAGTCTGGGGGCAGCCCCCATTCTCCCAAAAGGACACCAGAGGTCTTGGTTATGACCAAGAGCCAGACTTTTGTGTCTACCATGCTGTCCACATCGTAGGGCCGATGTAGCTAGTCATCGACCCGGTCATTGCCAACACCAAGTTCGATAGTTCGGGAGATGAGGGAGAGGAGATTCTAATCCCGCTTCCCGCCAAGACCAGTACCCCAGTTCCATCACCTGACGAGGCTGCCTCGTCCGTCCACGAGGATGTTGAGATGGAGGAGACCCCTATGGCCTCCCAGCCAATGGAAGAACCTAGTTCGCCACACTTTCCCCATGAGGAAGGTCCCCAGAGCAAAGATTGTGAGGCGTCGCCGACATTGGCAAACAACTCCAGTCGAGCCTCCGAGATGCCAACCGATAGCTGTCAGTCTGACAGGGATGGCCTGGGGCAACCTCAGGCCGGGTCTAGCAGCAACAATCTTCTAGCCCCATCAGCTTCAACTATCGCCTCCGAGGACCCACGAGCATACGAAGCCGACACCGAGGATGAAGATTTCGTCGACTTTCAGCCAGCACCTCCCGAGCTGGAGGACAGCGGCCAGGCGACCATTGATGAACTCATCGAAATTAATCTGGGCAAAGATGAAGCCCCTTGGCCAACTTTCCTTAGTGCTCTCCTCACCGAGGCAGAGAGGCGGGACTACAAGCAACTCCTACTCGAATACAAAGACTGTTTCGCCTGGACATACAAAGAGATGCCAGGGTTAAGTCCCTCAATAGCGGAGCACGCCCTAGCTATTTCTCCCTCAGCCACGCCAGTCAAACAATCCCATCAGCGCATGCGCTATGAGCTAGAACTCCAGGTTGCAATCGAGGTCAATAAGATGGCGGAGGTCGACTTCATTGAGCCATGCATCTACCCAGTTTGGCTTGCTAATATTGTCCCAGTCAAAAAGAAAAATGGTCAAGTCCACATCTGCATCGACTTCCGAGACCTTAATAAAGCTTGTCCGAAGGATGACTTTCCAGTTTCAATCACAGAAACAATGGTCGACATGACCACCGGACACGAAGCTCTATCTTTCATGGACAGATCCTCTAGTTACAATCAGATCCGGATGTCCCTGAAAGATAAGAACTACACCCCCTTCAGATCTCCCAAAGGGATCTTTAACTACAAGCGCATGCCCTTCAATTTGAAGAATGCCGGTGCTACTTACCAGAGGGCCATGACCAAAATTTTCGACGAGATACTACACAACATCGTCGAATGCTATGTTGACGACCTCGTCGTCAAGACCAGAAGGTGAGAAGACCACCTACGCAATCTGCGTCAAGTCTTCAAGCGTCTCTGGCAATATGGGCTCAAGATGAACCCCATGAAATGCACCTTCGACATATCTAGAGGTAAGTTTCTCGGTTTCATTGTCCGATACCGAGGAATCGAGGTGGATCCCAACAAGATCAAAGTAATCCGGGAGCTACCACCACCCAGCAACCTCACCAAAAGACCTTAGAAGTAAGTGTAATTATCAGTAGAGGCAAAAGCGTCACAAAATTGTAAAAAAAATTAATTAAGTAAAATACTTACTCGAAATTTATATATACTCTGACAAAAACCAACCACCATCTGATTGCCCACACCTCTATAATAATTGGCGACATCACCGTTGATGCGTTGCGACCTCTGCGGGGAACCACCATCCAAAGCTCGAGTGTGGGCCGGAACATGCGACGCCGGTGGTGCGAGCCGACGCATATCATATGTTCATCGAAAAAGAAATGTCACGCACGAGGACGCAGCCGGGTGTACCCGTCGCGCGTCGCACGGACTCCACCTGTCCATCAATTTCTTCCCATCGACGTGCAGTCAACCAATCGTTTACTGCCACGCCAGCAGACTCCTCCAACTCGACCGAGCCGCAGCCAGTAGGAAAACTCGATCTGACGGAGCGGAAGTTTCTGAAACACCCTTTAATGGCGCACCCTTGCCCTTAAAATTTCCAGAAAATACCAAACCCAGTTGAGGGTATTATCGTCTTCTCAGGTGACGTTTGCCGATGCCATGTTCCTTCTCGGTCCCCGCGTTCCGCTGCATCGCGAGACCCGCCAAAACAGACCGTCCTGGTCCAGTACGGTTTCGTCGTATTGTTCCCCTTAACCGTGACCGCGGTATCTTAAGATGGCTTAGCGTGACAGGTTAACGGAGTGCTATATAAGATCAGCCACCTGCTCCCCATCGCATCAGTCCCACCAGCAGCACCAGTCCCTGCGTACGCGACGCGAACACGCCACCGCGACCATGGCGGCAAGAGGCCGTGGCCTCCTCACGCTCTGCGCCGTCCTCGCGGCAATCTCCGCGCTCGTCTCCGCCGAGGTCTTCTTTGAGGAGCGCTTCGACGGTAATCCCCTCAGATCTGCCTGCTCCGCTCTCCTTCCCCGTCTCTGCGATCTGGATCGTCGCCGGTGTCGAGTGTGCTGGCTCGATCTGCTTCTGTTTCGAGACTGGAACGCCCCGGGGATTTGATCCTTCGGTTTTTTGTCGGTTTCATCTCGTGGATCCGCGTGATCTCGCATTTTCTGGTGGATCTTTTGATTTTTACTGATCTGGTGTGATGATGCTTCGGCACTGCGATTTTGTGCTCTTCCTAAAGTTGTTTTTAATGCGTGGCATTGGAACTCCTTGTTGTTGGTGTTTCTCGTGTTTGTAATGCTTATGTGGATGATCTGTGTTCTGATCTTGTTTTTGCACACCTGAGTAAAATTATTCTGTCTAGCATAGCACATTTTGTGTGGTGGAACTGATAGGATTTTTTTTTGGGTGGATTGCTAGGGAGTGATGTCTTCGAGTAAACTTCGTGTAAATCCCCTTAACTTAGGTAGATGACAAAATTGGGATTTTATGTCTTTGACCGATTAATTAGAACCGGGGTTTCCGAAGGCACGTGTCTTTGTTACCACGGAATGTATATGGATATTTCAACTTCCAATTGTTTTGGAAAAGATCCTTGGGCCCAATTTGATAATGGAGTGGGGTTTAGGGCGAATACACCATTCGCCTTAACCGAGCGAATGGCGTATTCAACCCTAGTGCCTCGAATGAGAAAACCCCACTTTTTCACATGTTGCATGCTATTGGGGTAGGGTATTCGATGTTTTACCAAAGTGGGGTAGCAAGGAAACCGGCGAAACCGGCTTCCAACTGACGAATATGCCATCCGGTTGGAGCCTATCCATTTATCAAAGTAGGCCTTAGAGAATTGTCCATTCTGCCACATTTTTTGTGGTTTCTACCTGTGTTTGTTTGACATTTGCATTGAACGTTGTTTAGTAGCTTGAATGCACCCATGAGGAGTAATTTGGTGGGGCTAATGGTGTGACTATTTTTTTCTCAGAATCATGTGGTTCCTTTTCGAAAATTCTCTCCTTTCAGAGTGGTATCATAGACTGCCAATGCCACATAACATGTTTAATATAGAAGACATTCCATGCCTAAACCATTTGGCTAGAATCTAAAGCCATCGTCCTTAAAGTCAACGCTTCTTCATGGGGTCATCATTTGCTAAAGTATTAATCTCGAAAGGCCTATATGCCTATCACATTTTGACACAAGTTACTGGGATACAGAGAAGAACATAAGCATCCCTCCCCCCCAAAAAAAGAACAGGATGAACATAAGGGAATCGCACTTCCAAACAGACTATTAGAATATTATAAAGACATACACCATATTTTGATTAGATCATTGCTTGCAATCTTTCTTCTGGATCCGCCCAACCAGTGTATTTGGAAATGAGGTTTCTCAAACATCAATAGTGTTTTTGAGTGCTTTGGCTTCTAGATTTAGCATGCAACAACTGCACTTTCTCCCTTTATTGTAGTTTTATTTTTCATCTTCTATAACTATTTGTTGCTTGTTCTTGTTGTTCCTTCGTTTGCAGATGGATGGGAAGACAGATGGGTGAAATCTGATTGGAAGAAAGATGAAAACATGGCTGGAGAGTGGATACATACTGCTGGAAAATGGAGCGGTGACCCCAATGACAAAGGTATCCAGACTAGTCCAGACTACAGATTCTTTGCCATCTCTGCTAAATTCCCAGAATTCAGTAACAAGGACAAAACATTGGTTATTCAATATTCAGTCAAGCATGAACAAAAGCTTGATTGTGGTGGCGGATATATTAAGTTGCTCAGTGGTGACATTGATCAGAAAACGTTTGGTGGGGAAACTGATTACAGCATCATGTTTGGACCAGACATCTGTGGTTATAGCACCAAGAAGGTCCATGCAATACTTACTCGCAATGGGAAAAATCACTTGATCAAAAAGGATGCCACCTGTGAAACGGATCAGCTAACTCATGTTTACACATTCATCATCCGTCCGGATGCCACTTACAGCATACTGATTGATAACGTTGAGAAACAAACTGGTAGCCTTTACACAGACTGGTCAATACTTCCTCCTAAACAAATTAAGGATCCTGATGCAAAGAAGCCAGAAGATTGGGATGACAAAGAGTACATTCCGGATCCTAAGGATAAGAAACCAGAGGGCTATGACGATATCCCAAAGGAGATACCGGACGCTGATGCCAAGAAGCCAGAAGATTGGGATGATGAAGAAGATGGTGAGTGGACCCCACCAACAATTCCGAACCCTGAATACAAGGGACCATGGAAACAGAAGAAAATCAAGAACCCTAATTACAAGGGCAAGTGGCGTGCTCCCATGATTGACAACCCAGAATTTAAAGATGATCCTGAAATCTATGTTTTCCCGAACCTAAAGTATGTGGGCATTGAGTTATGGCAAGTCAAATCTGGTACCATATTTGACAATATTCTGGTCTGTGATGATCCCGAGTATGCGGTGAAGCTTGCCGAAGAAACATGGGGAAAGCATAAAGATGCTGAGAAGGCAGCTTTTGGTGAAGCTGAGAAAAAGAAAGAAGAGGAGGAGGCTGCAAAAAGTGATGACGAATCCGACGATGAGAAAGAGGAGGCTGATGAGAAAGAGGAGGATGAGAAAGAAGATGATGATTCAAAGTCAGATGAAGAGGAAAAAGAGGCGGCAGATGAGACGGCCAAGCATGATGAGCTGTAGACGAAATCGAACCGTTGCCGGACCACATTTTTGCGGCGGTTGTTCTGATCAGTTGGAAGATGCGTTGTTTCTCTGTTTAGAGTTTGGACAGCCTTGGAAGAAATTTTCTTGTTAGTGCTAATGCTAGCCGAAAGCTTAGATGGTTAATGGGTACATAAGCCTCTCTTCTTTGGGCGAGGCCGTGGTGGTTTAATATACTCTTTGTGCGAGCTTTTTCTAACGGGATTAGCTTTCTTAATTGAAATTTCTGTCTGGTTCTTTTTCCATGTCTTGGAAATCATGATGTCCATAGGGCGGCCGAATTACGATGGCTAGGCGTATGCGATGTCGAGATGGTCTTTCCATCCATTTCCCGCCCCATTTTTGTTGAAAGAAACAGACAAACAACATCGTTTGCTCATGCGACAGCTTGCATGATGTGGATGGTCGTCAACATCTAACATATCTTTTAATTGGTTAAATTTAAGATATGGTCCAACAACATTAGAAGATGTTGTCGGATTTTTTGTTTTTTTGTTCTATGAATACCTCATGAGACCAAGAGGGATCAAGTGTCCTTTGATTCCCTTCTGCATCATATCTTTGAACCATATGGTTGAATTTGGGCCCATTATGTTTTTTTTTATTGGGGGGGGGGGGTTCACAATTTAGACCCATTCATACCACAGGGTTCAACATCAATCGGAGATTTGGACGAGTTTATGGGTATATATGAATTAACCGGATTTGATCCTGAGCCAGCTTCCATGGCTCCAAATCTAAGATATTTTACAAAATTATATCAACCATGAAAACAACGAAAATGATAAAGATAATAGCAGCCTGCCACCGTTAGGGGATGGGTTCATCACCTACGCACTAAGTTGCTGTCCTCACCTGGGCGTGACCAGCTCCTCTTCCACGAGCAGTTTGGGGATTTTCTTGAAGGGTACTAATAAAAATAACCCAAAGTCATGCCAAAGACCCAAAAGGATACTCAAGGGTATGGAATGTTATTCTTGATACCCGAAAGCATTTGTCCGGGGGCACTCACTAGATTATCGATAATGGGTAAAGCATCCGAATCTGGGATAACCGTTGGGCTCCGGAGACCGGATGACAGACTCTGGATACTGGGAACCAACACCTTCCACAACTGGTGGCAGCAGAATGGAAGGTTCCCTTGGTGGAACAGAACTTCCCAGGAGAAGTCAGTAAAAGGGTATTGAATATTCCAATAGCAGACAGGCTAATGAAGGAAATGACAGATCAGTTTGGAAGTTACACAGCGGAGAATTCAACATTAAGTCAGGTTACAAGCCGCTATCCATGGGATACATGCTGTTGATCACAATAATCTACCCTGGAAACATGGCAATCTTTGTCAAATAACTATAATTAACTCAAATTAAAATCTAACTATGGTTAAAAATATTATTAGAATTTAATTTATTAGTGCAAAATAATCTTACAGCAGAAGTGTGAGGACAAAAATAACTCTGTTGCATCGTAAGTACAAAAATATCTCTCTATTTATGTACCATCAAGTCTTTGAAGAGGATAATTAAACACAAGGATATTTCTACACTTATATTTATGCAGTATACTTATTTCAAAATAATTACACTTAATGAGATCGTTTTTGCAATTATCCTTTACTTTAATCGCACGGAGGCGTGGTGTTTTTCTGTTCGGACTTCGGACTTCGGAGTTCGGACCACCATTCCGCTTAAAACAAGAGACAGCAGATCTCGGGAGACCGCGGGCGCAGCTTACGACAGCAACCGCGGTCCACCCTCCACGTCACCACGCCCCTGCGGCCGGTGCGATGTGGGACGCCCTTTCCGTCCGATCAAGTGCGAACAAAAACACTGACTGTCATTCGAAAAGAAGATGGAGGTTTTTATAAAATTACACTTAATCGGAGCGATGCATCGCGTCGGTTAAAAGTCGCAGCTGCCCCTGAGCCCTGCGCCAAATTATAAACAAACCCCTACCCCAGTTCCTACCACTATATGTACCCTCGGTTCTACCACCCGCCAGTTTCGCCTCTTATTTAGTTCCCTTCCCCTACCGGCAAAACTTGCTCAGACGAACCCCCAGACTCCCAGAGCGAGAGAGAGAGACGCCATGAACGGCATCTTCCGCCCCAGCGCCAGCCCCACACCCAGGGCCTCCCCCTCCCGGGGACCCTCGCTCCGGCTTGGAAAGCTCGGCCTTTTGGCCACGCCTCGCCGGATCGCCTTCCGCCTCCCGGGGAACGAGGCCGGGCAATGGATCCGGCGCAGGGTCGCGCTTCCGGCCGTGTGCGACTACGCCGATGCGGCGGCGGTGGAGGACCTGGGGCTTCGGAAGTCGGAGCTGCGGAATCCGGCCCTCTCCACCTCGTACCGCCCGGCGTGGGTACCGCTGCCCAACCAGACGGTGCTGGAGGCCCAGGCGAGGGTCTGCACGGGGCCGACGCAGACGAAGCCGCTGAGCGAGGAGCAGGCGTTCAAGGTCCTAGGCACCATCCTCCGTTCAGGTGATTGCTCCGCTTTTTCTTGGTTTGCTCGAAGTGGTGGGTTGGGTCGGTTCCCGGAGTCTGGAATTAGTAGGGTTCTTCTAGTCGTAAGCGTGAGTTAAATTTTTGTGCTCTGTCTGTCGTCACATTTTGATTTCCTTTGGTTTTTCTTTTCAATTCTAGAAACTGTCGCTATGCTTTTGTTACCATGCTTATTAGTTACTTAACTACCTGCCAATAGCTGTTACCTTTTGTCTTTTGCTGGCTCCTGTTGATTTCTGGAAAGCATGTGCTTTTCCTGTTTTTTTGGCATTGATTAGTACTAAACTACTAGTCAAAAGAAGTAAATTTAGACTGGAAACATCGAACAATTTGTCATGTTGGTATCGAGTGTTTGGTAAATTCCATGTGATCATTTAATCTGCGAAGAGACCACCTCATCATGAGACCTTTATTTTTGAAAAAGAAGATGTGGTTGAAAAATTGAGATAGATTGGTAGTTCTTTTTGAGTGGCCTTATTTTCAATTCTGTTTTCATGTGTGCCTCAGCACTTGAGTTTGAAGAATGTTATATGGTTTCCTTTACCTCTTTTGCTTCCTTTTCTGATCACCTTCTTATTGGATCAGCTAGGGGAGAACTCAAGGATGCTGAGGTCTCTAAATCCCAGCTTGGGGCATTCTTTGCTGCAATGACAATACGTGCGAATGCATTTCCAGAGGCCACACAATGGAGTGAAGGAGAAGCACGTGCAATGAAGGAGTTCTGGCCACAGCTGGTTCAAGTTCTTCCACCTGATGTTATCTTTATTGCGGATCCTGAGTGTACAATAATGGGGGGAAGTTCGTCAATTGGTCCTCAGTTTGTTGCAAGATTTTAAAATTAATTCGTAGACATGATAGAGCAGCAATGTAACAACCTCAATAAAATGCCAAGATATAGATATGAATAGATAAAGCTTTCTAAATTCAGGTTAATGTGAAATGGTTAAATGAAAGTCAAACAACCACACACCACTCTCCAGCGCTGATTAATGATCACTCGGATGAAAATAAAGGAGCGAATAGATTGATTGAGCTCTCAGCTCATAGTATCACACTTGTAAAATGAACAGATATGGAATAACAGCAATCACACAAATAGCAACCCACGGCACAGCAATTTTAAGGCGGTTCGGATGCACCCAAGTGCCGTCCTGTGTCCACCCCTCTCAACTCGAGAGGATTCCAATATAAACGCTGCACGACGGTAGCAAACCACCACACACACGGGCTCGACGGCCCAACACACGTGGGTTCTCGTACGACGACGAGGAACCACACACACGGAGACACGCTCTGAAATGTCTATGAAGAAAATCGATAGGAAATACAATAACCAGTCCAAAGGATAAAGAACTATACTCAAAAGGAACTTAAGAACACGAAACAAGTAGATTCTCCCCTTTAATCTTCAATACAACTCGGAGATAGGTGGAGGGATGCATTAGAATGATGAAACTTTGAGAGGATGAAGCCACCCCTTGAAGAAAACCGCCCAAGCAAGGCACGATGGAGAACAAATGGTAGCTCACCTCTGGCTTCAAGCTCAGGGACGTGAGACGCTTCCTCAGCAGTGTGGATCTCCTTTGTTGTAAACTTTGTTTTGATGATGGCCAACAACCTTGGTTTGATCATGGCCAACATGGATATGAAGTTCAGAGCACATTTCTATGTTCAGAGCACGTCTACCCTAGCTATGTAGAGTCCAAGCTACACTTTAGCTAGTCTGTGCATGGTCCGTGCACACTATCATAAAGTCCATGCACATTCCACCGTATCGCATGATCAAAGTCTGTGCATATTTTGGGCTTAGTCAAAATTCTGTTGGGTTGCATTTTAAGTCCGTGCACGTTCTGCATCTAAATGAAGTCCCGCGATCAATGACACCCAAGAGGGGGGTGAATTAGGTGTTTATAAATTTTAATGTGTTTTTTTGTAGGGTTGTTGAAAGTTTTTTTGTTGTAGGTTAATTTTTCTGTTGTAGGTTAATTTTAACCCATGATTAACTTATTAAGACTTCAAATTAAACTCTAATTACACCCTTAAATTTAGGGATTTCCTCTAATTAGATTTAGTAAGCGTCAATTGAAGCTCAATTAAGCTTCATTGAATAATTTGAAGCGGGAGCACGTTGGTAATTAATTCTTATGAAGGGTGATTAAGCTAGATTATTAATTAAGCCTTAATTACACCCCTTAAATTTGGGGCTTTCCTCTAATTAGGTTTAGTAAGGGTCAATTGAAGCTCAATTAAGCTTCAATGAATAAGTTGAAGCGGGAACATGCTGGTAATCCATTTTTATGAAGGTGATTAGGCTAAATTGTTAATTAAGCCGTAATTACATCCTTAAATTTGAGATTTTCCTCTAATTAGGTTTAGTAGGGGTCAATTGAAGCTCAATTAAACTTCATTGAATAATTAAAAGCGAGAGCAAGTTGGTAATCCATTTTTATGAAGGATGATTAGGCTAAAATTGTTAATTAAGCCCTAATTACACCCTTAAATTTGGGACTTTTTTCTAATTAGGTTTAGTAAGGGTCAATTGAAGCTCAATTAAGCTTCATTGAATAATTTGAACATCTATCATGTTGAATTGCATTTTTTTCATTGTACTTACAAGAGATTGTCTTTAACTGTCCTAATGCAGCATCATGCCTAGGCGTGAACAAAGTAGGGAGCAGCAAGGGCAGGAGGATCCGAGGTGGGCCCACCTCTCCTTAGTTGATGATGGGAGAAGAAAAGTGAAATGCAATTATTGCGGTAAGGAGCTACATGACGGAATTCTAGTGGAAAATAACATTTGGCGGGAGTAAGAAGAGAGGTGAAACAATATGACAGATGTTCCCGAGAGGTCCGAGAACAAATGTGCCAGTGCCTTTTGGACAAAAAGGAGAGGATGCAACGAAGGGCTAAAGATGAGGCTGACATTACTGAGGAGATTTCAAGCAGAAGGGTTAGGAGGGATGATGATGAGGAAGGCACTGAGGATTCAGATCCAGAGCTGACTGAAGCAAGGGAGCGTTATCAAAATTAAGCACAGAATTAACTATTGCCAGCATCAAAACACATAGAATACGGAGAGTCATTTATCAGAAAAGATATGCATTCCTCCCACAAACCTCTCCTCAACACGTACTGCCGGAGCCTCTGGAAGATGACTCTGAGGTCGCTCAGATGATCTCCCCTCTTCTTCGTCTTGACGACCAGGTCATCAATGTAGCATTTGACCTTGTAATACAGCAGCTCGTCGAATATCATGGTCATCGCCCGCTGGTATGTGGCGTCGGCGTTCTTAAGGTCGAAAGGCATCCTTTTGTAATGGAATATACTGTTTGGCGACCTGAAGGCTGTGTGGATCTGGTCATGCTCAGCTATCCAGATTTGGTTGTAGTCGGATGATCCGTCCATCAAAGATAGGGCCTCATGGCCGGTAGTTGCATCCATCATCACCTCGGTGATGGGCACCAGGAAGTCATCTTTTGGGCAGGCTATATTCAGGCCGCGGAAGTCCACGCAAATCCTGATCTATCCATTCTTCTTCTTCACTGGCACAATGTTGGCCAGCTAGGTGGTGTACTGATTTTCAGCCATAAAGTCGATATCTATGAGTTTGTCGACTTCTTTACAGACTTGGTTTATCAGCTCCAGCCTCATGCACCTGGGGGACTGCTTTACCGGCTCCATCTTGGGATCAATAGCCAGAATGTGTTGAGTAACTTCGGGACTAAGATTGGGTATTTCTTTATAGTTCCAAGCAAATCAGTCCCGGAACTCCTGCAGTAATTTCACATATTGTTCCCTCTCCTGCTGAGGTATAAGGGCACTCAGGAAGGTTGACCTGGGGTTGCTTTCGGTGCCAAGGTTGATTTCAACAAGTTTATCGATGGTAGCCTACCCACCATCTTCAATTTCCAGAGGTGCTAGCAGCAGGTCGACAAAATCTTAATCTTCGGCCTCTTCGACCTCGAGGGCGCCATATGCCTCTTATTGTTCCTCCTTGCTGGATACAGATGCCGCATTCACCTCATAGCCCCCTTGAGTTGCAGTCGGCGGGCTTACGGGGCTCCCTGGCACGGAAAGGCACAGGGTTGCTCTGAAATCTTCCAAGTAATCATCGTAAAATAAAGTCTAAATAAATGCCATAAATAACGAGACTCATGGGGGCGTCTCCAGGCTGTCTCCGAGCCAAATGGAACTTGCCGTGGCTCGCGTGGTGCTCCGCGTACAGTACTGGTGGCTCGCCGTCCCGGATCGGTCAAGTGCTCGGGTGTCCGCACAATCGAGCATTCAACCTAGCGTACTTGCGAATAGAAAGAATGTTCCAATCTATGAATTTGGTGTAGGGTGATATGACAGTGGTTCAGTATCATGCCCGATTTGTGGAGCTAGGTTGTTATGCCCCGCATGGGATGGCAGATGAGACATTGAGAACTTAGCATTTTATTAGGGGTTTACAAACTGAGCTTTGGCAGGCACTGATTATTGCTTGTGTATAAGATTTGGATGCAGCATACCAGATTGCTGCTGCTCTAGAAGGAGATATTTTGAGGACTTGGGGGTCGATAATGAGTTATGCTCACCAAGATGTTGTTGAGCAGAGGATTCCTCCTCAACAGCAAGAGGTGATTCAGTAGTCTCCAAGCCAGCCAGGGATGCCATTTTTCTCATCCCATGAAGGTGGATACTCATTGGGATCAAGGTCTAGGTGTTTGAACTAGTTAATTGAGAGAAATAAGTCGACTAGATGGTATCAAGGACAAGAGGAGACGATTGCGTCGACGGTTATGCAATAGCTATTGGTTCGGCTGGTACTACATAGTATGATTGAGCCGCTAGGTTAGTGTCCGAGGTGTGGTGATTTCCACATGGGTACGCCATGTATAGTGGCTGTGGCCAAGTTAGTATGCTTTAGATGCGACCAGGTCGGACACGTTGCTCGTGAGTGCTCTTCGATGTCGCACTAGTTTTAGTAGTTGTAGCAGTTGCCTTTTGTGGGAATGCCTTATGTATTGGCGGTGGACCCACTTGTAGGCATTTGTGCCTTCCCCTATTGTGTAAGGGCATAGTGGTATGTTGCCCAAGAGATTGATGAGTGGGTAGTCTGGTGTGTTTCATGTAGAAAATGCCTGATAATTAATGTGAAGATGCTTGTGTTTTTATGTTCTGCAACTGTGCCTTTGATAGTTAGAGCTAGGAATGAGTTGTTGCTAGTTGTTACTCGACAATGGCCCTGACCTTCTCCGGATCGGCGGAGACCCCTGTACTAGACACGATGGCGATTTTGAAAAACTGGCAACGATATGCAATCTATGGTTTCAATATTTTCCGATGCGCATTCTGGTCAAAACCTTACAGTGGTATCAGAGCCAGGTTACTGGTTTGATCAAAATTGACATTATTTTATTATTATTTCATCGTTCTCATTCATGCATGGAGCTCAATCTTTGTCATTCGATTGGGTCGCTCATGAGATGACCAAGGCTCAATTGATCCCAAGGAATCGTTCCCGGGATCAAGCGGAGCAAAACGCACATCTTTGTGCGGCGTTTAACCCACCGGAGAGTGAGTGTCGATCACGTCTTTCTAGTCATCATCGCCATTCGTGGCATGGGGAGGAGGCCTTTTGAGGCCATTAAAGCCTGATTGGCCGTGCCCTATAGGGCCGGTGGGGGTTCCCACGACGGGAGGCGGTGTGCGGCGGTGGTCTGGGCGTGCAACGACGCGGGGTGGCCGAACGGGCGGCCATGGCGGCATTCGCGATGGAAGGGGGGGCCGGCTGCTGCGTCCTTTGCGGGCTCAGTCTCCGGTGGTCGCGTGGGCTGCGACGGTGGTAGAGACATCGTCAAAGGCAGGCCGTGGCGGGAGGAGGGCCGGCGGGGCCGGTTCCCGGCCTGGTCCAGTGCGGCGACGGCTAGGGTGAAACCGTAGCCGCACCGCATCCGGGTGAAGAAGGAGACCCTCGCGGGTCTCCTATCGGGTCTGGATCTGGTATGTACAGGATCCGGCCCAACTTCCCCCCCACTACCCATTAACATATATATATATGATATATATTGGATTTAAGCATTTTAAATGGTTTAAAATGTTTATAAAATCTAGTAAAATGCCAAAAAAATCCTGAAAAATTATTTTAATGAGTGCTAAAATAGTTTTAGTAACTTATTAATATGTTTTTCATTAAATGGCCCCTGGTTAAATAGTTATTGGAAATATTAAAATGGTTTTAAGTGTTTCTATTATCTAATTAATTAAAGTTAATTACTATAAGTATATGATTCTTATGAGGTTAATTAACTTAAAATTATTGCTCAGCAATGGGAGCTTTGAAAGAATGTCGACCAATGAGCAAAGTGATTTTGATAATGGCACTGGGCCAACACGACATCAACTCATAAGAATTTTCCTTGGTGAGCTTCAATGGAGACTTCTCAAATATGCCCGGTACAATGACATGGATTTGCATCCGACAAATAAACTCTTGAATCTTAAACGACATATCCGCAGCCAAATCCTTCTTGCCCGGCTCTCGATCATCTTCGGCACAAGTACTTGTAGAAACGCACCCACTCCGAGAGATAGAAGAAGGTGAGGCGGAGGCGGGAGGCTCCATGGATGGTGATGGTGTAATGGAAGGCGTTGGAGAGAACACGTCAAGCTTCTCCCCTTGCTCAAAAGCCAACGGGGTTGGCTCGAGTGCAAAAAGGGATGGACCCTGCTCAGGATTAGCCAACGGCTCGGGTAAAGGGATAGGTGGAGGGATAAGTAAAGTTGTTTTTGGTGTTAAAGGGATAATGGAGGGCCGAGGTGGCGATAAAGGGAAGTTAATTGGAGAAGGTTTGGTGGTGGGCTCGGTGGAGGCTGATGGAGTGGAAGCTAATGGCATAATGGGTGGAGGTTTAGCGGAAGGTTTGGCCGAGGCCGGTGTTATGGAGGTTAATGGTATAATAGGTGGAGACTTAGTGGAAGGTTCGGCGGAGGCCAGTGCTGTGAGGGTTAATGGTGTGGTAACTAGAGGTGTAAAAGGAGAAAGTTTGGTGGGTAGGAAGCGTCGGATGGGGCGAGAGGTATTAGGAATAGGAGAAGGGTCATGGTGTGTCAGTGTGGGTGATTGGAGTATCGACCCATCATTGTAACACCAAGAGGTTTCATAGATACGGTTAGGGTTAAGGACGGTGGCTTTGTCCTGAGCAGGGGGTTCATCGGGTAATGGAGGGAGAGGAAAGCGAAGAAAACTCGGAATGGGTGCCTCTTGAGGAACTTCATCTTGTGCCGGCTCCAACTCTTCATAAAGAACACCTGATTCTTCATCATCATTAAACTCAAATGGATGCTGTGGTGGAGGCGTAATAATAGGTGATAGAGGAATGTAATGTGGAAGATTTTGTGGAAGATTATGTAAAAGCAGAGGCGGGTCATATATACCTCCTATTCAATAAACAAGCCCTACACAAACAACAAGGTAAAATATGAAGCCTTGATCATCGGGCTACAAATTGCTCTATCCATGGAGATCTAGATGCTTGAAGTGTTCGGGGACTCCATGCTAGTCATAAAACAAGTGGAGGGGCAATTCGATGTGCGGAAGCCGGAGTTCTTTCCATACCACCAGTTAGTGCTGCGCTTGATGGCGAAATTCTACTTCATTGAAGTTAAGCACATCAATCGAGGACAAAATGCTCAAGCGAATGCCCTCGCAAAGCTGGCAAGTTCCTTGGTAGTCCCACCAGACGCGAGCTTGAATATAACCGTCATCAATAGATGCCAGGTCCCTAGCATGATAGAGGTTCTGGCCAATGAAGAAGAGAATGAAATAATGATTGTGGAAGAAACCTAACAATCTCATTGGTGAGAGCACCTCCTACGTTGGTTTCAGCACCAGTAGCGACCAAATGAGAAAGAATAAAGAATGAAATTACTCAAAATCAAAGACTCCTATGAGATGAGGAATGAAACCTTGTTCCGAATAATGGTAGACGCCCAAAAGAAGATTCTACTCTGTTGCCTATCCATAGAAGAAGCACGGCAGGTGATGAAAGAAGTTCATGCCGGGTGAGCCGAGGCGCACCACGCCGGTCTGAAGATGAAGCTTGAAATAAAGAAATTGGGCTACTATTGGCCCACCACATTCGATGACTGCTATGAGTTCGCCAAGTCATGCCAAAAGTGCCAAGAACACGCTACCGTGCCTAGAAGGCCACTGGCACCACTGCAGCCCATCGTCCTGAGTTGGTCGTTCGCCCAATGAGGCACAGACGTGGTGGGCCCTTTGCCAGCATCCTCATTGGGATGTAAATATATTTTAGCAGCCACAGACTACTTCTCCAGATGGGCGGAGGCCATGGCACTAAGAGAAGTGACGAGGGAGCTGGTCGCTAGATTCTTCTGTCAGAATATAATATTTCGGTTCGGGGTCCCTAGCCGAATTATCTCCGACAATGGTAGCCTTTTCAGAAATCAAAAGGTGTACAGGCTAGCCAACAAGTATAAAATTGATTGGAGAATGTCATCCCCCCCCCCCCCCAGTCTTAACCAAGTAGAATTCTCTTAGCCTTTGGTTGACCTGAAGCACACCCAATCCTCTCTCGATCATAATCGAGTAGAGTTCTCCATTTCTCAGGGCGACCCTGAGTGCACCAAATGCCCTCCTCAGTCTTAACTAGGTTGACTTCTTTAAGCCTTAGGGCTGACCCTAAGAGCTTTTGATTTATCTCCTCGGGTTTAACTAGGTAGAGTTCTTAAAGTCTTAGGGCCAACCCTAAGAGCATTCGATTTTTCTCCTCGATCTTAACTGGATAGAGTTCTCTAAGTCTCAAGGCTAACCCTGAAGTGCGTTAATTTTCCTCCCCGGTGTTAACCAAGTAGAGTTCTTTATACCTCGGACCAACCTTGAGGGCATTCGATTTCTCTCCTTGGTCTTAACTGGGTAGAGTTCTCCAAGCCTCGGGGCCAACTCTGATGTAAGCCAAATTTCCTCCTCAATCTTAACTGGTTAGAGCTCTTTAGGCCTCAGGGTCGACCCTCAAAATACTCAATGTTTCTCCCCGATCTTAACTAAGTAGAGTTCTTTAGGTCTCAGGGCTAACCTTGAGAACACTCGACTTTTCTTCCCTATCTTAACCGGGTAGAGTTCTCCAAGCCTCAGGGTAAACCCTGAAGTGCATTAATTTTCCTCCCTAGACTTAACCGAGTTGTGCTCTTTAAGCCTTAGGGCCGACCCGAAGAACACTCGATTTTTCTCCCAGGTCTTAACCAAGTACAGTTCTTTAAGTCTCAAGCCAACCATGAGCACACCCAATTCCCTCCCTAATCTTAACCGAGTAGGGTTCTTTAAGCCTTATGGGTGACCCTAAGAGCATTCGATTTTTCCCCCAATCTTAACCAGATAGAGTTCTTTAAGCCTAAGGGGTAACCCTGAAGTGCATTAATTCCCCCCTCTTAACTCGGTAGAGCTCTTTAAGCCTTAAGGCCGACCTTGAAAGCACTCGAATTTTCTCCCAGGTCTTAACCTTGTAGAGTTCTCTAAGTCTCACTACCAACCCTGAGTGCATTCGATTTTTCTCTTGGGTTTTAACCAGGTAGAGCTCTTTAAACCTCTGGGTTGTCCCTCGGTGGTGATCTTCTTGGTCGAGCGAACCCGACCAGTTGATGAGCCGGAGGGCCCCCAGTAATCGTATTGGAAATGATAAACTCTGTGCCACAGTTGTTACTTCTGGGTCAGATTGTAGAATGTCAGAACAGATTGAAATCTTCCTAAAAATGGCCTTTGACCGAATGGTAAACGGTAGATCTGGATCCTAGGGATTTTATGGGGGATATAGGGGGATGTGGGGGACCTACACAATTTTTATGGTAATTTTCTAAGGTGGCTAAGCAGGTGGTAAAAATAGATGAACAAGCTACTATCACGCAGATCTGTAGAATGGCAGATTGCATAGGTGGAGATAAAAATTGGGAAAAGGGGGGAAACAGTGGAGGATTGACACAAAATTTAAATTGGGAGGAGGTGACAACAAGGGAGATGATCTCCAAAATTTTTACGATCATCAGATAACCGGATTGGGAGTACCAACTTTTTCTTTAAGGTTCTATCCTGGATCTCAAAACCCCAGATAGCAGGGTAAAGAAATGGTTGTGGCAGCTTGTTGGCGGCACGAATGGAGGCGGCGGAGGCGGTGGTTGGGAGTTGCATCCAGCAGAGGTGATAGAGGTGGGAATCACTCCCAAAGAAGGGGATTCACAACTAGATTTGCTACAACTCTCACAGCTGCAAGAAGGGGGAGAAAGGAGAGAGGGGCGCCCCTTGGGCTTATCTTGGAGCAAATGCTTTTTTCTTCATTAATTCTACCAAAATAATGAAAATACATGAGTTTTATAGTCCTAGCTAAATGGCCATTACTACCCTCAGATCTAGGGTTAGGGAGGGGAAATTAGGGGATGAGAATATTTAATTTCTCTCCCATGTGGTCAAAAGAACAAAAATAATACAAAAAGGGGGAAAAGGGGGGGCACCCTCCATAAGAGGCCAAATGGGATTTTCTTCTTGGTCAACATTCTCCCATGGACCAAAGACAAGTTCTATGGGCCCTAGAAGCTAGGTGGCCCAATGAGAGAGTGGGTGGGGGTCCCACCAGGCCTACGCGGCCTTTTACAAAGAAACCCACTAATTCTTAATGACTAACTCATTCGCTTATAATGTCTTACAACACAGCAAGCTTCAAGGGCAGACACGCAAGGTCTTCGAGTAGCAAGGCAAAGCTATGGAGAATTGTGTGTGGGTGACTTGGTCTTTGGCTAAGGACGCTGAGGGTATGTCGCCTGTACTTCCCTCACTCGTTCTTTCGGCATGACACACAAGTCTATGCCCATTATGTGTTAGACGTTATGACAAGAGTGCGACCATGCATGCTCATGACGTCACGCTTCCCAGTACTCACGAGGCCATGTCTGATTGCTCGATCCGAGCCAAGATTGACCCTTGCCCAGGCACCAGTCTGATGCACTCGCCAGTCACCCAGTCACAAGCCCCTCATTTTGCAGAGCAAACAAGGCCCACGCCACGAGAGGAACACTCTGTAAAACACGGGGATACCAGCTTTGTCATGCATTGACCCAGGGACCGACCACCGTGTCGAAATTATCCCGCGACATGCGCCTGTTGTACCTCGGCCACTATGGCCCACTTGTAAAGTCATATAGCTCATAGAAATTATACAGCCATTGGGATGTATGAACTCGCATCCACGTTCGGGCCCTCAGCCCTCTGTTGTTATGGCACCTAGCGTAAACCCCTCAACACCTCTGACCTCAGTCGACCTTGCCCGATGTAGTGCGAACCTATAGCTGCGAAGTGCTCCCTGCTCTTCACCTAGGACTCCAGGCCTACACAGACTCCTCTTCAGCAGTGAAACGAAGGTGTTCGGATTCAATCCAGTGTAAATAAATAATGACTGCTTGCGGTCGGTGGGGAAAGACGTCCTGTACATGACTCCCTATAGTCACCTGTGCACTTGCACCTATGGAACCGACCTTCCCTCCACGTGTCCCTCACCTCCCGAGTCCACGTGCTATGCCCTGGTGGCACATCCCCGGTCAGCTTTCAGTTCCATGGGTGATTGTCGATAAATCGACTGGCACACCTGCATCCCAACCACGTTTCCCCTAAAACCTGGAAACCACCCCTGCCATTCGATCTCCCCTCGACTCTCCTTATAAGGCAAGTGCACGGTGCCGCTTTGAGGAAGATATGGCCATGAGAGGGGGTGCCCGAAGCACACTATATTTCAGCATCTCTCCCGCAGTTATATCCGACCCCTCACTCCGGTCACCGCACACACTGCTGCCAGTGAGGAAACACCCACCTCGCTCGGCGCGCGAACAAAAGGATGGCACGCCCGGTGGGACGTCTCCCGCCTTCCTTCTTTCTACTGAAGAGAAAGCTTGTGCCATCCCTGAAGTCCTAGTGCCCTTTTCCTTCCCTTGCAGGAGAGGTAGAGGAAGAGCACCCGCTCGCACTTCACAGCACCTTCCAGTTCGCCCTCCAGTTGTCGGATCGTGCTCGTCCGATGCATCAACAACTATGGCGGTTGTCACCTACTGTCCCATCATCATTGCCACCCATGCGCGGGTGGGCTACTTGCCAGTGCCGATTGGTTTTGGTAGTTTCACCTCGGTCGTCGGATCACCCTACTTCTAGGGTGTGGTCCCCGTGGTGGCTCCACCGCCAGCCTCAGCTCCCATCTCTTCTGGTGCCATCAACGCGCCATGATCGCCGCTAGTCTCAGCGGCCAAACCGAGTGTCAGACTCGGGTCTCCCATTGCTAGACCCCATTGGGGCACTAGACTAGCTCTTCCCTGAGCAAATGCCAGCCCCTGGGCCCAGTTCCGACCAGCTCCCGATGCGAGCTCTGCACCTCGAGTCTCGGTCCCTACCACTGTAATTCGCTCGGGCTTCCAGCCCTGGGCCTCGGTTGAGTCGGCATCTAGTGTGGGTCTCCACTCTAAGGTGCCCAACTCCTTAGCACATCACTCAGGCCGTCAGCCCCAAGCCTCAGCCGAGCCAGCTACTCCCACGGGTCTCCTGAACCGGGGGCAGGGCTCCCCAGTATATCATTCGGGCCTTTCAACCCAAATTTTGGACATGCAACTGCCTCACTCAGGCCATCAATCCTCGGTTCGAGGCTGCTCAACATCTAGATCAGGCATGCAACCCCGGAGTCTCTCGCGAGCGACGCCTGGCGTGAGTGATCCGCGTCAGGTTTTGCATCCCTCGGCTCCGTCGTGGGGACATGTTCCCTACAACCTGACGACACTGACTCCCAGTACAGGTCTACCTCTATGGTACGTGGCGGCCCTGGTGTGGACCGAAGGCCCTATGCCCCACCTTCCAGTCTCGCCAGTCCCCGGTTCAAGCTCAAGGCCTTGGGTCACCGGCACCCCGACACCCCCTACAGTGCCAACTCAGAGTACAAGCATGTCATCACGGGCAGCCGCGACACTGTTGTCAGCTTGGGCGAGGGCTTACACTCGAGCCACCTAGTCGCCAGCCTCCACTACAGACTTTGGGTCTTGGGGACCGATTCCAGTATTACCGATCGATGGCCTTGTGCCACCGGCAGTCATGGGGTGAGTTTTCTCAGTCTACCACCTTGGAGCGGAGTCATCTTCGGCACCCCAGAAGAAGCATCGTTGTGACCGTAAAGGTAAGTGACCTACTGCTGCCACCAGTAACTTCGACAAGACCATCCTTGTCGGCAATCTACGGATTCACCTGGACTAGGGGGAACCCTTCAGACCCCCAGAGTGGATCGTCTCCATGATCCCTACTACCAATCGCTTTAGCCTTCTGCATCAAATGTGAGAAGACAAGGCGGAACTCAGAAGGGTAGACGCTCCTGCAGCGGCCCAAACGCACCAACGCCAGTTTGGTGTCTGAACTCCCAAGTCTCGTCGAAGAGACAATGACAAGGGAGATCAACAGCCTGACTTTAGAAGAATCTGGGTTACCCCGGAGGAAGCTCAAGCCATCCGGAAGGCGCGTCTTAGCAACCCTTTCCAGGCATTAGGACGTCGCGCCAAGCAAGGTGCGACTGATTCTGTAGCCGCATCACTTGACGGCACCCAGCCACTCCTCGCCTCTCGTTCAGATAGGCGAAAAAAGAGATGGGCTTGTTCTGGGCCCCCACAACATCCGGCCCTGAGCCCTCCTCAGGAAGATGCCATGATGGAGACTCCTCTGCAATGCACCTCGCTCTTCAATAGGCTGGGGACACCTATCTGCCCCAACAGGCACTCCCAGAAAAGGCAGACGGTCTGGCTCCTCAGTGACTCTGTCAAGGTGTTCGCATGCTATACCACCAGGCACCAGCTTGAGGCTCAGACCGATGATCTGAACCAGCCTATATCTCACCTCAGGAGGCCTCGTCACCTAACCCAGCCATCGACATCATTCGGTCACGTAGGTACTTCTGTCGGACCTCAGGCATCATACGAAAATCTCTTTTTTTGGGGAGCATCAGATCATGGAGTATTGCGCCTCGCGAGGTTCCGGCTTCAGCGTGTGCCGACTGCCGAGTCGGCTTTTGCAAAGAAACCGGCCCGGTCTGCCCGTTTCCAGAAGCCGGTTCCAGAGCTTGAAAAGCCGAAGCCAAGGCTTCGGCAATTCCTCTCGACGTTTCCTGGCGCCGCTTTCGTGCCGGAGCTTCCTCGTTTCGAGCAAGAGAGCTGTTGGGGCTTCTCTGACACCCCTGGTTGCCACGGCAGGTGTGGACGCTTGAATCGTGTAAGCGTCAGGGTCCTTATCGCCACCAGATGCCCGTAGTTTTGTTTATTTGATAGGACGAGCTAAAGATGTCTTATTGGCCTTTGTTCTTAACTGGATTAACCTAACCTATGTGGGTGTTTTCTGTATGCTTCTGCAAGTATGTGTCTAGGGTAACTATGATGTCGGAAATTGTAAGGTTTGTTTCCTGGGGTTTGCATTTGCCGGAGCATTTGTGATTCAACATCTGACGTGTTGAAAGTGGTTCTTCGTTACGTGTATCAGTTTATCAGATGGCATATTCATATACGCATACAGATTATTTCCATCATATATTGACAGAAAAGGGAACATACACAAATTTTAAAAAATTGCACATCATAACAGTTTAATTTCATGGATGGACATGGGCATTGTACATCCAAGGTGTAGATAAATGTATATCAGAAGTCTGAGGGTTGCAGTAATTTAATTAAAATGCATTTGTGCACTAGATAGCGGTGATATTAGAAAGAGGTTTTATGAGCAGATGTGTCAAGATATTGCAAGCACTATAATAATAGTATTCGGAGCTAAACATACATTAGAATGGGTTAGTGTGCTCTCTCCTGGCTGAAAAAGCCTGCTAGATCTTTTGATGTGACCTTTCCATACCTTGAAGATTCAAATTCCTACCTTATCATTCAACCAGCTTTCTTTGAAACTTCTGATCAGGGTTTGACATCTTCTCTTGTCTAGTTTAGAGGTTTCCCTTTTGTCTCCCACTGCAGATCCGCGAAGGAGATCCTTGATGGCTTATCCAAAGTTTGGGAAGAACATGGAGGGACCCTGGATGATTTAAAAAAACTAGCAAGAGAACCATTCACCAAAATTAAAAACTAGCAGTTTGACAACAGAGGGTCTAAGATGGAAATGAAAGACCTGGAGAAGCCAAACTTCTGAAGAACAGCATAAATGAAATCCCACTCCATCTGGTCATAAGCCTTCGCCATATCTAATTTAAAGATAACATTGTTGCCTCTACATTTTCGAGCAATGTCTTGGGTTAGTTCCTGGGCAAGGGACACATTCTCAATGATAATACGCCCCTTGACCAAGGCACCTTGTTCCTCCGATATGAGCACTGGTAATAACTTAGCAAGCCTATCAGAGATAATACAAAAAATGATCTTATACAAAAATTTGCAAAGACTGATGGGCCAAAAATTAGCATAGGTAACCGGTCTATCCACCTTAGTAACTAAGGAGGGAATGGGCTCCAAGATACCAAGATCAATGGAATGCCCAGAGGAGGAAAAGGGTTTTGTGAAATGCTTGACAAACATAGAAGCAATATCATCCTGTTGATCAACAAGTTGTCTAGTGGAATTCATCAGTTGGGCAATACAAGCCCTCCTCCTACTGGACACAACACAAGCATGAAAAAACTTGGTGTTTTTATCACCTTCCTGTAACTAGCAGACACAAGCCTTTTGCCTCCAAAAAATTTCTTCCTGGAGCAAGGTATTGTCCAACTTTGTCTAGCAAGCCTGAGGGCTGCAGCATTATCCTCAGAAAGGAGGGAAACATAAATCTCCTGAGCTCTACTAAAATCATCTTTTGACTGTTGTAAAGAGATGAAGATATTGGCAAAAGTAGTTCTGTTCCATTCCTTGAAAAAGGACTTCATATGTTTGAGTTTGAGAACAATATTTATAAGAGGGTAGCTAGAAGAGGGAGCAGACCACCAGGCTACATGAGCATCCTCTTGGAAATTGGTATGTTTACACTACATCTGCTGGAAAAAGAATCTCGAATGATTCCTACCTTGCATCAGGAGTAACTAAACTAGAAGAGGACAATGATCAGAGCAAGCCCTTGAGAGGTACTGGACCTGCAGCTGAGGATAAGAGATAGACCAATGGCTATTGAAGAGTAAACGAATTACGAAACCTCGCCTTTTTTTTAAAAAACCCCCGTTTTAACAGGCGTCCATTACCCAACTACCTACTCTATTTTAGGCATCAATTCATTTAGAATGAACGGTAAGAATTCTTCTCAGAATAAAAGAAGTAAATAACGCCCCTTGATAAGGCGCCAATATATAAAATGAAGACTTTCCATAAGGCGTCAATTTAGTAACTGACGCCCCTGACTAAGTCGCCAATTAAATGACACCCTATTTCAAGGCATCATTTCTCTGAGAACCGTAAAACAGAAACCAATTGCCGTGTCCAGTTCTAATAGGGAACTTAGATAAACTACGGAACTAACAATGGGTAAGGATTAATTTGGAAGGGGTTTGGATGAAGAAACTAATGTAGTAATAGGATTCCTCTTATGAAAATCTAACCTTCTATCGAATCCCAAATCTAGAGGGATCTCTCCACTATAAATATCCCTGCCTTGGCCCTTAAAGCCTTCTGTTCGTCAATCCCGGCTAAGTCACGGTAAGGAAGAAGATTATTCTTCTAATTAGTTTAAACTCTTCTTTCCCCCTTCTTATTTTGCCTCCTGTGAGATGTAGGAACATTGGTGGAGGAAGCTAGTTGAAGCCTTCCTTTACTGCAGTCTTCTTCTCCTTCTTCCTACGTGCTATTGCGACAAGAGGAGCTGAGAACCTCTTCCTGTGCTGTTGTTACTCTGTTTGAAGCCGAGTGTCGTGGTCTTTCTTCTTCTCCAACCACCCAGATCCCTAGTCAACCCGGCATAACAAAAGGTAGGTTCTAAATCTCAAATTCTGGATCAAACTACAGTTAATAAAGCATGCATACATATAGATATAGACTCTCTTGATTTCATGGCGTTTTCTATTTTTCCAAAGAATTAACGACCTGACACCAGGCGTTATTTCTGTTATACGCGACTGTTTTCAAGGCGCTAATTAAGAAACACCTCTGTTTAAGTCATTACTTACAACAGTATTCCTGTTATTCACGCCTTCCCTCAAGGCGTCCATTAATAGATGACTGCTTTAAAGTCGTTAATTTCCATAGTATTTAACGATCAAAAATTAATAACTTGAATCCCTGATGGTTATGAACAAGAACTGAAATGAGAGCAAGGGTTTAGAGCTTACTCGGTCGGTTTGAAGAAATTGACCCCCGTTCGGAGATGTAGACGAGCGGGGAAGCGTGGGTTCCCTGCACACTGCGTCGGTGAAGCTTCTCCCTACTTAATAATACATGCACTACTCCCCGCGTAGGGGGGTTGGACTAGGGGAGGGGGGAATTGGGATTACAACCAAACACTACCTCCACGAATGGAGGGGCGCTAAGCCGGCCAGGCGGGGAGGGGAGGTAAACTAAACTCGCGCTGGGAGGGCAACTCCCGGTTCTGTCCAGGTCA
The DNA here is from genome assembly GCA_024336825.1 of Amorphophallus titanum. NCBI lineage: Eukaryota > Viridiplantae > Streptophyta > Magnoliopsida > Alismatales > Araceae > Amorphophallus > Amorphophallus titanum. The sequence goes on along the minus strand of JANBPO010007496.1, from coordinate 1,883,309 downwards.
GGAACTGCTTGACAGTGGGTCGCTGTTGATGCCACCACAGACTGTACCAGACTTAGAAGACATCGAAACCAGTGCCAATCCTTTGCTGACTGGTCCAGGAAAGCTCCTGAATTTTCGCGGGATCATCTGGTGTCGTTGCTGGTCGTGGCTGGCTCAGGACCCGGGTTGCTCTGCTCAGACTGGGACTGCTCTCAGGTCACAGCAGCAGGTTGATGACGCTATCACGAACACTCCCATAGTTGAAATGGCACGGGACCAAGACGAACGCGTCCGTGAATGAGTCCTCTTCGATTCCCAATAGGAAGGCCACCAGGGGAGGCAGAGTAGGGAGATACAGGATGTAGAGTGGAGGGGTATCTGTTCTGATTCTAAGTGGACTGACCTGCGCACCTAGGGGAGAAAATTTGGAATGGACAGCTCCAAACTCCAAACGAGGTTCTGCTAGCTGTGTTGCACAGAGGACTGGTAGGGGATTGTCCCATCCAAACGGCGCACCAAGGGGAGCTGGGGTGTGGACGTAGCAGCTTCTGCACCGGTGCTCTAGTCTTCCCTTGGTTGCTAGATGCGCGATCCAATGAGAATGGACCTCCCGGACAGCCCCGAACTCGGATGAAGGCGGGATCACCTCATCGACAAAGCTGACTGGAAGAGATTTCTAGCAATATAAGGTGGGTGACCTGGAACTCTAGGCTGTAGTGGAGGCTGGCGCTGCAGTAGTTGGGGACTTAGCAGGGCTTCAGTAGAGCACAACTAGTGGCTAAGGGGTGAAGCAAAGGGTGTTTCTTTGGAGTTATTCCTAGAGAGCATGCATAAGCAAGTAAAATTCTAATAGCCTCTAATCTGGCTACAGGAGCAAATGACTCTTCAAAGTTAATTCCAAATTCTTGGTTGTACCCTTGAGCCACAAGTCTGGCCTTATTCTTAACTACATTACCCTGCTCATTAGTTTTATTTCTAAAAACCCATTTTGTCCCAATGATAGTCCCATGATCAGGAGGTGGGACCAGTTGCCACACCTTGTTCCTGTCAAATTGATTCAGCTCCTCGTGCATGGTATTGATCCAATGCACATCTTTGAGGGCACTGTCAATGATTTTGGGTACTACATAAGAAACCAATGCATAGGAATGTAGTTCATTTTGTGCTCTAAAATGGCCTCTAGTCCTAGGGGGTTCATTCAAATCACCAATGACATTATCTACAAGATGATCTCTACGAAATCTAACATTGATGATTTGGTTACCTTTATTTACCTCCCCCTGAACAGCAGGCTCCTCTGCATCATTTTCTTCAATCCCTTCTTCTTGATCTGGTTGGTATGCAGATTGTCCTTCCTTCAGAATTTCTCCATCATCTTCTTTCCTACATAGACCAATATCAAATTTATTTAGGGCCTCATTAAAGACTACATGTGGAGATTCCTCAACAGTTTTAGAGTCTAAATTGTACACCCTATATGCTCTAGTTGTTTCAGAATATCTAAGGAACATTCCTGAATCACTTTTAGGTTCAAATTTATCAAGATCTCTTTTATCATTAACATGAATAAAATATTTATAGCCAAAGGCCTTGAAATGAGCAATTGACGGCTTCTTACCCTTTAGGATCTCATAAGGTGTTTTCTGAGTAAACAGCCTTACCATGGCTCTCTTTATCACATGGCATGCAGTATTGACTGCCTCTGCCCAAAATTTCCTTGGTAGGACACCTTCAACTAGGAGTGTACGGGCCATCTCCACTAGAGTCTGATTCATTCTCTCTACTACTCCGTTTTGCTCTGATGTTCTTGGGGAGGAGAACCTATGAGTTAACCCATTAGCCCTTTAAAAGTCATCAAATTGTGAGTTTTCAAACTCATCTCCATGATCAGATAAAATATTTTCAGTCGGTGCTCGATAATCCTGAAAACCAGACTGAGGTGGATGCAAAGACCGAGGAACCCCAAGAGCCAGAGGATGTGAATGATGCTGCCCAGATCCCAACGAAGGCCAAGGAACCAAAAGAGAATGTTAGGCCCAGAACACGGTCGAGAGGTCGAGATCAACTCCCAAAACTCATCCTTAAGAAGAAAAAATCGCACTCTCACTGGCTGTGGGCCGCATCTGCAGTCGTACCTGTTCTGGTCCTTGTGGTCGTTGGCTACTTCTATTCCTTTGGAAGGAACTGATTTGCGAGGTCAGGTCAGTCATCTCTCTATGGACCAGTTCAGTTTTAGAGAGTGGGGCACACTTTTGTTAATTCATGTTCTTTGCATCCATCATCGGTAGGGTGGACTCAAATCTCATAACGTTGATGGCGGCTCATGCCGGCGAGTTCTTCAAGGAGCAGCTACAGTTAGAAAACTAGTGTCTTGTAACTAAAATATGTTTTTGCTCTGAACGCGGTTATATGTGTACCTACATTTTGTGAACCAAATAGGTTGGAATAAGATCCTCTCCTCCTTATGGCCTGCTTTATTATTATTATTTGTTAAACACATCGAGACTCCCACTTTGATTGGGGGTTATCCCCCATTTGTCCCGGGATAACCCCTCAATTTATCCCATTTTTTTTAGTTTGGCAGGTCAAAAAAGTCAATCGGGTTAAGTCGAGGGATAACTCATTTAAGCAGGATAGCTTGTTTCACCCCAAGAGGTAGGAGAGAGTTGATCTTCATTTGTTTTAAAAGGATAACTCATTGACTATCAAAATAAGATAAATTAATCTCAGAGGAATAACCCTCATGTTGTGTATCTCACTTGAACTGAAGAAGCCTTTTGTCCACGGAGACTTGCACGGTTTGGATGCTTTTATTTCTTTTGTGGAAATGTCTCGCGGCTTTCATAAAGTCTTGTAATTGGATCTGCAATGTCCCATACGAAGTCTTCCACGGAGGTTATCAATAAATTCTTTAAGCATCGTTTTGATAGAAGAATAGACAAATGGAGAGATATCTTTTCAGGATTAATCTGTCCTTTTATTTAGTTTTATTTAATTCGATACTATGGGGAAGAAGTTGACGGTGGGGAAGAGCAAGAACAAGCACAGAAATAGGGTCAGGGGGATGCCCCCCCTCCAGTTCAGGCTGAGGAGCAGCCTCCTCCACCTTCACCACATCACATGGCTCTGGAGATGCCACCTCCCCCACAGTTCTTTCATGGGGAGCCTTCTACTCAGGGGGCTGGCCAGCACACTTGGGTAGATTATGAGACTTTTGACAGGCATCTTACTATGCTGGAGACTCGTGTGGATATCTTTGGGGATCGACTCTCTACCATTGGGGACAATTTAAACACTATGGGTAATATGCTTAACGTCATGACCAATAGCATTGATTCCTACTCCACAGTCTTGGATACTATCACCACACAGCTGACCACCCTCACAGCTAGCCATGATGACTCCAGCTAGGCCTTTCGCATCACGAACAACACCCTCCTTGATATGCAGTGCCATGATACAGCCCGTGACAAATCCATTGCCAACATCCTGCACCGACTACATTTCCAAGAACACTCTTTGGCGGACATTCAATAGCACCTTGGCCACGTGCCTTCTTCTCCACCTCCAGAAGACCAGCCTCTTGCAGATGCTCATTGAGGCCCTTGTTTTGCTTCGTCCCTCTAGTCTATTGTACTTGGGTCATGTGTCTTTTGGGTCTTCCTTTCGGTTATCCTATCTGATAGTTTGAGAGGAGAGTGAGCTAGAAGGGGGGTTGAATAGATCACCCCCGATTTAAAAATTCGATAGAAACAACTTATGACTACTTGAAATGCAGTAGAGAAACACCCACAGTCCGACTACTAAGTAGACAAAAGTGCAGAGCCTAATCAAGACAGTGATATAGAGGCGCAATATATCGAACAATTAGCGAGTTAGAATCGAGAAGGATAGATTAGACAAGCAAACCACACAATTAGGATAGAGAGCTTTTGAAGGTGGTTCGATTGTGATATGCAATCTACGTCCACCACTCACTTCACAGGAGTAAGGCTTCCTTGCACTAAGCAATCAAAAATTACAGACTCAGTCTATAAACATACGCTGCCTAACAGCTTGACACAAGGGAAATAAATCCCTCAACTCAGATCCTGGAACCTTACTTCCAGCGCACCCATCCATCTTATCTACGAGTTTCACTGTGGAATTGAGGGGGAATCCTTGATCTCTCATTTCCATCATTTTATTTGAGCATAGATTAATGTTTTCATGGTCATTGTGCATCTTTTCATTTTATTGAACTCGAAATACTATTGTGTGTGGGCGGAGCTGCGTCTCCGTGTGTGTGAATTTATTGTGGGGAAAGTTTCCTCAAGTTTTTGTGTGAAGACGGAGCTGCATCTTCGTGTGATTTTGTGTCTGGGGTGCGTTCCTCGACCGTGCGTGTGTGTATGCTGCAGTGGTAGCAACTTGGGGCCAGGCCCCGTGTGTGCATTGCTGCGGAAGCAGCGTGTGTGGTGTTGGGGCTCGTCCCCGTCTTACTACATTTTGTAGCGTGTAGTGAAGCCTCACCGGGGTTCGGTGAGGGGTGGACGTAGAGAGCCCGTCGTGGTCCCGAACCACATAAAAATCTCCGTGTTCCTTGTGGTTGCCTGTGTAATTGTCCATTTCCTCTATCTCTATTGACAGGTCAATTATATTGGTTTTTATTCACTGCACCATCACACATTGCTTCATCCGTTATCCGTGTTAGGATTAGTTTTAATTGTTCCTTGCATTGATAATCCATGTGAGATTGAAAAGTTTGAGAGTTCAATTGTATCTTACGTAAGTTTAGGCCAATTAACGTAGTTAATTTTAATTCCATTGTCTTTACTTTCGATTATTTTTAAAATCTGCCATCTCATCTGGGAGATAATTCAACCCCCCTTCTTGTCCGCCATCTATTTTGGGCCAACACCGACGAGCTTGGCAAAGGCGAGGGCGGAGAGCAGAGTGCCTCAGGCCAATGAAAGAAGTTTTACGAACCCAACACAGTGGGACAAAGGGCAATTTTAGGGCTCGGCAAGGGTGAAGTGTCTCAGGCCAAGGAAAAAGGTTTTATGAACCCATCCCAGTGGGGCAAAGGGTAATTTTAGGGCTCGGTGAGGGCGGAGTGTCTCAGGCCAAGAAAAAAGGTTTTATGAACCCATCCCAGTGGGGCAAAGGGTAATTTTGGGGCTCGGCAAGGGCGGAGTGCCTCAAGCTAAGGAAAAAGGTTTCATCTTGAAGGCTTCATATTCAGAAACTAACATGTTAGCCTTAGTTTCTCTCACCTGAGAAGTACCCTCATATATGACCTCAAGCTTATCCCACATCTCCTAGCAGTAGAACAGGAAGAAATTCTAGAAAACTCTGTGGGATGCAAAGCACACTGAATCACATTAACAGCACTCCAATTTAATGTAGATCTACGAATCTTCTCTCTCGTCCAGACTTCCTCATCATCAGGGAGCTCGAATGGTCTCTTGCTCACCACCTTCCAAATCTCATAATCTTTCGCATGAAGGAAGACTTGCATGCGATTTTTCTAATATGCATAATTATTTCCATCAAAGTAAGGTGGCTTACTTGTTGAGTGACCCTCTGTAGTTAATCCTCTAGCATCCATTTCAGCTAACCTCTCCGAGATGTGAAGCCCTTAGGGAGAGTTAGGCTCTGATACCACGTGTTAGAATGGATGAACAATAAAATCTAGAGGGGGGTGAATAGATCTACTGGTGAGGACACTTGAGCTCGAGATCGGCGCAATGCAGCAGAGCAACACTACAAGTCGCGTAGCACTGTTTGAGACTCGTAGGCTTCTTTATGGCTTGGAGATTGCTTGGAGGATTAGACTGGAGCCTGGAGACTTTTATTTGTTTTTATTCTAGACATTTGTAGGCCATTTTGAGGCCAAATAGAGTCCATTAGGGCTTTATTTGAGCTTTTTAGGCTAATTAGGGGCTAGTGGGCCACATGTAGTTCACTCCCAAGGCCCAATTGGGCTGGGCGCCCTTGGGAGAGCCCACTGTGGGCCGCCCTCCTTATTCTCTCTACCCAGACCCATACCCAGACCCATTAGGATTGGAAGAAGGCTGCGCCCCACCTTCCCACCTCCCACGGGAGGAGGTGTGTGCCCCCCTCTCCTACTCTTTAGGAAAGAAGTAGATTCCTTTCCCCCTCTCTTGCCGATTTTGTAGGAGTTCAAATTAATTACCCCTTTTTAGATTTTTCTTTTAGGAAATTAGGGTTTTTCTTCCCCCTCCTCATATAAAACATAATGTAATTCTTGTGAAAGAAATCAATGAATTATTGAAGAAATTGGTTTTGAGGGATTTGTAAGCCATAAGAAACCTGCAAATTCTGAACCTCAAAGACATGTTATTTCACATAAAGAATTAAGTTTATGCATATAAGAGACCAAAGTCAATGCATGTTCAACATAGGTCGATGCACATAAAGCCAAATCAGTGCAAGTGTAGACAAGATCAATGCACATTGACAACCCAAGTTCAGTCCAGAAATACCAAATTCAGTTAAGGACAGTTTGAACCCAAATCTTCATGCAGTTAGATATAGAGTGTCAAATGAAAAATCATTTCAACAAATGTCAGAAGCTTAGTTCATTGAAGACCCACTGAAAAACACAGTTTTCATGTGGAGGCTCCAATGTCTCATGAGTAATATGCATGATTCTTCATCAAATACATATTGAAGAAAGACCAACCATTTCAACCCTGTAATGGTACCTGCAAAATAAGATATCATCATATGAGCTTATTTAGCATGAAGACGTTTTTCACTAAACAAGCACACCATATTTTCACTTCAAATAATATGCAGACCACACAATATTTTGTAATCATCAAAACTATTATCAAAGACAAAGAGAGGGGAGTGCTACGAACCCAACAGAGAGAGAAGCAGAAGGGGAGCAAGAAGAGCAGAGGGTTCTTGGGGCGGCGTGGGGGTGGGCCATCATCAGATCTGCCCGATTTGAGCTATATTCTTCCCCTTCCCCATCGCTCTTTTGTTTCTGCAATCGATATAGTTCCTCTTTGCCTCTCTTCTTTTGGGCAAATTTTGTATCATGAATTGCTTCGTCAGAAGTTAGTAAAGATCAGTTGAGCATTCATTATAGTCTTCTCTCTCTCTCTCCTTTTGTGTTTGCACCGTAACCAGAGCAGTCTCTAGATCGAGTGGGTCGTCCCATGGGGTCACAGATTTTTTATTATTTCCTTTCCTTAGCGAATTCCCGTGATTGAAATCCCGTCGGGGGCCGGAGGCTCATCCCGTTTCTCTGATGCGATCTCTGGGCATCCTGAACAAAGGGAAATATCGACCTTCATTTTGGTTCACTCGTGTTCATCATCCTGAACATACGAACACATTTATACCATTACTTCTTGGATTTCAGCCCCATTAAAACAATGCACAACACAAGCAAACCACGGCACAATGGGTTTTAAGGTGGTTCGGTCCTCCAGACCTACGTTCATCCCACACTTAAACTAAAGTGTGGATTCTGCTGTCTTACAGCTTGAAAACTGCTGGGCCTCACAGCTTGCCAACAAACACTGCCTAACAACTTGAACCAGAGGAACACACTCCTCTCTTCTTCCAAACTGGAAGGAAACACTAGTAACAGCCCGTCACTAGCAACCGGAGACACAGTCTCCCTTCCTCCAGACCGGAGAGAACCCACAAGTGACACCCAGTCACTTGCAAATCAGAGACACCAAGTCTCCCTTCTCCTGAGTCCACAGGAGGAACCCCGACCTCAAACCAGAGGATCGAAAAACACTGATGAAAATTGGAAAGAACAAACAAAAAATAAAAATAGAAACAAACAAGTATAGCTCCGTAGGGGCAACTTGGCTTGGATCTGATCCAGAGGCCAATGCAACTCAGATCTTCAGGGAAAGCTCTCTCGTCTACTCTCTATTCTCTTCTCAACTCGTCTCTCTTTCTTTTTCTTTCTTTCGTGCAGCTTGCTCTTTCTTTTCTTCTCCTTATCAGCTCTCTGCTCTCTGTCGCTTTTCTTCTACATGCCCTCTCTTTTTTTTCCTTGATCTCACGAACTCTCCTTTTCTTCCGCTCTGCTATTCTCTACTCTGCTATTGCTCTCAGATAATTCCTCTTCTTTTCTTCTCTCCGAGAATACTACTCTTGTTCGCAGGAGAAAGGTCTTAAATATTCCTTTGGTCTAGGACCCACGAGCTCACATACTGGGCGTGTGGAAAGCTCGTTCCCGCCAAGAAGCTTCAGGAGCTCTCAGCCACGTGTCAGAATCTCAACGCTTAGTTATCCATGTGGCAGCTTCTTCCAATAATGATCTGCCTTAGATCACGTGTCAGTTACTTGCTCTGCTGTTCTCACATGCTCTTGTTCTTCTGTTCCTCATGAGTTTGGTACTCAGGTGCACATAAGATGCTTAAACCATGGCTGTCCTCAATTGATCATTTGCGTGCTTAAGTCCCATATAAATGCATGCATCGACTTAGTTTATTGTCCTGAGGAAAGTTTGCGCCGAGTTGCTACACACATTGCACCGAGCTTGTTCTCTCGAGACCAGACATTGCACCGACCTTGTCATGCTGGCGAAGGCATTGCACCGACTTGCTCGAGCTTTCCACTATATGTCCACTAACTTCAATCACTGTGCTCAGAAGGGATGCTTCGACTTTGGACTTGTGAGTGACAACGTACTCGAACCTTTGCTTCAGTAGTTGCACAGACCTTGAATGAATTATGCATCGACTTCGAAACTCGTCCATATGGAAATCTGCACAGACCTCAATAACAAAGTACACAGACTTAGTTATGCAAGGAATCAGGAGTGTGCTTAGACATTTGAGCACAGATGAATGGACTAACTTGTTCACACAGCTGTCAACTGCACAGACTTAATAAGGGGTGTAAACTAGTATGCACGAACTCAGTAGGTGTTGTTCAAGAGAGCATCCAAAGACATAAGCTGAACGCAAAGATAAGAAATGCACAAACTATGTGTGAACAGGGCAAGGACTGCACTAACACTGTGTATGCTGAGTATAGGCTCTGCACAGACTAAAAGTGCAATGAGCAATAATGCACCCACATTGAGAATGCAAAGGATGAGGAATGCACAGCCATGACAGCGCGTGCCTAAGCTAGCATGGACTCGAAACATATACACCCCTCATGCACCGACGTGCCAGATCCATGTGCACTAGCAATAGGCACTCGGTGGAAGAGATGTACCGACTCAAATGCATGCAGCAGCGCATGATGCACCGACTACGTGAATACATGAGGTGCACGATGCACCGAGTTCAAGCACGCACATGCTAAGAATGCACCGACTGCAATCTCCACAGATTACCTAACAACCATGCGATACCTAGATTGCATCGACCTAACTAGCCTGCAACACAAAGGATGCATCGACATGGTGCCAGCCCGTTACACGGACTGCACCGACCTTGCTTAGATGAAATGCACAGACTTAGATATGTGAGCAAAGCATTACACCAACTAGCAGTTGCCAAGGCAGCGTGCACGAACTAAAATGCACAGACCAAGATGCACATGAACAAAAACATGCACTGAGTTTGTTGTGCAGCCTGACTGACATATATGCACGAACCTTAGCCTTAGATAATGACTTAACCACTCAAGTGCACTGACATAACCAATGCATGCATGCATAAACATTATTTTCATGAGGTGCAATATATGCATTGACACAACTTGATATGCAATTGCACTAAGATGAACCAGATGTGATACTGTCATTCAATTCATGCACTAGTTTTAACCATGCATTCTCATGTGATGACTCATTGTATTGCTATCATCAAAACATAGTTGCTATCATAAGAACGCACGGACACAACATGAAGGTGCATCGGGCGAAGCAATCGAGGCCATCCCCAACACAGTGGCCATGGATCCGATAGTGTTGATGATGCTTCAAAGGTGCCGACAGGAGATAGACCTGCTGAAGAAATAGCTGATGGAGAAGATAGAGCAATCTTCAGCCTCCAAACAGCCCGAGATGCAGGGTGAATCATCATGGGGAGTCGTCAACTAGAATGACCCTCCACCAATCTACACATTGCCCTAGCCAGTAGAACCTAGCTTGGTGACAGCTCAGTAATGCCCATCACAGCTGCTAATGCCACCAGTGCTGCCACAAGTGCACCAAACACCCTTAGCGCCTCCACTGCTGCGACCTCCTCCACAGGCGACCACCCTGGTCACCCCTTACTTACAACCGGCACATTTCTACCCAGAACCGGTTGATCCGACCGTCATGAACAAGATGATGGTGGAGAGAATGATTGATCTGAAGCTCGTTGAAAGAAGTGAAAGCGACCACGTCGCGTTTGATGCATATAGGGTGCCTTACCCACCGCATCATGTTGCCAAGTGGCTCCCTCCTGGGATTAGCAAGCCGCTGAAGTTTGACAAGTTCAATGGGAAGGGATCCCCAAAGGAACATGTTGCCTACTACATGACCGTCATGGGTGATCTGGCCATCGACGAGTCATATCTGCTGAAATTTTTTGGATCCTCGCTGATGAGGCTCACTTTTGAATGGTACTCCAGCCTCCCGACCGGGTCGATCAGCGACTGGTCAGACATGCAGAGGAAGTTCAGAGAAAGATTTCATGTTACAGAGAGGGAGGTCACAGTGGCCAAACTCTATTCAACAAGACAGAGAGCAATGATCAGTTTTTGATAGATTGGTGTTCCCAAATAGGCCGTCAGGAAGGATGGCAAAGAGGAACAAGAATTGGAGGGTTTACACCTGCAACATGGCGGGAGCCTTTAGTTGACATGGGGCCCTACCCATTGACCCCGAAGAGGTAGCTAGACTCGCTGCCAGACCTGGTCCTCTCACTAGAAGAGGGAGAGCAACAGGCGAGATAGCGTCAGTGGACACCGAAGAGACCCCTCATGAAGAATCCTCTGTGGCCCTAGATACCGATGTTGTCACCATCGGAGGCGCTAGTGGTGAGCCCTCCATATCATCCGAAGGTGGACCAGTCGAACAAGCGGGGGGCATACTTAACCTTCCCACCAATGACCCGACAGTGCTGCACATGATACAACGATATCAGAGGGAGATCGAGTTGTTGAAGAGACAACTGAACGAGAAGAATGCACAACCCTCGACATCTGGGCAGATCGAAGTTTTCCTCGAAGCGCCTGAGGGTAGCAGGCAGTCTTCAGAAGCACCTCTGCAAGGAGCAACACCTTCACTGGTACCTGGCTACACTAGGGGCATGCCCCTACAGTAAACGCAATATATAGCACCGGTCCAGTTGCCAAATCTACCTCCCCAAGGGTCTCCTATGCCCCCATAGGCGACTGTGCTGACTACCCTGGCCGCGTGGCCCGCCCATTTCTACCCGAGCCCGGTCGACCCAGCCGTCGTCAGCCCGTTGATGCTGGAGCAGATGATTGATATGAAGCTGACTGAGAGGGGAGATGGTGATGAAACCCCTTTTAATGTCTATCGAGTGCCCTATCTGGCCCATTATGCCGCAAAGAAGCTACCGGCTGGCATCACCAAGCCACCAAAGTTCGAGAAATTCAACGGGCAAGGGACTCCTAGGGAGCACGTCGCCTACTATATGAATGTCATGGGAGACTTAGCCGCTGATGAAGCTTATCTCCTAAAATTCTTCGGCTCGACGCTTACTGGGCTCGCCTTTGAGTGGTACTCGAGTTTGTTGCCCGAGTCCATTGCTGACTGGCCCAATATGCAGAAGAGATTCAAAGAAAGATTTTACATCACCGAAAGGGAGATTACCATGGATCTATAGGCTCGAATAGTAGAAATAAGCAAGCGAGAAGAGCGAGATTGAATACCTTAGAAATAAAATACTGCTTTCCCAAATGGCTAAAAATAGACTTTCTTCGATCTGCAATCAACCACGGCTCCATATTCTTCTAACCAATCCATGCTCAGAATAATATCATAATCTACCAGCTTCAATGCATATAATTTAGCTAGCATCTGCTGATTCCCAATCACAATAGGAGTCTCCTCAAGACAGAGGGGAGTAAACATGAAATCCCTATAAGGTAATTCAACTAGCAACTCACAAGACATCTCAGATGTCGGCTCCTCAATGCAGGTAATAAAATCTTTAGAAATAAATGAATGAGAAGCACTTGAGTCAAATAAAACATGAGCTGTATGACCATAAATCATAATAGTACCTTCCATAAGATGGGATGCCATTTCCTCAGAACGAGTCAGATGCACGACTCTCCCTTTTTATTTCTTGCCAGCTACAGTAGACTGCTAAGATGAAGACACTGAAGCTTGAGAATATTGATGAGATTGTGGTGGTGGAGGAAGTCTGAACTGCTGTGACTGTAAAAATTGAGAAAACTGCACAAGCTGCTTCGGCCTTTGAGGACAGTCATAAATCACATGTCCAACCTGATCACATCGAAAGCACACCATAGACATTGAACATGGTCTAGCCGGATGGCTACCACCACACCTCGGGCACGGTCTCAGCTGACTAGCCACCGGTCCCTGTCGCTGAAAAGAAGAGGGTGCTGCTTGTTGCACAGTATCGGAGGAAGCTTGATGGTCATACTGCTTCTTGGACTTTCTGAACATCTGTTTGAACTTGGACTTTGTAAAAAAAAGTGCCACTGGCAGTAGGAATAGAAGATGGTACCCCCGTCACACTAGGCTGACTAGGTTGTTGATGCTGCACACTATGCTGAACAGGCTCAACTTGAGTTCGTCCTCGAGATCTTGCCATATCCAGCTCTAGTGCCGCAGCTGTCTGATACGCCATATCTAATTCTGCCACCCTGGCTGCAATCAGAGGCTGTCTTAACTCTGCCTTCAACCCACGCAGAAATTGCTCAGTTTTTAACCCTTCATCAGCCTCATTTCTTCTCTTTCCCCCCTTTTTCTCCTTTTCTTTTTTTGTCTCGTTTCGTATAAATATTGGGACAGGAGAGTTCGAACTGTTTACACCGCTCGAATTCCCTCTCCCTCTCTCTTCCTCTCTCTATTCCGTCGACCGAGCGGGCGCCGTTCCCCTTCTTCCTCTTCTTCTTCCCTGTCGCCGAGTGCGAACGCCACCGTCGCCACCGTCGCTGCTGCCGTCGCCGTCGTGGTGAGGGGACGGCCATGGGCCTCTCTTCCCCTTCTTCCTCTCCCTCCATCTCTCTTCCCATTCTCTCCTCCTCTCTTCCTCTTCTTCCTTTTCTTATTCGTTCGACGGGGAGATGGAGCCCTAGGGCTCCCTCTCTCTCCCTCATCTTCTTTCCTTTCCCTCCTTTTCTCTCTTCCTCTCGTTCCTCTTCTTCTTCTTCGCCTCCGGTGCCGGGAGGGCGTGCCGCAGACGTGGGCGCCGGACGTGCCGGCGAAGCCCTCTGGCGGGTGTGCCGGCGAAGCGTACCGAAGGGTGGTGTGCCGGCGAAGGCTTCGCTCAGGGTGTGCCGATGAGCAGGCGGGGCACTAGTGTGCCGGGGAGTGAGTGGCATGAGTGTGCCGGTGAGGGCCCCCTTTGGGCGTACCGGGGATGGCACGGGTAGTGTACCGGCGAAGACTCCCTTCGGGGTGTGCCAGGGAGTGCACGGGGGTGTACCGGGGATGGCACGCGTAGTGTACCGGCGAAGACTCCCTTCAGGGTGTGCCGGGGAGCACACGGGGGTGTACCGGGGATGGCACGGGTAGTGTACCGGCGAAGACTCCCTTCGGGGTGTGCCGGGGAGCGCACGGGGGTCTACCGGCGAAGCCTCCCTTCGGGGTGTGCCGGCGAGGGCTTAGCACAAGGGTGTGCCAGCGAAGGCTTCACGCCAAGTGTGCCGGGGAAGCCCTCTACGGGTGTACCGACGAAGGGATTTCGGTAAGGGCGTATCGCTGAAGGGCTATGAGGCATTTCCTCGAGCAGAAACTAATGGTGTTGCCCTGCGGGGCCCACCCCTACTTTGTTGGGCCCGTCACTCCTTGTGGGCGTGCACCCGTGTTTCACCTGGGTTAAGCTGTAATCCCCAGCTGTAGCAGAGGTGTGGTATCCTCTGGACGGGTAAAGCTGTAATTCCCCAGCGGACACAAGCTGTGTGGCGCAGCAGGAATCCACACTCTGGTTTGAGTGTGGGGTGGCCAAACAATCAAGACAACCTCCACTTTTCCTTATGAGCCAATCAGATTGAAGTATGGACATATGGTGGACCATTCAAAAAGAGTTCAAATAAGAGGATCTTGGAGGGAAAGCTGATTTGCCTCTGCTGGACCAATCAAATGAAGATATGATGGAAGAAAAATCTTCTACCTGGAGTTGGGAGAGAAATACAAGTTTGGAAAGTTGAATTTTCTCTATGCTCTCAAGCCTGCCCGAACCAATCAGAGAATGGCATTTGAAATGGTTTGGTTCCAAAAAGACTATTATATTCTGACAATCAGAATATAAACTTTGAGACAGAAATCTATCCACTCTCCTTGTCTACAAATATCATGTCTCCTACCTGAAGAAAATAGATGTTGTTTTGTTGCTGTCATCTTGGAGAAGAAGAGAGCCAAAGAGAGAAAAGTGTATCTGAGCTTTTAGAGAAAAATCTGTGAGGATGAATAAGGGAGAAGAGAAGAAGAGTGAGCAGCCACATAACATTAGCAGCCCGGCCCTGGTTCGACCAAAAACCAGTGCTGTTCAAGGAGAAGGAGGAAGGAGAGTAGCCCTCCTTGCTGCCAGTCTGAGCTTGAAGAAGAAGATCTTTGGATCTAAATCTGAAGGTGTAGTCACCAGCTTCCAGATCTCTATTTGAAGCCATAGCTGATGTTCTGCCTTGACTTTTCTTTACTTACAACCCACATCGAGTCAATAGTGTGTGTCCGGTGCTCTGGTTAGTGACCGAAATTATTTTTTCTGCACTTGCAGCTTGCTTTCTCTATTTGTGTGTGTGTGTTGAGGACTTAGTCCTTGTGTGGTAAAGCCTCATCGGTTGGGTGAGGGGTGGACGTAGGTTGCAAGCTTGCAACAGAACCACCTTAAAAATATCTGGTGCAGTGGGTGTGTTCTTGTGCGATTGCTCCATATTCTCTATCCCCATTCACAGGTTCATGTGCTAGCTTCAGTAAATGTTGAAATAAATCACCGTTTATGGCATAATTGTTAGGTGCAAAGTCGAGATCTAGAGGGGGGTGAATAGATCCCCTATAAAAACTTAGGCTCAATTAACAAATCACACGCAATTCAAATCACAATGGAAGCTAATACTGTAGACTCAACAATCCACTCAATATGAATCAATCCATACACCACATATCTCGTACACTTGGCACACTTCGCTCAAGTAAAGCTTGCATCCTATTTATGTTAGAATGAAAAAGATTCAATAGACCAAGCAACCTGCTAATAAACAGATTCGAACAGCACTAAATGAACTAAGTAAAACATTGAGCAGACTAAGTGTTCAAATTAAAACTTCTAAGAACAATTAGCAGTTCATACAATCTAGATCTCGAACACTCACCACACAATGAGAATGCAATGCATAACCTGATCACACACACCAACCTAGGAATGGGGTAGATGAGAAGGAGCAATCACGCAAGATCAAACCACGATGCTCACAGGATTTTTTGGTGGTTCGGTCTTCTACCACAGTCCTACATCCACCCTCACTCAAACGTGAGTGAGACTTCCCTTGCAGATGCAAGATCGTAGACTCAGTCTGCAACAGACACTATCAAATAGCTTGACTCGAAGGAACACTCTCCTCCCTTATTCAGATAGACTCAGAAGAAAACATGAGAAATACCCAGTTGCCCACAACCAGAGGACCAATCCTCTCTTTCTCTAACGCACAAAGGGGACACCAGAGAATAGATATTCCTTCCTCTGATAGACTCAGAGAGAATCCCGGAGAATAGATCTCCCTTCCTCTGATAAACTCAGAGAGAACCCAAACCCTGAATAGGATATCAAAAGAACAAGAAGTAAAATGGAAAACGAGCAAACAAAAACACAAAAGAAAGACAAACAAAATATAGCTCCTCAGGAGCGGAATAGCTCTAGATTTGATCCACAAGCTAATAAGCACAACAAATCTTCAAGTAAGGCTTTGACTGCACTCTAATGTTTCTCTCGAGCTGAACTCGATCTCTCTCAAACTCTTCTCACACTCTCTTCACTTTCTTCTTCTTCTTCTTCTCATAGACTCTCTCTCTCCTCCGATCGGCATAGCTCTTCTGTCGGCTCTGAGCTGCCAACATCTTCTGCCGAACGAGATGCACCACCTCAACACATTGCTGTACCAAATCCAGTCCTGTCAGGACACGCTCACCCACCTCGAACCAATCAAGCGGAGTCCGACAAGGTCGCCCGTACAACGCCCCATAAGGAGCCATACCAATGCTCGAATGATAGCTGTTGTTGTAGGCAAACTCCACTAACGGTAAATGGCGGGTCTAACTCCCCTGCCACTCCAGGCAACACGATCTCAACATGTCCTCTAAAGTCTGGATGGTCTGCTCAGACTGACCGTCCGATTGAGGATGATAGGCCGAGCTGAATGCTAACTCGGTGCCTAGAGCCCGCTGGAAACTCCTCCAGAATCCCGATGTGAAGCGCAGATCACAATCGGACACAATGGAGATGAGAACTCCATACAACGGGATGATCCGCTCCACATACAAACGGGTCAATCTCTGCACGCTCCAACTGACTTTGATCGGTAGCAACCTAGCCGTCTTCGTCAGTCTATCCACGAGTAACCAAAAACAATCATGCCCACTGGATGTCCTTGATAACCCAACCACGAAATCAATGGCCACATGGTCCCACTTCCACACGGGTATATCCAAGGGCTGAAGTGTGCCTCCTGGTCGCAGGTGCTCAACCTTCACCTGCTGACAGGTCAAACACCTGGCCACAAACTCCGCCACATCTCTCTTCACTCCAGGCCATTAAAACTGCCTCTTCAGATTCTGGTACATCTTGGCCGAACCTGAGTGCACGGCATACCGACTCCCATGAGCCTCACGTAGCACCGTACGCCTCACCTGCTCCTTGGTCGGGACGTACAACTTATCTCTGAACCTCACAGCTCTATCCTCGCCAAACTCCACCTTGGCCATCGACAGAATACGAGGTACCTTGGGGTCCGCTCGCTGAGCCTCAGTCACCTGTTGACGAATAGCTGGCTTGACAGTCAGACTAGCAAGGATAGCCAAACCCTGATCCTGCGGGATCTTGAGCCTAAAAGTCATGGTCAGAACCTACTCCCAAAGTCTCAACTTCCTCAACAACATCTGACTGACTGTTACACCGAGCTAGCAGCAACATTGTTATATGACTATCATGATTGGAATTAAAGAAGGAGTCTTCCTGCCTTCAAGAAGAACAAGGGGGGAGAAACAGAACAGGCATATCACACCACCGAAGAAGAGGAGGGGCACAGGAACTTATAAGAAAATTAGGGTCAGGTGCCCCGTATCGCATTGATCTCTAAAAGTGGATGTTTACATTTCGGCTATGAAGAGCCTAGTGTATCACAGAGGAAGAAAGGGAAGACGAGGAGCTACAGAACCCACCCTCTTCCATGGAAGCTCTCACACTCCCTCGCTCACTCGCTCACTCTGCTCCTTTCTCTTTGGGCTTTCTTCTCCTTCTTCTCTCCTTTCTACGATGCCTTCAAAGAGCTTGGGCTTTCAGAAGATCTGAAGAAGCATTTTGGCTCTGCAGGGGTGCCTTTTATAGGAGGCTAGAGCCTTTATTCGGTGTGAGAAACCCATGTATCTTCTTTCCTTTTCTTTATTCGTTGCTGTCACCGTTGATGCTCCTGCTGTCACCGTTGTTGTTGTTGCTATCGCCACTGCTGCTGCTGCTATCGCCACTGTCGTGGCACTGTTGCTGCCATCATCGACGTGGCTACTATTGCTGGGTTACTTCGTAGGGGGTGCTGCAGAGGAGAGGGGGGACCCCTCCCTGTAGGGATGGGCCGGCCACATCTGGTGCCGTGGTCACATCGTCAGCACTGCTGAAGCCATGCATATTTTAATGCTTGCAGAGCTATGAGCTACAGTGCCAAACACATGAAATTCACGTCTAGAGGGAAGGCCGTGAATTCTCAATCGTGAAATTGGCATCCGGGAAGGTGGTCGCGAATTCTTGGACCCCAAGGGGAATTCACATCCATGATATTGACGCTAATTAAAAATGGTGTCCACGCGTAGGGGAGCCAATTCATTCGATTAAAATATCTTAAAAAGAATTCACGTCACTCCGAGAAGGCGCCACTTAAAGAATTGGCATCTTCTTGAAAGGACACTAATTCTCTCTCTCTCTCTCTCTCTCTCTCTCTCTCTCTCTCTCTCTCTCTCTCTCTCTCTCTCTCGCGCTATCGAAAGCGGAAGAGCTCTCGCATCTTTGACACTCGAGGATAGGAAGGGGAAGCAAAAGCAGGGCTAGGCCCCAGCTCGACCGAGCCACCTCCTCCCAGCTATTCGCGAGTCAGGTGTGTCATTACGACAACCATCCGATGTGCAGAATCAAGACATTTGCCAGGGGGAGCAATGCCCCAAGACACCATCAGGTGTCACCCAACCATGCCCTCAGCTAGATTACAAAGGCAAGGCTAGGAAGCAGGATGTCAAGCATGCTCCCCATGCCACTTCTCAGCAAAAGCCTCAGCCATCTTGGTTAGGGCATCAAACCGTGCATGCGTCTTCGGGTGCAGGTCCTAGTATACCAGCTTGGCGGGAACCACCTCCCTCGCCACCACGGCTAAGGCATTAAATCACGCACAGGTCCTTGGACGCCAGCACCAGTCTGCCAGCTTTTGGTAAACCTCCCCAGCCACTGCGGCTAAGGCATCAAACCACGCATACGTCTTTGGACGCCAGCCCTAGCATTCCAGCCTACCAAGAGCTACCACCCGAAGTCATCGAGCAGGCGATCAATACTACCTTCCAAATACAACAATCAGAAGGTACCTGGATTGAGATCCGGGCAAAGAAGAGCTACCAACCTCGCTCTGTAAAGCCGTCAACTTGGTAATATCCTCGTGGGGATTTATCGGCCCCAGCTCCAGTACCTCCTCCTCCTACTCCCCTAGAGGCGGCCATCACCAAGAAACGGGAGAGGAATAGAAGGAAGAACCTCAAGAGACGACTTCAGAGGCAAGTCGAGCAAGCAGCTGCCATGCAATCCCCAACAGATCTAACACCTCTCCAGAGGCTACAGTAGTTCATCGACAGCCTGGAGGAATACCTCCCACCTTGTCCTACCGGCCCTATCCCACTCGATAGCTACATCCCATGGGAGGAAATGAAAAAATGAGCTCGCCTCAGAAACTGGGTCCAGGAGACGATCCAGAAAATTAAGAATGGCAAAATGCTCCTCATCCTCAAAAAACTCTCTTTATTCTACAAGGACAAAGAGATCACGGTGGAGTAGCTGGAACAAATGCTTCGCGGTTGCACCTGTAACATGGTGGCCATCCCACCCCCAGAGAACATCGTTATTTTTTTTGTTTCTCTCCTTTTCTATTATTTTTTATTATTTTTATTATTTTTTATTTTTTTATTTGAATATTTTTGTTATTTATTATTTATCTTTTTTTTTAAAATGTTAATTCGCCCCACAAGCCGCCGGACAACACTCTCGGCCCTCCCCAACCAGCCTTAGCCCTCCCCCTCACTGATCGTAGCTACTGCTCCGAGATTTGGGTTTGACTTGCACATAAGTTGTAAAACCACGAGAGACAATGGGCGTGGGAGGGTGAGAGGAATGAGTGGCCTGGAGATCCCGTTGGCCTAAGATCCTTCTCCCACTGCACTCTTTTCCCTCCCTGCTTGAACTGATGTCTCCTTTCCTGCTCTCTTGTTGGTGTTGGTGTGACGAGTCATGACTTCTCGACCCGTTCCCACAGACGATGCCATGTGATCTACACACGTCACCTGTAATCGCGACTTCCATCGTGGAGGCATGAGCGTTACCACGGATCGTGGCCTTAATCATAACTGCTTAGTATGCAATGTGCCATTGAGGATTGATGCAGGAGAGGAATAACTTCTTCAAGCCGAGTCGATGGTCTGTCCTCACTTGGCCGAAGTATAGACTATCAACTGAGCTATGCTTATGGAGGATGAGCTAAAACTACGATGGCTCGGGATCGAGCTAAGACTCTCCCTGTGATGGCTCGAGGTCGAGTTAAGACTCGAAAGCCTCTTGAGCTAACACTTAGGATGGTTCGGGACCGAGTTAAAACTCTCTCTGTAATGGCTCGATGTTGAGTTAAAACTCAAGAGTCTCCTGAGTTAACACTTCGCGGCCTTTTACTTTTTCTCGAGGGACTTTCCTCCCCGTCGGAAACCTAGTGGATGGGCCCATTTGACACGCAGGGTGTGCTAGATTTGATAGCTCTTCTTGGGCCCTCAGATAAACACTCTAAATGAGCAGGACAGTCGCTAGTGGGCCGGCCTTTGGCCTCTTGGCCGAGTTCTATTCTTGGGCTTTTAGGAAGGAGGACTTGTAGCCTGCTCTCTGGTGGGGGGGGGGGGGGGGGGGGGGGGGGGGGGGGGGGGGGGGGGGGGGGGGGGGGGGGGGGGGGGGGGTCTTGGATACCATAGTGTAGATTTGGGCTATTGGGAACTAACTCCCTCCTCCTTCAGCTCCGGGAGTTGGAAAGTGGCTGAAGTATGTATGACGTTAATGGAGAAATGAAAGCTCTCCTGTACATGCGACTAAGGTGGATTGATTAGGAACTCACCCATATTCACCTTCCCTTGCCTGATTAAGTCCTCGGCGAGTTCCTTGAAAGGTTGACAGTTGTGGATGATATGGGTTATCACCTCATGGTATGGGCAATAGCTCTGGTGAAATGCGGCACCTGGTGCCTGCTTGATGGGTGATGGGTTTATTAGTCCCGCTCGCTGGCACACGAAGAAGATGTTCAGGGTCTTCTCGCGAGGGAAGGAGTATAATTTCTCTGGCTTCTCGCCTTCAGGTGAATCCTCCTTGCCTTCAGACAGATCTTCCTCGCCTTCAGATGAATATGAGGATTCCTCAGAGAACCAACCCCTCAGCGGAGCCTAGGCAGTGGATGGCGTCTCTACCTCTCGTATGTGGGTTGGCATTAGCCCCCTGTTAAATGGGCCAAAGGGGAAACTGGCCAACTGCTCATCAATGCTTTCTAAGAACTATAGTAGGCGCCTTTGTTCTAGTTGTAATTTCTGGATCTCCCCTCGAATCTTCCGAATAGTCCTTCACAATGCCAAGCATTCTGGGAGTGAAGGAGGACCGGCTCTGCGGCCACCATTGGGCTGTTGATTTGAAGTCCCGACCTCGAAAGCGTTGGAACTTGAAGCCTTTGGCACCATGTAAACCGCATTAGCAGATCAGTTTGGTCGGCTTTAAACATGAGGCTGCGGTGGGTCGATAGCATGGCCCAGCATATTTATCAAGTCCTTTTGAATGAGCTCTTTTGTTATGTTCTTGAAAACATAATAGTCCCCAACAGTGTGACCCAACCTTCAGTGATACACAGAATAGGTAGGATCATCCATTTTATCCACCTCTGAGGGCTTCCGTGGATCTAGTAGGGTAATGAGCTTTTCTTTCATACACAGATCGAAGGGCATCTTAGTATGCTCATTTCTGAAGGAGTAAGGTGCCTTCATACGCTCTACTAAGAGAGATGCATTCGCCTTAGTTTACCTCCCTGCGTGGAGTGGGCAGAAATCAACACTTCTGTAATAATTGTTAATTGATGTACCGGGAGTACGGGTTCGGCCGGGATCGTCTTCCCCACGCCCGGCGCGTGGAGGTACACCCGCATCCCTCTTTAGTTAGTTAATTACTTATCTAGTATAGTTCTTGACGTCGCTGCTAGCGAGTGTGGTAGGACGCCTAGCTTACTGTTACAGTCACCGCTGTGAGTTGTGAGTGTGAAACCCGTCCCATGACTCGTCCGAGCACGAGAGTGAGCCGACCACCCAAGACTCAATGCCAGTTTCTCAACCGTGCAGATCGACACGTTTCCCTCGCTGGGGATGACCGTGAGTGAGTGCTTCTTATTTTGGGGCATCTTTGTCCATTCGGGAGCCACGTTAGGTGATGACTTGGTCGTACAGTTACTGGTCACGTCGTTTGGTGAGTCGTGTCATTTCGTCTAGGTCATAGGTTCGTGTCCACATATCAAGTCTCATAGTCATCTCGCATCATTCTTTTATAGAGGCAGCACAAGGGTTCCATCGAGGTAGGCACAAGGAATAATCTCCAATGATCGCCATACGCCGAGTCGTGATCGAATCCCACGGTGGGTAGGTTTTTTTTTTTATGCCATTGAGGCTACGTTGACGTAGCATGTGAGCTACATCGACGCAGCCTATTGTGGGCTGGAAGACTTCTGGCCCGTCTTCAGGTGTGTCAATGCAGCTGGCGTTGTGCGTTGATGTGCCCCTTCGTCCAGCACGATCAGTAGCCAACCCTTAAAGTCAACATCGACGCAACTAGCATTATGCGTCAACACAACCTTGTTATCCAGCATCACACCTTCTGTCTCATTCTGCGAGTGCGTCTACACAGCCAGTGAGCTGCGTCAATGCAGCCTATTGTCCAGGGCTCCTTTTCTTCTGTAGCTGACTTTGTCTGGCTTTTTAGTGCCAACTTTTAAGTGTCAACAAGTGCCCCCCACCCGTGTGTGGCACGGACGAGGGACGAGTGTGTGGGGCACATGGGTGTATACTGCCGAAGCAAGGAAGAGAGGTTTTGTATATAGGATCAGATGGAAGGCCTGCATTAATGAATTGGGGTGGACCCCGGAGGGACTAGATTAGCCAATTCTAACAAAGAGTCAGGCTCTAATTTTGGTGGTATCATTGACATAGGTTATATGCCAATGCAAGGATATTATTTAATCTGGTCTTAGACGGAAGGTCTAAGCCGTTGGGTTATAGCGGCTGGTCCCGACAAGAAGTCAAGCCCCAACCTTGATGGAATCATTGGCGTAGGATATATGCCAACGTAAGGATATCATTTAATCCAGTGTTAGATGGAAGGTCTATGCCATTCGGTTATAGAGGCTGGTCTTGACAAGAAGTCAAGCACCAACCTTGATGAAATCATTGGCATAGGGTTTATGCCAACGCAAGGATATTATTTAAGCTGGTCTTAGATAGAAGGTCTAAATCGTTGGGTTATAGCGGCTGGTCCTAACGAGAAGTCAAGCACCAACTATGATGAAATCATTGTCATTGGGTATATGCTAGTGCAAGGACATTGTTTAAGCCAGTTTTAGATGGAAGGTCTAAACCATTCAGTTATAGCGGCTGGTCCCGACAAGAAATCAAGCACCAACCTTGATGAAGTCATTGGCATTGGGTATATGCCAATATAAGGATTTGTTTAAGTTGGTCTTAAATGGAAGGTCTAAGCCATTGGATTATAGTGATTCTTGTGGTGAAAATCGCAGTGGGACTAATGCTGATATCGTCAACATTGGGCTTATGCTGACGCAATGATTCAGGTTTCATCTAGCCATAGACAGAATGTCTAAGCCATTGGGTGATATCGATTGATCCCGATGTAAAGTCAGCTATCAATTGCGATGGTATCATTGACATTGGGTGTATGCCAACACAAGGAATTGGTTTTATTTGACCCTAGATGGAAGGTCTAGGCCACTAGTTGCGTATCTGTCAGCTAGGATGCCGATGGTTGAATATTTGTCATCTATCAGCTTGGACGCCAATGGTTGAATATCTCTAACATCTGTCGGCTTGACTACTGATGGTTGAATATCTGACATCTATCAGCTTGGACGCTGATGGCTGAATATTTGACATATGTCAGCTTGGACGTCGATGATTGAACATATAGCATCAATCGGCTTGGACATTGATGGTTGAATATCTAACATCTGTTGGCTTGGACGTCGATGTTTGAACATCTGACATCTGTCAGCTTGGACGCCGATGGTTGAATATCTGACATCTATCAGCTTAGACGTCGATGGTCGAACATCTGACATCTGTCGGCTTGGACACTGATGGTTAAACATTTGACATCTGTCGGCTTGGACGCCGATGGTTGAATATCTGACATCTGTCGTCTTGGATGCCGATGGTTGAATATTTGACATCTGTCTGCTTGGACGCCAATGATTGAACATCTGACATCTGTTGGCTTGGATGCCTATGGTCGGACATCTGACATATGTCAGCTTGAACGCCGATGGTTGAATATCTGACATCTTTTGGCTTGGACACCGATGGTTTGACATCTGTCGGCTTGACTGCTGATGATTGAACATCTAACATCAGTCTGCTTGGACGCCGATGGTTGAATATCTGACATCTGTTGACTTGGACGCCGATGGTTGGACATCTGTCATATGTCGGCTTGGACGCCAATGATTGAACATCGTAAAACATCTGTGAATATTGTTGAACATTTGTCGACCTGAATGCCGATGGTAGAACATCTGTCGGCCTGAATGTCACTGGTAGAACATCTGTCGGCCTAGACGCCGATGGTTCGATAAGCATCTATCATCCTTCATTGATCTCTTTTTTTAATCTCATCATCATCATTTTTATTTTACTTTATTTTTTATTTTTATTTCCTTTATTTCGTCATTTCTTCATTTAACTTCATCATCATTTTTCATTTTATTTCATCATCATTTTCCATTTCAACGCAAGCATGTAGGCATTCATCGATAGCAAGCATAAAATAGATATATAGTATATCTCCCCTGTATCGGGAGTAAGATAAGAACAGCACCCATGGTCCGCAGACAGAGGGTGGCCCACGAAGCTGTTGGTCTCAGGTAGGCGAGTAGACAAGAAAGGGAGGTTGAATTGTCCCCCTCTCGAAATGGCCAACTACCCTAAATTATCCTTAGATTGGCATAACATCTCCGCCCTGATTGAGACCTGGCATCCCCAGACCCATACCTTCATGCTATCATCCTTTGAGGCCACCATCCTATGAGTAAATCAATGTTTATAACAAGTTTCGAACTCGGGAGATCCCTTAACCAACCAACCTACAAAATGAATATGATATAAAAAGATTAAAATAATATAGATAGCGTCCCAGTTGCGTCCCACAGATCGGTCGTCCCGGTCGGTGGCTAGGACGGGACGGGACGGGCGGTTTGCCCCGTCCCATCTCAGTTTGTCAAACCTTGGCATACACTACAACCCCAGATTAAACATCACTCAACACTCATTCTGCCCAACAAATGTTTCTTCAGAAACTGAAACCTAGACAAAAAAAATTACCTGGACAATGGTTCACTCTTCACACTTGGTTCAAGGAGACCCAACTGTCAATCGCCCCAATAAATCTTCAGCCCCCTTACAGAAATCGATCGTTCATGGCCAATTGCTCGACAGAGTTGTTAGGGCCCATGGTGCAACCGTAATCAAGAAGGGGGTGAATTAATTATGCCCCTTTCAAAAATCTTCTGATCAGATAAAGCTTTGGTTTGAGCATAGTGGATTCAACAATAGCAGTAAGATACACAAGAGTGAAACTTAGATATGCTAAGTATCAGAATGATCGTGTTAAGGAGTTGGCTGGCTTGATGAAGCAAATCGAACTGTGGCAGACAGAAGAATCTGCTGCACAGAGATCGAATGAACACATGAGAATGTGCGTGTGAGAAATGTGTGTAGCATAGAACTCAACTTGGTGTGTGTGAAAGTGTTAACTTGAACCTGTGAATGGAGATAGAAGAGATGGACAATCGCATAGGCATAAACCACTGTACAGTCTTTTTAAGGTGGTCCGGTTGCAAACCCACAACCTACGTCCACCCCTCACCAAACTCGATGAGACTTCACTATTAACTAACAACTTGACATGAGGACACAGTTCTCAAAACACACACGTTGTTTTCACAACAACACACAGGGATAAGCCCCCCCCACACACGCTGCTACTCGCAATAACACAAAGGGACGTGCCCCAAAGGAAAAACATGCTGCAAAGGTACAGTAAAACATGGGGACATGTTGAGTTTATCCAAGTGATTTTGATGATAACAAAATCCTAAACTTAATTTTCACCTCGCGCCGTGTCTGACCTTGCTAAGAATGTGCACGGACATGAACATACGCAGACCTCCTATATGCACTGACTATGCACAGACTTGCAGCCTTTAACTAAATGCACTGAACATACTCAGACCTAATGCATCAGGACAGACAGTGTACTAAGAATACCACGCATACCAAGCACAGGAATAATCATGAATAACAATCTCAAGGAACAAATGTGGTGACTCATGAAGTTACTATAATCAAAACAGCACATCATCATCAAAGCCCAAGAGGTACAACAATCTCCCCCTTTTTGTTGATGGCAAGCATCTTAGACTACTTTGGTGGTTGGGTTGAATAGGTCGATTTGAGGGTTGACTCAGTTTAGCAGCCTACTCCTTGACTGCTATAGTCCCCAAACGGCCCCATTCTACGACTGCTGTATGGTTTATCAGTGTTTTATTTTTTGATTATCTTGGCTTGACTTTGTGGTCTGCCCGCTGTCCCATGGATGTCTCTTGACGTCCTGTGAAGGCTATTACCACGTTATAAGGTAGCCAAGCATGCCTGTTTCTGTACTGCTTTCGAGTCGTGTCAGGTTTTGGTCAACCCGGTAAGATCCAGTGGTTGACATCAGACCTTGTGTGTGTCTCGACTATTCTGGATAGCACGAGACATGGTTCTGGATACCTTGAGATATCATCTTACATCGATCTACGTGTCTAGATATGTCGAGGGTCTTGGTATCCTCTCAGGTCTTCGTGTGTCATTTTATGCAGTTGTGTCATTTCCTCTGGCTTAGGATTAGACCGATTGGCGGCGTGTCTCTACCGTTGCGCGACGATCTTGACTCCGAGTCATGAGACTCAAGGCTTGTTACGCGAGTAGGTCTAGTTGCCCTGTCCTGAGTCTGTTGGTAGCTTATTGTACTGCCTTGGTGGTTCGTAGCGCGTGTGACAGTGCTTCCTTGCCTATCTGCACTACATCACTTGTGTTTCAGAGTCTTTGAGTCTAGTGAGCCTCCACTAATCGTAGCCTGACGACACATTTCGGTGTGTCGGCCAACCTGGGAGTGGTGGCGTGGCAGTTCCCGTGATACGATTTTTAAGCTAGTTTCTATGGGCCCCTGCTCAATGGAGGAACATAGGGAGAATTATAATGAAAATAGGGTGAGCTAAGAAGAGAAAGAACTTTAAAACTAGAGAGAATTAGAAGAAGTGACAGAAGAGAAAGTAATAGATCGGAGGGTTAGGAAGAAGTTTTATGAAGAGTGCAGAGAGAGAAAATATGAGGAAGAAGGTGAAAAATATGAAATGCCAAAATCTATGGGTGCGGGTGAACTGTGACTGGGTAGAAGATAGAACTGTGAAAAAATTAATTATAACTTAAAAAGGAGAAGGAACTGAAAGCAGTGGTAGAAGAAGAAAAGCTATATCTACAAAAGAAAAATAACTTTTATGAAGAACTCAGAGAGAAAATAGGATTAGAAGAGCTTCACAATAGAGAAATGGTAGAAGATATCAACTAGGATGAACAGTACCATGCCAGGATAGAACTGAGAAAAATGTCCAATAACTTAAAAATTGGACAGATTCAGAGGAAGTGGTAGAAAGAGAAAGTGTAGAGAACTTGAAGATAAATAAGTTTGCAGAACATAAAAAATTTAAATGATGATCATAAGAGCATGTAAAAGGCTAAGCAAAACTAAAATAAGTAAAATTTTAATAATATTCATAAGAACACACTAATTACAACCCAAAATCTCCAAACCAAAACTTGCACAACGTAACCTACGTGACCCCTATTCTCTCCCCCTCCAAGAGAGCCTCCCCACATCCACAACAGGAGCCCTTTTTATAGGGCCAAAATACACCATTCCTTGCCATGTGAACACCTATTTGTTTCTTGCAGATTTTGTTGAAAACTCAAAGCCCATCATCCTATTTTTCTTCCCTCCTTTTCTCTCTCCACCATCGGCAGCCCACCTTGCTGACTTCTTCTCTCTCCATTTCTTCATTTTCTTCCTTCTGCCACTACCACGTGAGGTCTGAAAGCTTGGGTCGCTACTGTGTTCGCATGTGAAGGCCGACTGTGCCTTTTGAATGCTGCCAACTTCAAGCCTGCCATCGTGTGCCCAACGTGGAGCCAATATGAAGCTGCCATGGCCCACGAGTGAAGAACCCACCGTGACCCCACGTTGCCTTAGTGGAAGCCTTTAATTTGCATGCCCCACCCCTCCCGACCCCCTCTCCCCCTCTGGCGGTCCACCCTCCCCTGCGTCACCTTCATCCTTCCCTGTCGCCTCCTTCCTCCTCTCTAACAATAGCTGCTAAGCACCTCCCCTCCTTTGCGAACCCACAAAACCCTACGAAGATTGGATCTCTATCCTCCATTGACTGTCGCCGTCCACCTCTCGCCCAGCCGCCATCCTAGTGTGTCATCGCCTGCCTCCTTCCACCCACTCTTTCCTTCTGTTCCCCCCCCCCCCCTTGAACTGCCCCAGAAGGGACCCTACAGCTGCAATACCTCTTCCTTTTCCCCTCTCTCGATTCATAGCAACAAGAGGACACCGCGCCGCCATCTGCCTCCTATCATCCTGCCTCTCCTTCTCTTCTCTCGTCCCCCTCTCCGAAGCACCCCAAAAGGTACCCCGCCATTGTTGGGCCTCTTCCTCTTCCCCTGTTTCAATCCACAACAGTAAGAGGACGTTGTGACATATCGTCTACCTCTCGTTATAGTTGCTAGAGTTGAACGTCGAGTGAATCACCCCCAGATGCATTGTATGTGCCGCATCCCCATCACTCCAACCGCCGTCTGTGCCCTACCTTCGAAGTCCATGGCCCCCCAGATCTGGCCACCAGTAGGTACTTCATGAGATGTTGAAGGTGCACCAGAAGGCTTCCGCGAACCCCACTCTCTAATGTCTCTCTCACACGCTCTCGTTGATCCCTAGAACGACAACCCCTCTCTGTGAGCCCTCACCCCTCCCACGACCAAACCAACTTGCTTTGCCAGATCCTCCGGTCAACAGGCACTTCACAACGATGTTGAAGGCACACCAAAAGGCTCTGGTAACCCCCTCTCTTTCTCTCAGGTCTCTCTCTCTCTCTCTCTCTCTCACTCTCTGATCCCTAGAATGTCAACTGCTCTCGGCAAGCCCCCACCCCTCCCGGCAAGCCCCCACCCATCGTGACCATCGGCCCCTTCTCCGAGCCCTATCCTCCAATGAGCGGAGAGTAGTGAGATGGTGAACGAGCGAGCGAGCGAGCGAGCGAGCGAGCGAGCGAGCGAGAGAGAGAGAGAGAGAGAGAGAGAGAGAGAGAGAGAAATACATGAAAAATATAAATAAATTGAAGCTACGGATAGTTTTGAGTGGTTATAAAACTCAAATCTCATAACAATCCCATTTCCACTTTCATCTTAGAAGATAACAAATTCTGAACTCCATACATAATTTTCAAAGCTTACCATTCTTCCCTCATAAGCATTGGGCCAAAATGTATGGAAGCTCGAAGTATGTTTCCAATGGGAAACTATGTCACACACGGCCTTCGACTAGCGGACCCCCGACAGTTGAAGGCCTACGACAAACTACCCAATAAGACAGGACATTGGATTCGTCAACCCACGAAGGGTAACAACTCGGAGAAAGTGGACGCCAGATGATCCTTCGACGACTGAACGTTACTCCCGTTATCATCGATACTCACTCTAATAAAGGCTAACATGTCTCACGGGTGTCGTAAGACTCGCCTGAAAATCACTTGGTCCCAGATGAACAGGTGCACAACGGAAAATTTCACACGATCGCGGGGAGATATTATCCCATGCCTCACGTCCTTCTCTGCTAAGGGATAGGTCTCTATCGCCAGGATAACCTCTATAAATGGACCTCCGATCAAGAGGGACGGACACGGGGACCTAGAGAGACACACAGATATTGACAGACAGTGAGAGATGCCTACAGACAGAGAGAGCATCTGCAGAGGAGAGCATCGAACTACTTTCAGAGCAAGCCATCAGCCTCGCAAACACTCTCCGAGCACCCGCTGGGCGTAACGAGCACCTCCAGAAAGTCTAATTCTTACTCCAGACTTGATCTCTCTATTCTCATCCCCCTTTCTCTCTCCATCCTCCGTTGATTCACACGTAATACGGTCCTCACTTAAGCATTGGTGGATTGTCCTCTGGGATAACATACAGGGCTCCTTCTGACGCCGTTCTTCTGATATTTGTAATCTTTCACGAGTAGCGAGACGATGTTCTCTCATAAATAAATATTAAAAATATGAGACAAGAATCGAGATATCATTTTCTGCTCTCTACGAGTCCCCATTCATATAAGATCTCAGAAAATTCTCTTTCCTATCCAAAAACACACCAACCTCTTTTGCATCGTTATGCTGTCCTGATGCCTGACCCATCAATACATTCTTAATTATCGGCTTTCTACAATCTCATTGGCTCAGTAGGGGTCTCGCGGATCCCTACCACAACGAAAGCGGTAACAAGACAGCAGTGAAAATAACAACAGTAAAGGAAA
Source organism: Amorphophallus titanum (assembly GCA_024336825.1). NCBI lineage: Eukaryota > Viridiplantae > Streptophyta > Magnoliopsida > Alismatales > Araceae > Amorphophallus > Amorphophallus titanum. The sequence goes on along the minus strand of JANBPO010007496.1, from coordinate 1,852,806 downwards.
GCAGTAAGAACAACAATAACAACAGCAATAGTAGTGGTGAAGTCACAGAAGCAATCACAATATCCACGACAGTGGCTAGCATAATATAACAATAAAATGGCAGAACCGCGGAGCCTCTACGCTACTCCTACCTTTACTAGGGAGCTTCTAACGTAGGAAAAGCCCTCACGGACGAAAGCCACTACAATAATCACAATGCCGAGACATCTTATCCTAGCTATTGGGAGAACCTAGACTACATTGTCGGGAAAACTCATCCTGCAGGCGAGAAAGCACGCTAAAGCCACCAAGTCTGAACACACTATCCCTACTCTGGAGAACCACGACTCATGGTAGGGAACTAAACCCACGGTGACTGAAGTACTCTGCCACTAGCACCACCTGGATGCATCTTCTAACGACTTACACCACGCCAACTCTCCCTAACCTGGCCACCTCTCCTAGAGAGTGAGAAAAAGGGACTGGGTCGGATGCGTCCTGTCATGCCCTGAGCCATATATGTATAGCGAAAGCAACTCAGGAACATGAGCAGTCGACAATACGTCTCAAGCTAGTAACGTAATCAGAGTGCAATAACATCCACATAAGAGGAATGAACAAGAATTGACCTAAAATTCTAACTTTCATTAATAATAATGATTCAAGTACATAATGTTGGCTCTTGGCCTACTAGACTCAAGAAAAATGAAAATATCACAGTAAGACTCAATAAAGTGAAAATTACAAGACCAGACTCTAGACCAACTTGATGACTAAGGACAAGCTAAGTCTTCTCTTGGTCATCATGCATCGTCACTCTCGGATCAGTTGCTAGAATAATCCGAATCCGACTCACTTGAGTTCCCTGAAAAGATTAGAAAAGTAGGTATGAGCACACTTGCCTAGTAGGTATCTTCGTATCAACATGGAGGCATGCTTTAAGTAATTACATCTTTGCTCTAGTGAATAAGGTAATAAAGAATGTGATAAAACACATAGTAACATGCATGATATAATGCACCCATATCGGGGCGTTAAACGACTATAACGGACCTAGTGGAGACCGCCACAAGGGGAAATAACGCACCTATACAGGCGCGCTAAATGGCTATAACGCATCAAGGCGGGCGTGTTAAATCGCCTGGGTTTCGAGATTCCAGAGTTCAGAATCGAAACCCCCTCTCGATCAACCGAAATCGATGGGGGACGCGGGGAAGAATGATTCTAAACTATCCTACCATGCCATACCAACATTCTAAACCTACGCATGCCATCAAAATTAAAAGACGATACTCCTGGGGACAATTTCAAGCATTATGAACTAAAAATAGACTAAATGGGAATATGCATGAAAAATGAGAAAACGGGCGTTGGACCACGGCGCATGTGGTACCGGTAGTGTCCTAACGAGGCAATGAGTCCATCCCCCTACCTGGATTACAACGAAAACAGTGATTCGATACTGATCCGGCGAGAGGGCGACACGACACCTCCCAGCCCGACTCGGCTCCACGCTCTGCGGATTGAGAGAAGATGGGCGTCAACGTGATCCTCGCGACGCGACCAATCCAACGGTACCTCCCTTGCTTCGATCAGCGGCCGTCTGGACCAAAAATCAAGAGAGGAACGTAAATCGAGAAATTAGCCCAAAATTTCCCAAAATAGAGTTGTGTACGAAAAATGATGAAAATGGCGACGGATGACGATGCATGTGGCGTCAACGGGTTCCTAGCGAGACAAGGAGTCTGTTCCCCTACCTCTTGCTCGGTGAAGATCGCGAATCGGTGCAGATCGGGCGACAGGGGCCACGCCATCCTTTCGCTCACACGCGTCTCCACACTCCACGATCCGAGAGATGAAGGGTGCCGGTGCGATCCTCGCGTCGAGCCCATCCCATCGGTACCTCCCACGCGTCGATCCGAGGCCGAATGGACCGCGAACCGTGTGAAAGGGGGAGAGATGAGAGAGAACATGTAAGGGAGAGAGAGAGAGAGAATTGAGATGAATAGAGAGAGATGAGAGAAAAGTGAGAGGAGAGAGAGGGGTTGTAGGTTTTTTAAAAATTTTGATTTTTCTTTTTTTTTGAAAAATTACCTCACAAATTAGGAAGGCCTGCCAATGAGGTTAAACATGGAGAAATGATTTGACAAGGAATGCAATGATGCTATGATCAAGGTGTGTCAATGCAGAGAGGTGATCACTTAGGAAGGACCTACCATGCCTCGACCCAGTTGCATCACAGATTCGACCTTGTCGAATTAGTCTAGCAACCTCTACTTCTATTCAATCCTTCTTTAGTGTCGACGTACCAAGCATGAAATGTCAACCTTTTGACAACAGACAGAACACTAGTTCCACCCTTCTTCATCAACTGTGTCGATGCTCTTTTGACATGTGTCGACCTGCTCAGCACAACTATACCGACCAATCTCTGTTCTAGCAAGTTTTCTAATTTACAGGTAATTGCAATCATTCTCTGACAGCCCCTCAGAAGACAACTGTCCAGCATGAACCTTTGATTGTTCACAAGAGATGTTTGGACTCCCCCTCACACTATGTATGATCATCAAGACTGATGCATTGTCTCCCTTTATCTAAATGGCATTACAATTTCAGTGCGGTCCTTTATGCAATGCAAGTTTCACAACCTATACATGAGGTGGCAAATGATATTATTATTTTTTATTATCATTATTGTGCAGTTGGCATATGCACATATGAAGGTGTATGCTACAGCAGATTCGCTTAAAAACAAGCAAATGATGTATGCAGACAAAAGAGCTTATGCAATCAAATTTATGTCTACTCCCCCTTACACATAGAACTATCAGAGTAATAATTACAAATAAAAATATGGAGTTCTAACTAACAGAGTTAAACCTGATGTGTAATAGGTAAGAGAAAAGTATGCAAAGTAACGACAGAGCTGAAATCAGAAGTGAAATTTTTACCTCATACAAGTGCCTTGGCTTATTAAACCCCTCTTTGTTTCTTGTAACTCCAAGGCACTCCTGCAAAAAAAGATTTTCATTTTGCATGCAAAGGTACTCAAGTCTTTTTGGATCCTTCTGAGTTAACAACTCCTCTAGTATGAGTTCTCAAAGATTTTAGGGCATTGAGATTATCAAGCTACAACAAGTGAAAATCATTCATAGCATGCCCAAACCTGCCACAGTAATGACAATAACCAAAAGATTGATGTAAGAAAGTGTTGTATTTCTACTTGTGATGAGCTAAAACAAGTGTTGTGGAAAGGGGCTGTGGCTTGTGGGCTCGAGGTATTGCGTGCTTTGGTCCAGGGTCTGTTTTTTCTAGGAAAAGGTCATGGGGAGGAGGGTAGGGACCCTCTTTATAAGTGCATGGCTGCCTTCTCAGAGAAATGATGTGGGACTATATGGAGCCCCCATGGCTTATCATTGTCCATGATAGGATCAATGTGTGCATATTGCATGATGGAGTTTTCATGAATGGTGCTAATGTTGTGAGAAAAGGCCACAGGCTCTTGTTGCTGAGATGTCATCCAATTTGGTCCAGAGACCTCATGGTTTTGTCCTTTTTTGAGAAAAAACACCTTGTCTGGAGGAGGGTATGGATCCTCTTTATAAGAGGAAGGTCGCCCTCTCACACAACTGATATCCCTCTCACACAACTGATATGGGACTGGGTATACCCAATTTAGGTATCATCTGCACTCCAATATGCAGAATGATGAAAAGCCGATGCTGATTTTAATAACAAAAATAAAAATGGGTGGACAAGTTTCAAAGTGGGTTTTGATATACTTTATGGCTGTCAGGTGCCATTCCTTCATACGCTCTGAGAAGGAGAGAGCAACCGGCTTATCAGCTGGCCTTTTGTCGGAATTGCTTGTTCCGGCCTCCTTGCTGGATTTAGTAGCGGGGGTGAATTCGATGATGTTCACCTCCTTGCCGAACTGACGTTCCCGTGTCTGCTTACCCTTTGCTGCAGCATCGCCCGGGTTGTCAGTGAAGAACATTTCTATCTCGGCGACTGCCAAGTTGAGCTGGTCAAAGCCCTTGACATTGGTGCCAAGAAGCTTTTCGCTGACCTCGACTGCCAAGCCTCGACAACAGATAGTAATGACATCCACCTGGACTGGTGGGTCGACGCACCTCATACTGAGGTCTTGCCATTTCTTGATGAAGTCAAGGGCACTCTTGCCCTTCTTCTGTTTGAGGGAGCAAAGCTCGGCTAAGGAGACTTTTCGCTCGACCGTTTGGAAACGGTTGAGGAACTTCTTCTGGAGATCCGCCCAGTCAATGATGGAATTGGGCTTGAGGTGGGAATACCACTGGAAGGCCGTTCCCGTAAGTGAGGTGGCGAAGTAGCGAAGGAGATAAGACTTGTCCAACGCAAGCTTGCCCATGGCCGTAATGTAGTAGGCCAGATGCTCATGTGGAGACCCCTGTCCGTCAAATTTTTGTAGCTTCGGCAATTTGGCGTACTCCGGGGGAAGCTTCTTGAGCTGGTGATGTAGTGGATAGGGGACACTGTAGAGATATATAGTCGCGACATCTTCTCCAAACTGGGCGAGCTTGGTCTCAACGATCCGCTCGATCATTTGACACTATGCAAGGAGGTTCTCTGGCACTGGTGTGTTAGATGGCCATGGTTGAACCTCGGCCAAGGGCGTGCTGAACCCAATAATTGTAGGAGTTCAGACAGCTGTCGCTGAGACATTAGCACCATTTTTTCCACCTGGCGAGGTCGGAGCGTCCATTGAAGGCCCAGTGGGTGGCTGAGGATAAAGGTCATGTTCCTGAAGTAAATCTTGCAGGAGGGCCTTCAAGTGCTGGTTCTCCTTCATAAGAGTCTCAAGAGTCACCTCTTGGACTTCACCAGTGGGGGGATCATTGTTGATCGGCTCCGCATTGACAGGGATGGCACGCTCCTCGATGGGAACTTCTTCTGCTTGTGTGGATGCCTGAGGTCCAACAGAAGTGCCGATGTGGCCGACTGGAGCCAGCAGCAGAGGCAGGTGATGAGGCCTCCTGAGGTGAGATATAGGTAGGTTTAGATCGTCGGTCTGAATCTCAGGTTGGTGTCTGGCGGTATAACACGCAAACACCCTAGCTACGTCATTGAGGAGCCAGACCGTCCTCCTTTTCTGGGAGCGCCTCTTGGGGCGGACAGGTGTCCCCAGCCTATCAAATACCAAGGTACGCTACGGAGGAGTCTCCATCGTGGCGTCTGCCTGAGGAGAGCTTGGGGCTGGATGTTGGTGGGGCTCGGAATGAGCCCGTCTCTGTTTCCGCCTATCTGTGCGAGAGGCGATGAAGGGTTGGGTGCCGCCAGATGACGCGACTACGGGGCCAGTCACACGTTGCTTGGCGTGACGCCTTAGTGCCCAAAAGGGATTGCTAAGGCGTGCTTCCCAGATAGCTTGAGCTTCCTCCGAGGTGACCCAGATCCTTCTCAAGTCCGATTGCTGGTCTCCCTCATCTTTATTTCTCTGACGGGACTTGGGAGCTTGAGTGCCAAATTAGAGCTGGTGCTTTTGGGCCATTGCTGAAGCATCCGCCCGCTTAAGTTCCGCCTTGTCTTCCCGTGTTCGACGCAGGAGGCTAAAGCGGTTGGTGATAGGGACCGTAGGGACGATCCGTTCCGGAGGAACAATGGATTCGCTCCCATCTAGGCAAATCCGTAAGTCTCCGACAAGAATGGTCTTGCTAGAGTTACTAGTGGTAGCAACGGGTCACCTGCCTTTACGGCTATGACGGTGCTTCTTCTGGGGAGCCGAAGATGACTCCGCTCTAAGGTGGTAGGCCGAGAAAACCCAGCCTGCGGGTGCTGGTGGCACAGGGCCATTCATCGGGAATGCCAGGACGAGCCCCCAAGACACAAGGTCTGTAGTGAAGGCCAGCGGCTGGGTTGCTTGGGTATAGGCTTTCGCCCGAGCCGACAGTAGTGTTGTGGACGCTTACCCTGACGTGTCTGCGCCCGAAGTTGTCACTGCAGGGGGTACCGAGATGCCAGTGACTCGAGGCCTTGAGCCTGAACTGGGAGCTGGCAGGACCAGAAGGCGCAACAGAGGGCGCTCAGCCCGTACCGAGGTCACCGCATCCCACAAAGATAGACCCGTGCTAGGGATCAACATTGTCAGATTACGTGAGGAATGCCCCCGAGGTAGAGCTGAGGGATCCGGGACCTGATGCGGACCACTCGTACCAGATGTCATCCACAGGAAACCCAAGAGTTGTACGTCTGGTCTGGATGGTAGGAAGCCTCGTGCCAGGGAATGGGGACCCGGGAGAGGTGGTTGCGCTTCTGCGGTTCGGGTCAGTAGGCTTGAATGGGGTGCTAGGGAGCCCTGCCCTCGGGATAGGAGGCCCGTGCGGGGAGCTAGCTCGGTCGGAGCTCGGGGTTGACGGACCGACCTGAGTGCTGAGGAGCCGAACTGTAGCATCCCTAATAATATAAGGAATGAAAATTTCTAAATAAATTAAAATTTTTTGCATAAGTCACAGGACATCTCGGCCACCGGGTCCTCCACACTCTGAGCAAAGTCCTCCGAGATAAATGAATGTGAAGCTCCCGAATCAAACAAAACACGAGCAGCGTAACCCAAAATTGAAAGAGTTCCTTCTACCAACTACAACGTCTCAGCCTCTGCTCGGGTCATGTGGGTCACTCGGCCTCGAGATCTCTACCTCCCTACAGTAGCTGACCGTGACAACTGAGAAAATTACTCCTGCTATTGGTATTGTTGCGGCTGTGATGACATCTACTGGGGCTGAAACTGCTGCTGTTGCTGAAACTCGAGCGGTTGACGTGGCCTCTGCGGACAGTCACGTGCCATGTGCCCCTACTGGTCGCACCTGAAGCAAATCACGGGCGTTGAACACGGCCTGCCTACATGAGAACGGCCGCACTTGGGACAACCGCCCCGAGAACCAGTCACCGAACCCTGGCGCTGAAAAGCTACTGGCTGCTGAACACTACCCGATGACTCTTGCTGCGGCTGCCCCTTACGACCCCGACGCTTCCGGCCAAAGCCTGCTTCCTTGAGCAGCTTCTTCAGCTTCGAGCTAAAGGACGATGACTCTGGCACGGGAGCCACAGACAGCACTGCCACAGAACCACCTGCTGAGATCTGGACAATACTCTGCAGCTGCGCCTCCATCGGCTGGCCTCCCGGCTGCCGCTGAAGCACATACTCAAACATACCACGGAAGAAATCATCCATCCCTGGAGCTCGCGCACCTCCAGCTACACCCTTGGAAACTAAAGCTCTGCTCTGCTCCTCTTGACCATCGCCCGACTCTCCCTACTGGGAACAAGTCCTCCTCCGTGGTGCCATAACACACCTGGCATCAAGGAAAATAACCACAAAATCCATAAAACACACGTGGTTACTCAATCAGTCACCAACTGTACAGGACATTCATGGACCTTCTGGACCACTGCAGTCATTTCAGATCCTTATATATCTCCACAACCTCGCTCTGATACCAATTGTGATGACCCGGGATCCGAGTACCGGAAAGGAATCGGCGCGACTCGAATCTCGACCCACCTCCCACGAGCCCGAAGACTCAGAAGGGAAAAAGGATGGGAGGACGCCCATCTTACGCTATCTTTGGAGGGATTAGAGAGAGAAAATAGAGAGAGAAGTAGGGAGAGACATAGAGAGATAAAGAGAGATAGAAGTGAGGGAAGATAATAAAAATAAAAGAAAGAAAAAATTAAGAAATTAACATGTATGCATGTGTGAGTTGTGGGGAGATAGAGAGAGAAAAAGAGAGATAAGAGATGGAGGGGTGAGAGAAAGAGAGAGGGTGAGAGTTAGAGAGAGAAAGGGAGATAAAGAGTGAGGGTGACAGCGGCGAGGGGGATGCTGAATGGTGGGAAGGGAACGGGAGAGGAGGTGAAGGCCGGCTAGGTGCGTGCATGGAGGAGAGGAGGGGACGGTGGGATGAGAGAGGGAGGGAGTGGGAAGGAGAGAGCTGTGGTGGGGAGGCTCAGTCAGAGGGGAGAAGGGAGAGTGGGACAGGGAGTCGACGTGCATGCGGAGGGGGGAGGATGCAATGGTGTGAGACGTGATAGGAGAAGGGTGTGCACTAGCTAGCGTGAAGGTGCGTGTGTGTAGGGACAGTGCAGTGCGATAGGGGAGAGGTGAAGCAGTGCAACATGTATGTGAGAGTTAAAGAGAGAAAGAGAGAGGGGGTGAGATAGAAAAGAGCGAGGGGAGAGCTACATGTGTGTAGGTTACGGGGAGTGAGAGAGAGCAACGGCGTGGAGGGGCTATGTGTATGGGCGAGAGAGAGAGCAGAGAGAGACAGTGAGAGGAGGTCGATGTATGTACATGAGGGGAGGTGGTGCATTTGTGCAGTGAGAGAGCGGGTGTGCGAGTGTGCCAGTGTAGCAGAGAATGGAGAGGGGAGAACCGGTGGCCGCGGAGTGTGCTGGACGCAGGGGGGTTGCAGGCTGTGTGAGTGAAAGAGAGAGCAGAGATAAGGAGAGAGAGCACGTGGGAGAGAAGAGAGAGAGGTAGGGAGAGCGTGAAAGAGAAAGGGAGAGAGTGAGAGATATTCGACAGGGGAGGGGAGAGAAAGAGGAGAGAGAGAGAGAGGAGAGAGAGAGAGAGAACCAAGGGGAGAAAGAGAAGAGATATTAGGAGAGAGAGAGGTCCTACGGGGGGAACAAGAGGTGTGGCTGGACTCAGAAAATGATGGCGAACAAAATGGCAAGCAACATGACCCTCGGAGAAATGTGAAGGGGTAAGTGATACCCCCATCAGACTCATGAGCACCAAAGAGAGGAAAAGCCTCTGTTTGTTGACGACACTGAGCAGCAGCGTGAGATTGAGCTAGGTAAATACTCAGAATCAGATGGTAGGCCAGTGACTCCTAGAATGGTCAAGTCACCTCCATCCTTAAGAAGTACATCAGTGCATGAGATGACTAAGAGGACTAGTGCTGCTGCTCGAAAGGACCCGACAATTGAGCAAATGAAGTAAGTTTATGTGAGACATGCCACGGAAAAAAGGATTGCTTTCAAAGATGAGTGAGATGGTCACACCAAAAAAAAAACATAGCCAAAGGCTAGAAGGGGATTGGTTTCTTATGCTACTGATGCACCAAGTGATGATCCCAGTGCAGCTGCAGGTGCTACTACTAGTGGTGGCATGCATGCACCTGCTTTCTCCTTCCACACTGGCACGGACAGAGGATACAATCATAGCGAAGGAGGATACGATTCACAGAGCCAATATGAACATCCAACAAGTTATGGAGGTGGCCAACACGAAGCAGGCATGTATGAGTGGGGTCATCAACCAGAATTCCAATGTCATCCAGTTCCAGCCAGTAGCAGTTATAGGTCAGCATTCTCTTCTAATCCTCAAGGTTTTGCTTCTTATGTTGATTCTAGATTCCAATTAAGCCAACAACCTTATACTCCAAGAGGGATCCAAAGCGAGATGCACGACTTGGCTGCATCATTGTTTGGTTACAATGAATATACAAAATATATGCAACCTTTTTATAGGTATCAACAATAGAAGCCAGAGGATGAGGGAGAAGGTTCTTCCAGCTATTATGCAAATTAGTGAATCATTATTTGGGTAGGGATCATTTAATTGTTGTAACATTTACTGTGTTTATAATGTTTATTATACTGTTTGAATGTACTTCATGTTTAATATATAGCGAATATTAGTTTAACATGTCTAATGCCTACTTCTAGCACTTAATCCAATGTATTCACAGTAAAATGCATGTCCAATAATTTTTCTATTTTTTTCTAATATGTGATTCATTTTCTTCCTTTCTTTTCGGTTCTTCCCGATCCCCAATTCGATATCTCTCTTATCTGATGTCTCCCCCTCAATGCTAGGAAACCTCTCTTTGAGAGGTGGAGCTCTCTGTGAGCCCGGTGTTTGCTCAGAAAGAGGGGAGAAAATCTATAGAGCTCGCCGTTTTACCCGTAAGATGGTCTCTGGCCACACCGCTTCGAGGGGTGACATTAAAATCCCTCCCCAATGCCTCCTGGTTTCACCGACTGGTGCGTGCGTGAGTGCATTGATCTAATGATATGCTGGGTGTAACGTCAATTGGGTAATGTGGTCGAGGCACTTCCCAAGTCCCATCTCATCCTGGTGACAAGCTTCAGGGGCCTCCTGCATCCTCCATCCATCCAACCACCCCCAGGTGCTACCCTATCCCCCTCTAAAGCATCTGATGAATTGACCTATGAGCATTACTCCCACTGACGGGTCCTCTGGCTCCCTATACTAATTTTACTCACTCTAGTTGCTATTCTACTTCTCCCTTCTCACTATTTCTTCTCATTCGCCCTTATGCCGAGCGTGAGCCCAACACAGGGGCTAGGACCGCTCATTCTAGCTCAGTGGAATTATAATGGCATCTATCTCGATGTTGGCATTAGACTTCTATTGCTATGCCAGAAGGGTAAAATGCTCTATTTTGTAACTACCTTTCCTGAGATTGAGACTATGTGTCAACTACCCTGGGGAGGGTACATCCTTGGCCGAATTGGCCACATCTTGGTGCCATCGAATCCCTACTCACCAAGGTTTCCAGAGGGTGTGTCTGTCAATGACATGTTCCCCTGGAAGTCCCATTGCACAGTGCAGATATTAATTGGCCAGTTGGCTACACATAGACCCTTACATTTACATTCCACAGAGGTCATGTGTGAATCCTTCGTAGGCTGGCCCCCAAGATTCAAATGCACTGACCTTCTATTCTGAGAATCCCATTTTGGGGTTTCTCACTTGTTTATGGTTTAACACTAGTATTTTCTGTGTGTTAATCCACTTGAATTATGGAATAGCCCCCATCATGGGGAGATGTTGTCCAATTTTCTCCAGAACATCACATTTGATCCGTCGACAAAGCACTAGCTTCATAGCTGAAGCCTACCAAATAGGTTAAAAGCCCTATAAAAGACCTACACAGTCAAAGGCACATACATACACGAACTCACCGTCGTGTACGCTACACGAGACTAGGCAGCATGTGAAGTCAACACAGACTACCCGACAAGTCACCTCAAACATGATGGAAACCAGTCACAAAAACACAAGGAGTTAAGTGTCAGGTGACAGAAGTACCTCCTCACTAGAAGAACAGCCAGATGCGTCTACTGACGTCTTACACTGCGCCACATGTATCTCTCACACACGCCTAGAACAGTGGTAACTGAGATACTCACAGAACCAAGTACAAGAAACAACAGTAATGAGTAACTAGTCAGGGTCACGCCCGTCGACGTTCATCCAAACGTCCCTAACCACGTGTGCACACACAAGCTCAATATCTTGAGCCAGGCCTCTATCTAGTTTTCTCCCCTAGTAGGACGCTACTGCAAGGCAAGGGAGCCCACAAAAACTAGCCTAAAAATCATCTGCCAGGAACTCATCCCGCCACTACTCCCAGGTGGGCCGACACACAGGAAAGTGTCGTCAGGCTACGACTAGTGGAGGCGCACAAGACACAGAGACTCCAAAACATCAGTGCTGAAGTACGGACAGGCTAAGCATGCACTGTCGCACGTACCACAAAACACCAAGCACAAAGCACAGGGCAGCATGCCAAACTGCCACTAGACTCTGGACAATGACTAGACCTGCTGACACAACGATCCTTGAGTCTCACGACTCGGGGTCAAGATCATCGTACAATGCGGTAACATGCCGCCAATCACCCTAATCCCTAATCCAAAGTCACCGTAAAACATTGATAAAGGAAACGACACAAAACAGCCTGATCCAAATAAAGACCCTCAAAGCACCTGGACATGCAAACAGAGGTAAAATCACACCTCAAGGCGTCCAAAATCATGTCTCGATCGTCACAGGATAGATGAGACACTCACGAGGTCACGTGTCAACCACTGGGTCACACCGGGTTGACCGGAGACCAATAACGACTCTGAAGCAGTACGGAATACCATTCGATATAAAGGCACTCCTGGCTACATAAAATAGAAAGTAGTCAAAGATAATATTGCTAGACTGAGCCAAGACGAGGTCAAGGGTCATCTGCAATCACGATGTGCGAGACAGAGTCCATCGTCCCCCACCCGACACAATCGAGCAGCCTATCCAACGATTAACCGTATGCTCCTAGATCATCATCGTTTTTGTTAAAGGGGAACATCATATCCCAAAACACATGGACAACTAGAAGGTCCTTGAGAGGATATAATAATGTAGATACCATATAGTAATGCAACAGTGAGGAGTGATAGAGAGCCATACCTAACTTACCTGCCAAGTGAAATGGCATTTTTTTTAAATTTTCTATTTATTTTTAAATCTTTATGGATTTCCAAATAAGACACAACCATATGAACATAACATGACATAACGATATAACTAAGATAAATGAACTATCACAAAGACAAATATGAATGAAACATAGTGAAAATAAACCAAACATCACATAACAAAGATGGACAGATCATAACAAACAACAACAAACACCACAAGAATAAATGGTAGGCATGCGTAATATGGTAGGACAAGATGACATAACGCGGTGGGACAACACACGCGGTGGGACAAGGACATGGTGGGACAAAAGACATTAAGGGACATAAACATATGTGACAGAGATTTGGAGGAATATCGACACATGTGACAAGGACATGGCAGACATAAACACGTGTGATCATAAACATGGTGAGACAAAAGACATGACCAACACGGAGGGACATAGACACATGTAACAGGGACACAGCGGGACAAAAGACACAGAGGACCATAAAAATGGCGGGACATAAACACGTGGGATGACCACACCAGGATAAAGATAATAAACACATTCTTCAACCAAAGCCCAAGATCAGATGAAGTGAAACTACGAGGTTCAAAATCGTAAGGCAATACCCTCTCATGGAGACATGATTAAATAAGTAAGTGAAAGCTGAGGAGGATAGGAGCTTCAACATAGATCGAGAGACTAGATCGAAGAGATGAGAATAGATCGAAGGATATGAGTAGGAGACAGAGCGAAAGAGAGTAAAGAAGCTTGAACCTGCAACCTGTACACTTAGCAAATAAATTACGTACCCACCCCCGCCTCCTGTCATCGCCACCCACCCCAGTCCTCCAGTCCTCCAGCCCCACCGTATATCGTCTCCCCAAACCCTTTTGAAGCCCATTGTTCCCCTTCACACTGTCCTCCCCTATCCTCTGGTCCTTTCCCCCACCGGTTTGGGCATTCTCTCGGGCATCGACGGAGAATGGGTCAGGTCCTCATGATGCAGGCTATGGGTCTCTTCCCTCAGTTTCGAAGAAGCTCGGAGATACGGTGCATTCTCCCCGTATCCAACCGGATATCGGCCTCCCGAGCATTCTCTTCTCACCGCATTGTACAAGAGCGGTTCGGCAACCATGCGCGTCTCGAGGAAGAACTCTACCACCTTCAGCATCGACTGACTTTTTTTCATATTCCCTGGAGCTCCCACCCTTGGCGGTCGTCTTTGTTCTACTCTGTTCCTCGTTATCCTATCTGTTTGTACGTCGTTTTGGTGACAACATGGGCCAAGTATGATTTATCTGTACGATTTGGGTTTTTTGCTTTTCCATGTACTCTGATCGTTTGGTATGAGTGAAATATCGACTGATATGTTTACCCAAAAAAATGAACAATAATAATTGAATATTCATACGGTTCGTAACATTTGATCAATTGTGCATAATAGTGCTTCTAACAGTGGCTCATCGTACAATGCTGCTGCTGCGCTCGTGGGCACCGTGGAGACTGACGACCAACGAGGAGACTCGCTGCAGGGCAGGCCCAGGGTGGAGTGGCCTGATTTCCTGGCTGTAGAGGGCGATGGCGTGCTCACCTGCACAGGATGGAGGGGTGGCGGATACCTTTAGCAGCGGCGGACAGGCCACGGGTGACGTAGTGGCAACGACTGCAAGGGGAGTGGGCCAGCGGTGGAGAAGACAACGCAGTGGGGTGGCCCGTCGACGGCAGGAGAGAGGCCACAGGTGAAGCAGGGCCGGCGGCGTTGGGTGCTAGCGGAGGGGAGGGCGGCAGCCTGAGGAGTGGCAGACGGGGTGGAGGACGGCAGTGTGGAGGTGGCCAAGGCGGCGGACAGGCCGGCGGTGGCGGCCCGGGCTCGTTCGCAGGGGCGACGGCAGTGCAGATCGCGGTTGTTCAAAAAAAAATTGACCCCTCCATAATCTCCCTCATCGTAACTGACGGAGATGGGAGAAGAAGAAGAACCCCCCCCCCCCACCCCGAACAGAGCTATCCCCCTCCTCCCTTCTCACTCTCTATTCCTCTTCCTCCCTGTCCCATTTTCTCCCCAGCCCTCGCATACCCTGTATGCATTTTAAGAAACAAGCCCTGCACCGTCGGATGGTCGGAGAGGATGCCACACCATCACCGCCGGTGAACTGACTGGAGGAGGTGAACGCACCGCCATCGTCAAACCCGCCGGAGGAGGTGAACACGCCGCCGTCCACGGCCGAGGAAGTCATGGCGATCGTCACTGGAGGGGAGGAGGATGCCGGAGCACCACCGGAGGAGCCCACAGCGACAGTGGAAAGGCCGACATGACCCCCCGAGGTAGGCCCCAAGAACCTCCCATTTCCATTTTAAGCCCATGCATGTAGCCCTAGGGAGGAGTAACGGGGCATACGACCCCTTTAGGCCCGGTTGGAAGCCCCTTAGGGCCATCGCCGTTGGTGGGGACGAGGTTGGACGCCGTCGGATACGGTGAGTGTAACACGGTTCAACAGGGACCGTGTACCAAAACTAAACGATTTACTTAGAACCGTCTGAGTACAAACTGCTAGAATCCAACTGCCTCAAAGGCTAGAACGGTCCATGGGCGGCCGTTCAAAGGGAGTTCAATAGTCGGGGTGAATGGGAGTTAAAACGGTGTGAGGTAGACCGTGGAGAAGGCTAGACGGTCCATCTCGGACCGCTCAAAAGCTGAACCATTGAGAGCCAAACGGTCTCCAACAGACCGCACAGTAAGAAAATAGTCAAAGGGATGACCGTGTATACTCAGATCAACGAGGGCTTGAGGGGAATGTAAAACGGTCTGATGGGGATCGTTGGGAGCCCAAATAGTCAGGGAGCTACCATTATAGGGGCATGCACATGAGGGGTAAACGGTCTAGACTGGGCCATCTATAAATATGAACGGTCCTGAACAGACCACCCATTATGGGAAAATGGTCAATGGATGACCGTGCAGCTTCAGGTCAGAGAAAGGTCCTCTTTAGGAATGAAGACGGCCAGAACCAGAATCTGGTTTACTTCATGCCCATTGATTTTCCCCTTCATGTAGAGGGGCCGGTTATGGCACGGAGGAGAGAGTAGAAAGTCTTTCTCTGTGAAGGTGACAATGGCCGTAAAAGCCTCATACGTGGCAGCTTTTATTTCTGCTGCGTGCGCTTCATAGACTTCTGGCTCTTGAAGTATCATGATAAGAGTTTCCCTTAAATCTTTACTCTAAGCTATGGCTTCCCAGATTGTGATGCTGGTAGGGAAATGCTTCATCTGGTGGAGGACCTTCCGGTCAGCTCGAGCTCGAGCATCCTCCAGTGACGGTAGTATGTCAAGCTGGATCTATTGTGAGCTGCCACGCCACTCCGCGTCAGGGAGTTGCACCGCCTTGCCCTTGTTGCTGGGATCAGGCTGACCCTGACCAGCCGCAGACTCTTGGAAGAGAGAAGCCAATGACGGCTCTTCCGAACACGGCTGTGGGGCTGGTCCATCCTTGTCGAATGGTCTTGCTTGTACTGTAGGGCAGGCCAGAGCTGGTGCTGGAACTGGAATGCTAGCGGCAGTCCCCTCGACGCCAGCTGGGTCAAAGATGCTGGGTTGCCCTCAGATCTCCACTGGTGGGATCGGGGCAGGTTGTTCTCCTCGAAGGAGGATAACCCGTTCGGGATCGACGGGAGAGGGGCGAACAGGTGGCTCAGGGGCTCTGCGGTGACCTCTGCGGTGACCTCTGCCACGTCCACAACCATGACCTCAGCCATGGCCGGTGTACTCTGGAGTTGGTTGGGGTCTGGATGGAGCCACAGCCCTTTGTCTAGTTCTGGACGCTACCGGCTCGCCTTGTCGGGAGGCGTTGATATTGTCTGGAGGTGGGATGGCCACCATGTTATAGGTGCAGCCACGAACCATCTGTTCCAGTTGTTCCACGGTGATCTCCTTGTCCTCATAGAATAAGGTGAGCTCTTTCAGAACGCGGAGAGTTTCGCCTTCCCTGACCTTCTAGATCATTTCTTGGACCCAGTCCTAGAGGCGAGCTCATTTCTACATGTCTTCCCACGAGATGTAGCTATCAAGTGGGATAGGCCCAGTAGGGCAAAGAGGAATATATTCCTCCAAGTTGTCGATGAGCCACTGTAACCTCTGGAGAGGCGTCAGCTCTGTTGGGAACTGCAAGGCAGCCGCTTGTTTGGCTTACTTCTTGAGCCGCCTTTTGAGATTCTTCCTTCTATTGCTCTCCTATTTCTTGGCGATGGCCGTCTCCAGGGGAGTAGGAGGAGGAGGCACTAGGACTGGAGCTAACAGGTCCGCACAGGGATACAGTCGAGCCGATGAGTTTGTAGGGAGAGGTCGGTGACTCTTCTTTGCTGAGATCTCAATCCAAGCACCTTTTGATTGTTGTAGTTGGAAGGTAGCATTGATCGCCTGCTCGATGACTTCGGGTGGTAGTTTCTGGTAAGCAGGGATGTTGGGACTGGCGTCTGAAGATGTGGGCGCGGCTTGTTGCCTCTGCCATGGTTGGTGTGGGAGCTTACCGAGAACCGATTGACTCGTACTGGCGTCCGAGGACGTATGCGCGGTTTGATGCCTTAGCCGCGGTGGCTTGGATTTCTGCTGAGGAGCGACCTGAGGAGTGTGACCAACATCTTGCTTCATGATCGGACCCCTGTGGTCTGGCTGAGAACAGGGTTGGATGACACCTGATGACGTCTGGGGGCCTTGTTGCCCCCGGTGGCTATCTTGATCTCGCGCGCTGGAGGGCCTTTGTGATGGCGGGCCCGACCTGCGAGCTGTAGGGAGAACCTAGTTCGACAGAGCCAAGGTCTCGCTCAACTTTTGCTTCCCCTTTCTATCCTCGGGTGTCAAAGAAAGAGGTAGAATAGGGGGGAGATGAGAAGGGCTGGAAGAGTCCGTCCTGGTCTTGCCTACCAGGACGTCTTCTCGACCAAGAAGGACTCGAAGGAGTCTTGCAGTGTCTTCATTGGAAAAGGGCAGAGACTCTAGCTATTGTAAGGGTCGCCATTGCGCGGCTGGAGTGGCAGGGGCTAGTTGACCAGCCTATGGTGTTGGAGCCTTGGGAGAGGCCAAGGGAGCGGGAGAGTGGATGACATTGGCCAAGAAGGTACTCAGTCCCGCCTCTCGGCTAGCATCTTGCTCCCTACGTCTCCATAGTCGTTCGAGAGCCTCCCGATTATCGGTTCAGAACTCGAGCCATTCTGGAGTATGTAGGTAGGGTGACCCGTGCCCATTTTCTTGGAAAAGATCGGGCTGCTCTGGTGCATTTCTGGTGACAGCCTGGGTTTCTTCGATAGCTTGTCACAGTCGAACATGTGCCATGGAATTTCCTTCGACATCGATCTGCTCCCACCGGATTTGTTCCTCAATGAGGTATTGGACTTCCTCACAGGACTCGATCACATGGTAGATTCACGCATGAAAGGGAGAATACGAGGGTGATTAAAGACCCACTGAGTGTAGTCTGCTGGCGGATCGTGGGGTAAGATTTGCGCCCGCTCGACGAGGATGTCTAAAAGTCACCGGGTTCTTTCCCTGGGGAAGGAGAGGGGTCTGCGATCATGCTAGGGCTGCCACCTAGGGTACTAGATCGAACGCTCTCTTTGGTTGGTGCTGGGCTCTTCTGATTCATCATCAGAGAGAGAGAATGCCACCATCATGTGGATCACATTGGCCGGATGGTGAACCACAAGTGCTGTCTTGGCTGGTCTGGACCACATATGTGGCTGTGGAGGATCGACGAGATCACTTTTCATTTGAATCAAGCTGTCTCGGATCAGCTTCTATGCCTGGGTCTTGAAGATGTAGCAATCTTCAAGAGAATGACCCAGCATATGGTGGTATAGGCAGCAGTTGGGATCGTCAGTTTTCTGGGCTTCGTCCGGCTTGCAGACTTTAGGCAATTTGACAATCCTTTGAGCCATGCAGAGGTCGAAGAGAATCTTCATGTGTTCCTTCTTGAAGGAGAAGGGCTGATGGAATCGTTGGTTCGAGATTCAAGACTCGATGTTGAATTTGACGGGATCGACAAGCGGCTTCAACAAAATGATCAAATAGATATTGTTTTAGTTGTCTCATGTTAATTGGGCCACATGTATGGGCTTAATGGGTCATGTTCTATGTTTGTAGAAATAATGTCCACAAAATCATGTAAGAGTCTTTTTTTATTATTGTGTGTCTTTTAGTCTTCCCAAGAAAGTGTCTTTTAATCTTCCCAAGAGAGTTATGATGAGTAGGTGTTAGGTGAGTTGTCTTTTGGTTTTCTTTGTAGAGTCTATAAAAAATGAAGGTCGGAGCATGAAGCTAATGGGTCCTCTACTGCGTCAACGCAGTAGAGGCTCGACCCCAAAAGACTGGCACATCCGGTGGAATCTTTCCCGCCTTTCTTCTTTCTGTCAAAGAGATCCCTAAACCTTCTTCAAGGTTCTGATTGCCCCTCTTCCTCTTACAGGACGGGAAGAGGAGGGCACTTTCTTTGCTCAGTTGAGGGCTCTGTGTGCATTTGCACGCTACTCCATTCGTGTTACGCACCACCACCATCGACAGCAGTAAGAGGACGATGGCAGTCGTCACATACGGCCCCCAGGTCATCGCCAACCATGCCAAGTTCAGATACTTGGCGACTCCACTTGTCTTTGGCGACTTCTCAGTAGTCGTCAGTTCACCCTTCTTTTTGGGCGTCGTACCCGTGGCTGAAAACAATTCAGCCGCACCTGCGACAACAACTGCTGAGAGTGTTGGGCCCTCTACTTCAACAAATGGCCGAGTTCGCTCGGTCAACAGGACAACCATCGGGGGAGTCAGGCTCTCGGCTCCAGCAACTAGCAGAGTCCGCCCGGTCAACAAGACAATTGTCGGGGGTGTCAGGCCCTTGGCTTCAGCAACTAGCCGGGTCCGCCCGGTCAACAAGACAATCGTCGAGGGTGTCAGGCCCTTGGCTTCAGCAACTGGCCCGATCCACCCAGACAAACCAGCCGTCGGGGATGTCAGGCCCTCTGCTCCAGCAACCAGCCAGGTCCACCCGGCCAACTCTTCATTGACCAAGGGTGTCAGGCCCTTTGTCTTAGCGACCGGCCGATGTTGCTCGGCTGCCATCACAACGGCCGAAGGTGTCAGGCCTTCCTCCCAAGTAAATGGCCGAGTTTTCTCGGTCAATCAAGTTAGTATTGGTGTCGCTCTTGCTCAACGGGGGTAACGCCGTAGTTGCAATGGCATCAACTCTACTACCACCACCCTCAGAGGAGTTGCTCCCGTGCAACTGGGCAACGTCGCCGCCACAATGACGCCACGCCTATGGCAGGCGTCACCAACACCGCTCCTGCTCAAGGAGGGTAGTGTCGTAGCTGCAAGGGCGCAAAGCCTGCAACGGCAGCATCCTGCTCCTTCACATGTTTATAAAAAAAGTACTCCCGACACAATGCAATGCCAGTGGTCATCATACCGCATGGTTTATAGTATGTTTCTTGCAATCAGCCGAGGGGGCTAGCGTCGAGCCCTTGGACACCGTCCGTGCCCGCTTTGCATCTTCACGTTGTAAATCAAGCTACTTCTACGAGTATAATAATAAAGTTCAGCCAGTAATGTAACAAGTTCAAATAATAAGTTCATGATAACAAATATCAAGGTAAGAACGTACCAAATATGATCACGAGAGTTCAAAGAATGAATTAAGGACAAGGTCATGCTACGGGAGGAATCCCACAGCATAACAGTACATTCATTAGCTTCCATAATTCATTAATTAACTAATCGAATAAAGTGTTGGGTTCCAGATAGTCCATAGACCATCTAGGAACAGAATATAGCCAACCCTTGGGTCAAACCTCGGGTTCAACAGCATGCAGGTTCAACGCAGTCATGTCTGGACCGTTTCTTAAAGATAGCGGTCTGGTCTGGGCCACTACTTGATGGAGTCGACACCAGAGGAGGGAAAGGGTCGACGTAGTGGAACTCTGGGAGAATGCAGTCAAGGGAAGGCTGCTACTTGACAATGGCGGTTGTCGGATGGCTACGACTATCTTGGGTGCAGAAAATGCCAAAAAACTCAAGTACTTTCTAGACCAATAGGGTTTTAGGGTACAACCAGCTCGACATCCTAGTGAGAATCTCAGGCTCGCAGAGACTTACGGAGGCCTTGAAACATGATCACTTAGTCCGACAGAAGGAATATCAGATGGAGAGGATCACAAGTCCAAGAACGTGTTCTTATCAAGTGCAAGTGTAACTAATAGCACCGTACCAGGATACATGCTATATACTTAAGAAAGACTAAAGAAGAGAGTGAATCATGTAAAAATAGCGATCAAAACCTTAATAAAATAAGTCCATTAACTATATGATATATAACTTTAATACAAGAGTATATAGTTTTGGCAAGAAAGTAGCATGTGATTAAAATAAGTTTATAAAACATAAAGACATGAAATCTATCATGGTTAATGCACAATACAATTGAAATCATAAATACAAGGTCAGAACCTCTTTTTACCCCATTACCCCTAGGGTTTCTACCCTTGATTGAGTGTGGTTCTAAGAGGTTTTCGATGGGTTTAATAGTTTTTTTGCATTTCCTTCATTTGGGTATATGTATGCTATGATCTCCATCAAAGGAGGCATCCTTGAGGGCTAGTCTTCTCTATTCTAGCAGGGAAAGGAGAAAGGGGCATCGCAGACACTTGGAGGAGGAAGAGGAAGAAGAGGAGGATGCCATCAACATGTTTTCCTTGTCGATCTGAATCAGTTGGGAGCAAGGTCGCTGAACCATTCTCCCTGGGGCATCTTCTATGAGCTTGAGCGGCTTCCACTCTGTGGAAAAACATCTCTAGCGCACCCCACCATCACTCCATTGAGTGTTTTTCACCGCAGATTTGAGGGGGAATCCTTCTTCTCTCATTTCTGCTCTTTTATTTGAACATAGAGTCATATTGTGGGTGTTTATTGTATACCCTTTCTGTTCATAGAACTTGATATACTTTCGTTTGTGGGCGGAGCTGTGTCTCCGAGTGGTTGGTTGTATTGCGGGGCAAGGTTCCCCGAGTTTGTGAGTGTATGGTTTTATTGTAGACAAAGCTGTGTCTCCTTGTGGTCTTTGCATCCGGGGTGTGTTCCCCGATACCGTGTGTGTATGCTGCGGTGGCAGTGGCTTAGGGCAAGGCCCCATGTTGCTACATCTCGTAGCGTGTAGTGAAGCCTCACCGAGTTTCGGTGAGGGGTGGACATAGGGAGCCCGTCGTGGTCCCGAACCACCTAAAAGTATCCGTGTTCATTGTGGTTTACCAGTGTAATTGTCCATTTCTCCTATCCCCGCTCACAGGCTATTTTATAGACTTTTACTCACTGCTCCATCGCACTTCGCTAGCTCTGCTATCTGTCTTTAGTAATCGTTCATTGTTTGTTGGTTGAATATTCGTGGTAGGTTGTAGTTAACTTGTTCTTTGCATTACATATCCATGTGAGATCGGAAAGGTTGAGAGAAAATTTAAATCTCACTTGAGTCTAGACTGATGAGGACATCTCCCGACATTCCCTATGGCACGAGGCGTCTCCGACCTCATGACCCCTTGGAGATGTGGTCCTCATTATTTTTAGATAATGGGAAATTGGCTCCTAATCATCATCAACTCATCGACTCTATCCTCATGAAGAGGCGAGATCTCGTACTAAACTGCCAACTGTCAGATCTACGGTAGTGCAACTCTCCGATCAGATGTTCAAAGCCACCTCAAGGAAGATTGCTGCAAAAGATAAGGCAAGCAATCAGGGGGCCTAAGATTGCGATCCCAGGGAAAATCCTTCTATGCTTAAGTCAATGTAGACAAGAGCAAGGTGCCAAAGGAGGTGAAGGACTTTGGAGGTACGAGACTACCCTCCACCAGTTGAGGATAGGCTAGGATTAGAGCTTATCTTTTCGGAGGGGATCTCTGCGATTAAGTAGTAGCAGACTCTCTCTCTGGAGTAGTGAGAATCTTGAGGGACCGTTGAGTGGGGGCGTTATGTCCATGACATGGACTCTTAGTGTTGTAGGACTCTTGCACTCCCCTTATCCCCTCACGGACTTCCAGCTCTTAGGCGTTAGCGTGAAATTCACTTTTAGTTATAAGGGATAAATGCTTGGCCGCAGGGGATTCACTCTGGACCATGAGAAAGGCAGGGATGGATTGACACATCTTTGGATAAGGAACATCCCCATCCTAAAGTCTATGCTTATACCATGCCATTTCAGTCCCAAGCATCCCCGAGGGAGTGACTTAACCCCCTTTTACCGGCTCGGGTCGATAGTGCGTCAAAGTTCCTCTAGAGCATAGGGGAGTCCTTCGCATGGGTGATCATTTCAAAGCTAGATGGCTATCTTTTGGGCATTTCATCTTTGGTCTTGTAGTAAATGGACCTTTGATGTGGAGTTGGGCTGTCACTTACTTGGCTGAGTACGTCTTTATGGGCCATAAATTTGCCCGTCTGCACTTGCGCCTTCTACTCTCGAGCCAGGCATTAGCCTGATGAGTAGGGTTCGTGTCGGGGTTTTCGACAAGGGTGGGGGCCGGATCGACATGTGCAAGGTCAGCAACCTGATGTCGAGGCACTGACTCCACCGATGTGGAAACTGGCTCAGATGTTGAGACTGAGAACAATGCCTGAAATTCTCCAAAGGCATCATTTTTGTGAGTCAAAAAGAATTCGTATCAGGTATGGCCGAAACTGCCAACAAAGGAATGGATATCGTGTGACCCTTTTCACCATCCACAAGAGGTTACAAATTCATCCTAGCCATTACAAATTTCTTCTCTAGGTGGGCCAAAGCTATCCCTCTGCGGGAGGTCACAAGAGACGCAGTCACCCAATTTGTCAAGCACCATATTATATACTGATTTGGCACCCCTTGTCGAATCATGTTAGATAATGGCACTCCATTTAAAAATAGGACCATTTACCAATTGGCAGTAAAGTTTCATATTGATTGGAGAACGTCAACGGTTTACAATCCTCAAGCCAATGGATTGGTCGAAACATTAAACAAAACAAGATCCTCTACAAGCTCCAGGACAAGATCGTCGATAGCTGCAAAAGGGACGGGTGAGAAAATACACGAAGCTCTCTAGGCATACCAAACTGTCTACAAGGCTCCCACCAGTTGTTCACCATTTTCTCTGGTGTATGGGGCGAAGGCTATAGTATCAATTGAAATTGAAATATCATTTCACCAGGTAGTCGTGTATATCGGCTTGTAAGCTCACGAACAAGATGAAATAGAAAGGAGGCTCGAAGAGCTGTCCAACCTTGAGAGCAAAAGGCTAGAAGCCTACAAACATCTTCAGCCATATCAAGTCTGAATGACTCGAGCCTATGATAAGCTGGTAAAGCAAAGGGCGTTCAAAAGAGGTGACCTCGTCATGGTCAAAAGAAAGGGAAGCCATGGCTGGAAAACCCAGTGACAGATTACAATCTAATTGGCGTGGGTCCTATGTTGTCACAAGGGTCTACGAATGAGGCGCATACACAGTTGTTGACCGCAAAGGAGAAATACCACTCCCACCACTGAATGGGAAGTATTTAAAGATACACTATCCTCCCACGCATGAGTGCAAGCAACAATCTACACAAGACCTTCCCTCCTTTGTAGAGGAGTAAGGGAAAGTAAGGGAGATACCTCCCAAGAAAATCCAAAAGTCATGGTTACTTTGAACAATTCTCGTTCATGCCCCACTGTGATAGCCTCAAAATTCCAAAATTCTAAATTCTAAGTTTGACTTTCCAACTTCCTTGGTTAGTCCCAAGGAAGGATCATGGTGCGGCAGTGTAGGTGATTGGAGTATCGACCCATCATCGTAACACCAATTAGTTTC
Organism: Amorphophallus titanum; assembly: GCA_024336825.1. Taxonomy (NCBI): domain Eukaryota; kingdom Viridiplantae; phylum Streptophyta; class Magnoliopsida; order Alismatales; family Araceae; genus Amorphophallus; species Amorphophallus titanum. Next base: position 1,828,736 of record JANBPO010007496.1, on the reverse strand, counting down.
GTAGATGGGGTTAGGGGCAGTGGCTTCGTCCTGAGCAGGGGATTATTCGGGTAATAGAGGAAGAGAGAAATGAAGAAAACTTAGAGTTGGTGCCTTTTCAACATCTTCAAATCTTCGACATATGTCGACTCACATTCTTCATGAAAAATTTCATCTTGTGTTTGCTTTAATTCTTCCTCATCAAATTCAAGTGGACGCCGTGGTGGAGGCATAATAATGGGTGATGGAGGTATATAATGGTGTGGAGGGTTTTGTGAGTATGAACGTGGATGTAAATGCGGAGGCGGAGGGCCACATGAATGAGTGGGGTGGATGGGTGGAGGGCGGACGACATCCACTTGATCATTGAAACTTGGAAGAACATCTTACTCACTTGAATCTATGATGCCATCATTATCTCTTCTCTCATTATAATCTTTCTCCATCTTGGTGATTTTTTCCATGAACGCATGAAGGGGATTGATTTGAGAAGGAGGAGGAGGCGACCGCGGTCTTGTAACCCTCTTGAGTTGTTCCTCCATTGAAGCGATTTTATCAATGAGAGTTTGTTGGAGGGGTGTAACTTGAATAACGGAGAGTTGGCATGGTGGCCTTTGAGGAGGGGTCGCTTGATGTGAAGGCCGTGGAGAATGAAGGGGTTGACCCGCAAAAGGACCCGGATGGGCCGGGTTGCAAGAAACATGTGGGCCTTGGGGCCGTGAAGGGTGAGGAATAAAAGGAGGCGGGTGATGGACCACCCAAAGGGGAGGATGAATAGAAGAGGGAGGTGGGTGATGGGCCACCTGAGAGGCATTGAGAGGAAAATAAGAAAAGGAAGGCAGGTGATGGGACACCTGAGAAGTAGTGGAAGGAAGATGATTGGATGAAGGAGGTGGGTGATGGGTCACCCGTGAGAGAATAGGAGGAGGATGAGAAGGAGAAGATGCACCATCAACAATAGCCTTAAGGGCTTGGATTTGTTGAGGGGGGTCTCGCTCTCGGAATAGCTCTTGTACAAGAGACTTTAAGGCTTGATTTTCTTGTTCCACTATGGGAACGACGAAAACCCGCGGTAAATCCACGGAGACTACTGTAGTCATGTGGTTCCGGGTCGTCGTCCCTTTTTTTTAGGGCTTAACAGGCATGCCCGCAAGTCGGTGATTCTGACGTCAGGAGATCGATGCCATAGCGGTGGAGAGAAAGTGTCATATGTTATGGTGAATCCTTGGAGGGATCAAGGGTTGGTATAAACCAAAGAGGGTCTTTTCGTTCATTAGTTCGGATAACAATTCCAGGCCAATAGTAAGAGGTTTGTCGGCTTAGACTAAAGGTCATGACGCCGAATGACTTGGCTTAGACTTAAGGTCGTGACGCCAAGGGATGATATCTAACGGCTTAGGCATAAAGTCATGAAGCCGCACAACTTGGCTTAGACGGAAGGTCATGACGTCAAGGTAGAATATTTATCGGCTTAGGCAAAAAGTCATGACGTCGGACAAGAATATTGAATGGCTTAGGCATGAAGTCATGATGCCGTACATCTTGACTTAGGTGGGAGGCTATGACGCCAAGACAGAATATTTATCGGCTTAGGCGAAAAGTCATGACACCGGATAAGAGTATTTAACGGTCTAGACATAAAATCATGATACCGTACAACTCGACTTAGGTGGAAGGCCATGACGCCAAGATAGAATATTTACCAGCTTATGTAAAAAGTCCTGACGCCGGACAAGAGTATTTAGCGGCTTAGACATAAAGTCATGACGCCGTACAACTTGGCTTAGACAGAAGGCCATGACGCAAAGATAGAATATTTACCGTCTTAGACGGAAAGCCATGATACCGGACAAGAGTATTTAACGGCCTACACATAAAGTCATGATGCCGTACAACTCGACTTAGGCAGAAGGCCATGACGCTAAGGCAGAATATTTACCGACTTCGGCAGAAAGCCATGACATCTGACAAGAGTATTTAACGGCTTAGACATAAAGTCATGACACCGTACAACTCGCCTTAGGCGGAAGGTCATGACGTCAAGATAGAATATTTACCAGCTTAGGCGAAAATCCATGACGTCGGACAAGAGTATTTAACGGCTTAGACATAAAGTCATGACGCCGTACAACTTGGCTTAGGCGGAGTGTCGACGCATGGGAAGTCTTCATATTTCTTTGGCCCATCAAAGAAATACTGCAGCCACAAAGCCAGTCAGACTCTCTTCCAGTCCCCACGACGCGGTTGTTTCTCTCCATGCGCCAGCTTGTACATCTCCCAGTATGCCTTCATCAGGTACCGATAAGAGTACCGCAGGGAGTAGTAGTCGTCCCCGTTTGTCTCATCCTTAATCATATCAGGAAGACAAACCTCTTCATAGGGCTCCCCGTCAATGGGTAAGCCACTGGGCTGGCTGAGACTCCATAAGTTCAGGGACGTCTCACCCTCTACGGTATAGAATATGTTGGTCTCCGCGCTGAACACTTCAAGCATCCCGCAGCAGAGTCCCTTGGAAATCGGGTAGTTGTAACGGGAGGCGTAAACACTGTGATATACGCCAGCTCGGATGAGCATGGGAGCATAGTTGAATAGCGCATACTTAGTGAACTCCACTGCTCCCTCTCTGAAGCTGTGTGCAGTTTGAAGCTTCAGTTCCCCGAACTAGCCCAGCGACACCCCATGCTTGAATCGGATTGCCAGGCAGTCCAGGATAAAGGGCTCCGCCCTGTAGCCCCACTTCAGAGGAGCCAAGAATAGGCCCGGGAGCTGCTTCTCATCCTGGACACGTCCAGTAGCCTTGTCCCACTTGGCCGGGATGAAGCCCGGAGTCCGTACCAGCTTGTTCTCCGTCGGCAGCACGGCCTCCAGCCCCAGCAAGGGCTCCCATTCATGGGCCTCGCCCACCAAGTACATTGGAATACTTCTGGGAATGACGTGCGACAGGCTGTCTCGAGCCTGCAGGATTGCATGCTCCACCTCCTTCACGGTCCACAGTTCCCGCCGGTCGTGGGTCTGAAGATCCTTGAGGTGGCAAATGAGGTGCCTATCCTTCAGGAAATCTGCCAGGTAGTCCCCTGTGGCACGATCAAAACTGAACCACTTTCCTGCCTTGGCAAGTCTCTGGACATCCAGGCTCTCAGTGTCCGAGCCCGAAGAGTCAGCCAATGCTGCTATTTCCACATGGTCCCGGTCCAAATCCTCCACATTGAACCAAGTGACGGCCGGCACTGGAGGCAGAGGAACCGTCGGGCTACGACTAGTGATTCCATCACAAGGAAAGAGAAAGTAACTCTATTGGGATATAATAGTGTGCCGCAGTTTGTAAAAATATTTAAACATGGCAAACATGCATCATTAAATGCATAATTAAATGAACATGCATTAATTGGAAATCTGTAGGCATAAGCGGTTGAATATAGGGCCACTATAGTAATCAGACGGTCGAACGTATAGCCACTACATGGAGTTAGGTGGTCTACTAATAGGCCGCGAGGCTCCCACCACCATACCATTTTAAAGCATTCAAGCGGTCGATGGTTGGTCCGCGAAGGGGACGTTGGCGGTCACACGATAAGCCACCAGAAAGGGTTAAATGGTCTATGTATGGGCTGCTAAACTAAACCGCCTTACTTGGTTAATGGTCGTATGCCATCGAAGGTTTGGCCGCTAAGGTCAGTAGACGGTCTATGGATGGACCACTGCAAAGTCTGAAACAGTCTAGCTGTAGACCGCTAAGGTCCACCGCCATACTGGTTTTCATAAACGGTCTCTGGTAGGACCGCTACCCTACCAGAGAGCCGAAAACGTGGGGATCACCATGGAAACCCCTCCCAATCGATCCGAATCGATGGGAAATGAAGTTTTAACCTATTCCCTGCCTTGCCACCGTCATTCCACAGCAGTTAAATGCCTAAGAACACATCGATAATGGCCATGGATAGATTTAAAATATAAAAGATGATGTTCATGCTCGAAAAACATAACGATGATGTTCAGGCTATTTAAGACATAAAGACGATGGCCATGGATAGGAAAGCGATCCTAACGAGGTCGGGTATCCATCCCCCTACCTATTTTTGATGGAAATCGACATCGGGTACTAACATTTTATTTTTGTATTTGTGCTCTTTTAGTTTACTTTTATATCCTTGAGAAAGTAGGTTTGCAATTGTAAGGCTTCATAAGCCAATTTGTCATTCCTTAAGGATCTTTGGGTTTTTATGTAAAAGTCCAGCAATGGGGCTCTCACTCCTTCCCCATTGATCCACCTAAGCCCTAGGGGTCCATGTGGGGCTGGTCAAATGCCAAGGTGGCTTCTAGAAGGATTCTTTCCTTCTTGGGGTCAGAATAGAGACTCTGGGAGAAATCTCTGCCTTCAGGATGCAGTCGGAGAATGGGGATTTCTCCTCGTCCTCCGCTGAAGGGGTCTTTTGCAGGGCCTATAGGGTGCGCTCCTGCTCTGCAAAGCGTCTCACGAACTCTCGCAATCGGAGGGACAACTCTGGTTGTCGCAGCACTGAAGGGCTATTAGGGCGTGCTGGCGGGTTGTCCTAATGTTCCCCAGGGACTTCAGTCTCCGAGCGCGGATGGCACCCCCCACGTTTCACCCTTCTTGGCATGGAGGAGGACTCTTGCTCTGGAGGAGGGGCTTGCGAAGGTCCTCCTGACCTGTTACCGATATGCCGCTGCCCTTGGAGAGTGAAGCGACATCCGGCGGTTTGCTGGGACGCATCGCAGTGGTGGGGCCTTGCTGGGGGGACGCGTGATCTTTCCTCCCTGGCCGCCTGAGTCCTCAAGAGCTCTACGAGGATGTCTAGTTTGACGTTGAGGGTTTGGAAAGTGTCGGCATTCCCGGTGGGTGGTAACCCCACGGCCGCGGGCGGAGGTGGTTCGTCGACTGGGGTGCTGGCGTTGGAGGGGGGATTCTGTGTGGCTTGAGAGAGGGCCTCTCCCACCGCCCCTACAGCCTTGCCCTTATCGTCGGTGGACCTCCTCCCCATACTCTTTCACACCATACTGACTCTTTGATCATTTCCCACAGAGGGCGCCAGATGAAGAGGGGTGATCTCGCGCTGGTCCTGAGCTAGAGTAAGTGATCACCGTGTCAAGACCTGCACGGTAGGGAAACAGATCAGGTGGCCCAGGGGTGATTCCTTGGGGAAAAACCCTCCGATGCCTAAGTCAGTAGAGTAGTGGTGGAAGCTGTGAGGGGAGGAAGAAGAGGTTGCGCTAGATCCCTCTTGATTAAGGTGGTGAGGAAGTTCCTGCTCAGGCAGTTTGGGCATGTTAAGTCTTACCTTTTGCCGGAGGGAGTCCTTGGTTTAAATAGTGCGCCAGCCTCATGAGATCCGTAGACGGAGGAGTTTGGGCAGGGGTTACTTCCCCGACATGGGCTCTTTACTTCCTCGTCAGGGGTTCTTTATAGCCTTGAGGACTCATTACATGACTAGACTCATAAAAATATGACGAATACAATGGCACAAGCCGATGAGTAATCCAAGCCTTGAAAAAATTTTGGAGAGGCGAGGAATGCCCACATTAAAAAACCTGAGAGAAGAAGCCAAAAGAGACAGAGACGAAGACTGAGAGAGAGGAAGAAGAGAAGAACAGAAGAGAGGCTACAGGTGGGCAATCGGGGAGGGAGTGGAGTCAATGCTCCGCCCTCCCCCTCCCATGTTATTTCTTTGCTTTTCCTATGTCTGTAATCTCGTCTGTCATTGATGTATCCTTGTTCCTCGAGGGGGTTTAATAGATAGACATCTCTGTTCTTTCTCTGCTATCGCCCCTTACTCATTTATAGTTGATGTAAGTGTTCTGGCAATATGATGAAATGGAATATGGTTGCTGCCCGATCAGGGTGATTAGAATTGCTATCATCTGTCTCCCTCTCTGTATATCTCATTTCATTAAATGTTCGTTGGCGTTTATGATTTTCGGGTCGGTTTATGGTGTTCCAACGTTGGCTCCTCCAGGAAGGACGAGGATAGAACCCCAACCCTAATCCCGTGGGTTATTGGGCTCTATCTGCTCCCCTTCTACTACTCATCTGTTACTCAGTCTCTTCCCCTACCGAGTTTCATCATTTAGCCATCAGACTATTCAGGGATCAGAGACATCAATCTCTTGATCCCCTGAACTGCAGGCAACAATACAGAGACATCCCTCGAGGATTTAAATGGTGGATGGCCAGTGATCCCTTGGTATACCATGCCTCCTTCTGATGCCTGACGTTTAATCCAATGAGACCCGTTATCCACTCCTTAATCCGCTCTACCTCCTAATAACCCCTCCCGTCATCCTGTAAATATCCTGTTATAGACTAGATTTCGATTCCAAAATCCTTCAAACAACAGATCACTTCCACTCCAAATCCCTGAGAATCTCAGAACCAGTTAAGAACAGAGCTCCGTAAAGTGCACTGGGCTTCATAGCACCAAAGTCTCCCGGCACCATGAATAGCCGTTGGCGCGAGGGTTCACGCGTCGAGAGCTATGCGCGCCGAGAGCCGCTCCCCTCCACTTCCCGCCAATTGCCGCGCCGATACCCTCTGTCGCCTTGTGCCAACTATTACTCGCCACGCCGGGAACTCTCATATGTCCAAGGCCTCCTGCGCCGAGAAGCCTCCATAGACCTTGTTCGAGCCTCCATCAGCCTTGCTAGGTCTATCTGGGGATGCCCATGAGTCTCCACTAAAACCTTAGGGAGTAAATTAACGGGGGATGACCTCCCCTACATCCCATTGTCCCGAATCAGACATATATATGTAATCCCGTAAGTTCGAAGGGCTCTGCCTCTGTATGTGTCCCGTCGACTTCCAAAGGGAGATATTAAACGTCACCGTAAGGTGATTACACTGTGTAGGAGCCTCAGCGCTCTCCCGTTCTGACCTTCATCCCAGCATTCTGTGGGTGATGGTCTAGCCCTTCTTTAGCACGACCCAATGTAAGGGGAGATGCTGCTGGAGTCACGATTGGATGATGACAAACCCCGATAAGCCAAGGGAGCGCCATCAGTGCGTACCCCTTTTGGCTCTGTTCCTCGGGGAAGATTAACAAGTTGAGATGTCTCTTCGAAGGCGTACATCGAGGGACAATATCATCGCCGCTGCTCGGATTCCGTCCTACCATTGCGTGAACAGTTTCCTATCCTCACCTGGCATAGACTAAAGCCAAGGGGAGATACCACCGGATTTGATCCGTGCACTTAAATAAACTCGTCATTTTCCTGCTTAGTTGTTATACGCACATTAGTCTTTTAAATGCCCTCCGAGGCCTCCTACTTTGACGTTTAATCAAGGGTTGTCCTTCTTAGGAAGGACGTAATTAACGCCATAGCCTTTACGGTATGGCGGACTTCTCGTCTTGACACGATCACCCATAATTGTCTAATCTGTCAGATCGAGCGCATAATAAATCCATCACACATGTGATTGGCACACCGATAAATAATTAACAAACAAAATAAAAAAGAAAATAAAATAAAATGCATCCAACAGCAGGTCCCAGCAAGCCCTTAGGGAGCATACCGAGCGTATGGAGAGCTGGTTCAAGGCCATGGAGGACCATGCCGAGGCCTCTGATCGATCTTTTTAAGGTCTGGTTGGAAGGCTAGATAGTGTGGATAGGACCCCTCGCCGAGACCTACCCGGCATCCTTCCGGCCCCTCAGGCGCCTGCTGTCCAGCCCGCACATACTGCCCAGCCCGCACCACATAGGCCTATGGAGCAATGGCTTCGTGCCCTCCATTTTGAGGACTATGAGTCCGACAACGAGTATGAGGGAAATGGCTGACGCCAGCGTGGTCACCGACCACAAAGGGATGATGAGGACGAGCGGGTCCTCAAGTCCATTCGTGCGGAACCTCCCACATTTGATGGGTCCAAGTCTTTAGATCCCAAGATCTACCTTGATTGGGAGGTCAGCATGGATCGGTATTCTAAGTGGTTCAAGATGACGGACCACCGGTAGGTTAGGTACACCAAAATGAAGTTGATGGGGCAAGCTCAAACGTACTGGAACAATGTGGAGAGTTTGGTCTACCAACGCCATGAGCCTTCAGTAGGTTCTTGGGATGAGATGATGGAAAGGCTTAGGCGCAAGTACCTTCCTACCACATACCGACAGCGTCTTATTGATAGGTGACAGAGTCTCACCCAAGGGGACCGATCCGTGTCTGAGTACATCGCGAAATTTGATGAATACTTTTTACGATGTGGTGTCACGGAAGAGAGCACCATGCCTATTTCATGCTTCCGTCGTGGCTTGCGGCCTCACTATTAGTACGAGCTATTTTACCGCAATGCCACCAAATTGGAAGATGCATACCATGTCGCTCTCGAGTTGGAGCAGTTTGAGGCAGAGTTCACTCCCGTCCAGTGCTAGGGGATTACGTATCAGCGTGGGACCGACCCTCGTACCACGCCTACCTCCTATAGCCGATTTCCGGTGGCCCGCCCCCGAGAACCCCCTCGGCAGGACACCTCCACTGCTCCTAGGCCCCGCACATTCCCTCCGAGGGATCCTCCCCCTCGCCCGCATGCACCCGTTCCTACCCCTCGGCCTTATCAGCTTGCCATACTAGCTCGGCCCGCTCTTCCCACACCCCCAGTCCTTCGAGAGGACAAGGGTAAGGGGCCGATGGTTAGTGCCCCATATTAGGGCACCGGGACACGAGATCGATGCTACACTTGTGGTGGAGTCGGCCACTTTGCTAGCAGGTGCGTCGGAGACTTCATGCTTCTCTTCAGATGAGCTATCGCCACACGAGGCCCCAGCAAGTGGTTGTGCTTCAAGAAAGAGACAATAACGGCAGCGGAGCCATCGTCGGGGGAGAGCAAAGGGGGTGCCACCGAAGAGTACAGGTGGGGATATCTGGATGGATGGCGAGAGGCCCTAGAGAAGGTCAACCGCCTATATTGTAACAAGAGAGTCTTGACCCTCATTCCTTACAGGTTCCATCCTAAGGAGGATGAGTAACCTCTTGGTACCCCCCCTCTTCTTATAAACAAAACTTTCCTTTTTGCCATCCTATCTTTGCTTTGTGGTATGTGCTTGTCTTTCAACTATCCCCTCCCTTTCTCTAATTCACATGGGAGTAAATGGATACTTTCCTCCGTTTGATAAGGGAGATGAAGCGTCCCTTGCCTATAAATAGTAGGGCTCACGGGCGTGACGGTTGTCCCTCTTCGCCTTCGCTACGCCGTCGTGATGGCTCAAAGTTCCCCCAAGACCATGGCAATTGGAGAGAAGGTTCCAAGCCCCCCTCTCAGTGTGTGTGTCATGGATGACGATCCTCCAGCAACTCCAACTCCTCCAGTGGTAGTGACAATGGAGGACAAGGTTATCGTTGTCGTTGCTTTGGATGCCACTGATGAGCCATTTGATTGGGGCAGCGATTACGCCTAAGGTTGGATGGCTGGATACTTGGATGGCTACACAGCCGCCATGTAATGCCCCAGAGATCCAGATACTGGTAAACCGATACCAAGACCTGGGGACGCCACCCAAGAGGCTGATGTGGCCCTGTAAGGGTTGGGAAATGTTGTTGAGGGGTTGCATAATGAATAGAAATTACACAAGCACGATACCATTTAAAGCATTCATTTGAACTTTAAATAGAAGCAATTAATTGTATCAGAGTAATAAAGTTTATACAAGTAGTCCAGATTTCGATATCACAAGTCCAAAAATTGAGTAAAAGCCTAAAGGTACAACTACTCGGGGCATACCCCGACCAAAAACACAAAACAAAAAGAGGGCTACTGGACAGACCGACAACTGACCGACTACTGCTGGCTCTAAGACCTCTCGCCAAAAGGAGTCAGTGCATTTCTTCTTAGGCGAGTCGGTGCGTAAAAGTTTTGTAAGTATGTGCACCATTGCTCAAGGCACGTTAAGTCTGTGCAATCCTTGCACTTTGCATTTACATAGTTTGTGCATAAGACTACGTGTGAACACTGAGGCAGTGCATTGTGTATACCTCAAGTCTGTGCATATCTAGACTTAGAATAATATCAAGTCTATGCACATGCTTGTGTGAACACTTGACTCCATGCGTATTTGTTTGCATACTATATTGAGTCTGTGCACATTTAGTTTAAAGCTCCATTAACTCGGTGCATTCCTTTACTATTTGTTAGACTATTTTCAATTGATGTTATGTCTGATGCTTGACAGGAAATCTGATTGTGGATTATAAGAATGGTGCATGATCCAAGATTGGAGGAGGTGCTAGGATCGTGACACGTGTAAAGCAGTATGCTAGGATGCTACCACGTGGTCAAGGTGTTAGGGTGGGAATTGTGGGGAGCACACGCCCTACGTATCTGATGCTCATATAAATAGGAAGCTTCTCCTTCAAGATAAGACTGATTATGCTAAATATGCCAGAAGAGTAGATTGTAGAGAGAGCTAGCGCCTACACAATCCAGTGAGAAAAGGAAGATAGAGAGAGCAAAAAAGAAAGGGAGTTTGAGAGAAAAAGTTTTGAGAGAGCTTCAGAGAATTGTTGAGAGAGTTGTGTTATCAGTCCCGTGGTTTAGAACCAAGGCTAATTTGCTCAATTGTTGAGCTACATTCCTTTAAGTTTTGTTGTTTCTTCGATTGCTTCCTTTTCATTTTAGAAACTCACTTTTCAAGCTATTTGTCAGCGGAGGAAGCTTTAACGCTCAGCAAGCAGAGGTGTGGTATCCTCTGGATGGGTGAAGCTATAATTCCCCAGCGGTTGCGGATGAGGATTCCTCTAGTCAGCTTTAACTGTAAGGCCCAGCGGTTTGTAGGGTGTTTAGCCTAAAGCTGTGGATCATCGGAAGCTGTGTATCAGTAGTTGAAACCACACTTTGGATTGAGTGTGGGGTGGATGTAGATTTTAGGTTTGAGATCAAACCACCTAAAAACTCTTTTGTCCACTGTGCGGCCCACTTGTAAGGGAACTGATTTCCATTTTTCTGCATCTCTGGCCGTCCCCCATGCCCAAGTCCCAAGGCATCCTTTTTTGGTCAAAACTATGCACACCCTCATGGATAGGATGGACAAGTTTGGCCGAGACACATGGGAACATTTTTGCCATGTTGAGGATAGGCTTAAAGCCATGGAGGATAGGACGGACACTTCCGACCGATCTATCGAAGGTCTATTTAGATGAGTCACCACCCTAGAGGAAGCCCCAAACTATCCCATCTAAGGTAATAAGTCTATGCCTGAGTATATTAAGGAATCTGATGAGTACCAGTTGAGATGTGGAGTCAGAGAGGAGAGCACCATGACCGCATTGCACTTCCGAAAAGGTTTGTGGCTTCACTACCATTATGAATTGTTTCGCTGTAATGTGACCACTCTGGAGCTTGCTTACCAAGTCGCTCTAGAGGTTGGGCCATTTGAGTCAAGGTTTGAGTCTGCCCTATGGTAGGCATCTACCTTACAGCGGGGTTCCGAGCCAGTCGGACGGACGCATGAGCCCACGAGGCAGGACACTCCTATCCCAAGGCCTCGCCCACCCCTGCCGGGGAACCCTTCCCCTCCCTCACAGCCTCCTACACTTGCTCCACCTCGGCCACCCACCCCTACAATTCACTCACCACCATCTTTAGATCCCCATGCTAAGCTGTTCCTGCCACTTGAGGGCCATTTAGTCCTTGGGGAACCCCTATCTAGTTGGTTAAAGAGAGGCATATTTCTGGATGTCTCGATTCCTTGCTACCCACCCATGGAACCAGCACTCCCAGTAGTGCCCTTAAACTCCTTTCACACCACTTTCCAGTCCTTCTGCTTTGTAAAAAACGTGAAGGACCTTATTAGGAGTTTAGATTGTCAAAGGGAGTTGACATATATGTTGCCCTTTGGGTCTGACCTATTGTAATCCTATGGTTTTGATGATGTCAAACACTATGACTCATGTGAACAATGTCATATGTGTTTGTGTTGCCTTGATGTTGTAGTTTTGATGTGACTTTAGTGTGGCCTTGATCATGTCAGACACTATGTCACTGCATCCTGAGTCTACTATGCACATTGTGATTGGAGTTTCATAATCTATTTTTAATTCCCAACCAAAGTGATATGCACTCAATTAATGAGTCAGTGAGGTGGTGAGTGCAGGGATTTATTTTTCTGACTTCAAAGGCAATTATTCTACTGTACACATTCTTGTTTGTCTTTTAGGTGTGGAGTCAAGATTGTACTTTACTTAGACCTCTTTGTCTTTGTATTAAAATTTTTATATTTAGGCAAATTAATTATTATCTTGGATATTGTAGGAGATTTATATTTTAGATTAATACTAACATATTTATTTATTTATTTTATCATTAACCAAAATAATGAACTATATGAAAATTACATTTTCAAATAGTCCAAAGTACCCTTGCCCAAAGTGGCCATCTCCAGCCGTCCGGTGGTATTGAAACGCGGCCCAATTGAGGCCCATCAAGGTCTGGCCGACTCGTAGGCAAGATCTCTGTGGTCGTGCATGTCAGACGTTGTAAGACTCGCCAACAAACGAATGTTGCCTCTGTCGTCACGAGACTTATCCCGACAAGCACCGTGTCACGCCCATGCTGTCGAGATACCCGTCATGATGCCTTTCCCCAGACAGCGAGCGAATGGGCAGCGAAAGATCCTCACAATTGAGCAGGACACCACTCTACTAATCACGCCATCACTAAGTCTGGAAAAAGACGACGCCTCAGCATCGGGTATAAATAGGCCCTAATTAAGACAGACCTATAGAGGGGGGTTATAGACATAGACCCCAGCGGTATAGAAGGCAAGCAATTTTGAGAGAGAAGACTGAGTGCTCTCCATCTGATTCTTTCAACTCTAACCCTATCTCCGAGCACTCTCTTACTCTCCTAACATCCTCCACACGCTTTGCATCATCTCTATTAAATAGGCTCTCGACTCTCCATTTCTTTATCGTCTTCTCTTTGTCTCTTCACTTATCTCTCACTTAGTATTGGAGGGTTATCTCCTGAGATCACTCTCAAAGTTTCTTCTAACGCTCTGTCTAGTACTTGCAGGTTTTCTCAAGGTGACCGATCATTCTTTCCCTCTAAATAAATCTTAAAGATGTAGTACAAGACGAAGGAGATATTTTATAGTCTCTACACTACATCCTAACTTAAATTGGGGCTACCCAACCCCAATCCTAATGCAACAACACTAAAACCAAAGCCCTATAAGTGGGAACAAGCCCAGAATTCATAGCTCTCAAGAATTCTCTGCTATAAGCCTTAAAATTTCAGCAAAAACACCCAAGTTCATCGTGAAGAGGAGCTTTGAAGCTAGCACTATGGGAGAGATGGTCTATACCGGGCAAAAGGTGGCTAGGAAAGAACATGGGGAGCTACAGCGACTGACTTCCATCCCCAAGCACTTGAGCTCAAGTTCTTCAAGAGAGGTAAGCTGAAAATTGATTCAAATTCATCAATTGTCCTTAATTTTCTTTTTATAACATTCCTCTCTTCTTCCTTTTCTCTTTTCTTTTTCTTAGCTTCTCCCTGGCCCAAGATGCTACTCCAGCCTAAAGTGGGTGGCTCCCATGATCAAGGAACTTCCTTTAGAGGTCTTTTCTATCCTAAGGGCATGGCACCTTCACCCTTTAGTGATTTTAGCAAATCATTTTCAGAAAATGTCCTTGGATTGGGCAAGCATTTCAGCCCTTGTACAGCTATGGAATCCTCAAACACACACTTTCTTATTCCCAACCTTTGAAGTCACTATCCTATTAGAGGAGGTCGAGACCTACCTAGCCCTTCCTAAGACCAAAGTGCCGGATGAAGACTTAGTGTGTCATACGGTTGAGCCCATAGACCCATCACTCATTCTAGGGTATTTCATCCACAATCCAAAGGATGTGAGGACTATGATCAGCCCACGCCATATCCATTTGATACCCATGGCTCAGTGGATCACTGCAAATTGCAAGAACAAGAGCGGGAGATTTGAAACCATAGCCAAAGCTACCTCTATTTGCTAGTGCGGGGTCTTTCTTTTCTCCACCACCGACCACGTCTTGGACATCCAAAATCTCAGCATTATTAGTGGGTTATGGCGAAGTTTATCCATCTCTCAAGCGGTCCTCTCTTACCTCTATGAAGACCTTAGTTCAGCTTCACTAGGGGGACCACTCTTTGGTTCAATGATCATCCTTGAGTGTTGGATGGGAGTGAGACTTAAGTTCCTACCCAAGGAGGACATACCTTCAGCAAGCTACTGAAGATTGAGATTGGATCACTGGAGGAATTGCATTATGAACAACCGACAGTCAGACAAGTCTACTGCATCACAAGCACTGGTTTGCTGAATGATGCTAGGAGAGAAATGTTCTCCCAGGAATTAGTATACGAAGACTCAAAGGAAAGTGCAAACCAAAGCTTACAGACTACTCATAAGACAGCTATCAAACATACAAGTAATGCGCCATAGAAACTATGTACATATCTGAGATAGCTTATGATCCAGAGAAATGTCAAACACCTAAGATTTACATGTGTAGATACAAAACATCAGAGTGCTTTCTTAGGTGAGTGTGTGAGCCTTCGTTCAAACAGCAAGAGTACTGTCAAGCGGTGAGGGCTTCACACTATGTGCAGTGTTTGGTTGAAGCAGAAATGCTGAAATGAAAACTATAAGTTTATGTGAAAGAAGGTAGAAGAAATGGAAGCAATCACACAAGAATATACCACTGCACGATAGATTTTAAAGGTGGTTCAGTCTGTAAACCCGTAGACCTACATCCACTCATCACCAAACTAGTGAGGCTTCACTACACGAGGATGAATCCTCACGAGGACGAAGTCCTCAATACACACGCTGCAACTGCAGCAATGAGGACGAACCCCACACACACACGAGGAGCAAGCTCCTCACGAGAATGAAGTCCTCACTCCACTACAAGAGCAGCACACGGGGACAAGCCCCAAAACCATAGAACGGAGAACCCTCCGTCTGTCTTTCTACACACAAATCGGTAGGGACGATTCTCTACAGATCGGAGCACACCTCCGTCTGTCTTCCTACACACAAACCGGTAGGGACGGCTCACCACAGACCTGAGGACCCTCAGTCTGTCTTCCTACACACAAACCTGTAGGGACGGTTCACAATCAAGCGAAAAACATAAGAGGAAAATACTACAACTGTAGCAAAAGGTTCTATCAGTCTCACACACAGAGATATGGAGTTTAAAGCAGGAAATGAAGACCACAGATCGGAGCTAAGAACCAAATGTAGCTTCTGACTAAGTCACGAAGTATTTCTTCAAAGTTGGGCTTCTCCTTCTTAGCTCACTTCTCTCTTCACTAAAAAAAATTATCCATCTTATCAAATTATTGTTTTTACTAATGCCTCTAGGTAAATGTTATTGTTTCACCCTCAACCTTTTATTAAAGAGGGCCATAATAAATAATAAATCCCATCCCCCCCCCCGCCTCAGGGGGCGCCCACTTGGTACCTTAAATTCCGCCGTCGGCTGGCCCAGCCAGGTCTCACCGCGGTATAATCCTCACGGGATTCCACGCAACAGTGACAGTCTGCTGTCTGCGGATGGACAGCGAGGATACAGCTCCTCCCGATAACATCATCCAACACAGAACCCAAGCATCATCCCTTTGGGCCTTTCTCTTTTTTGATTTCGGTAGGGCCACCACACCAGGGCGTTTAAAAACGTCGCCATGGAAAGCAAAAGCATACCCCACGTAGCTGTGAACCAGCCATGGAAACTGGCAAAGGACAGAGGAATAAACTTAACAAAGCATGGGCATTCGAGACGCCAACACTGCCAATTTTAAAGTCGCATATGTTCCCTTCGCAGCAGACATTTCGAGACGAGAAGAGACGGGGAGGGCATATATATAATATATATAATCATATGGCATGGCTAGGGGAATACTGAAGCCTCGCACGTGACACGTCCTCCCACAGTCGCATTTGCCAACACCCTGGGCCCAGCCGGAGCAGCGCGAGGTCCCCGTGCCCCAGCTTGAAATAAAATATTTTCAAAAATTGTATCAGTCTTTTATAAAAGACGTAGAAGCCTAAGAATACAAAAACCCCCCTTCGTTTCTGGGCTCCCCGTAAATGTTATGTTCTCATGTAGCCAAGTCACAATCCTGCCAGTGCCAGTGCAGCTTTCCAGAAAACAAAAGTGACCCTTTTCGCTCAAAAGGCATCACCTTCGGTGAAACGACTGGCAACTATACAAAGTCAGACGAACCAATTAAGCTTACCAGATACATCCCCCCATCTAATTAAATGTTAAGGGCACACAACCTTTGGTACAACAATTATAAACTAAAGTTCCTTCCCATTCCCATGCTGTGAAGCAAAGATTCAGAAACATTACTTATTTTGATAAATATAGCCAGACATGTTATATATAGTCTGCAAACTGCTGTGAAGCCCGCACATCGATCAGGTCGGGATTTTAGATTTTGGACCCCCGAGCCTCAGTTATCTGAATTGTTTTAAACTAAGTTACTTTTGAAAATTAACTTAGTTCTGAATTGAGTAATTTTAATGTCGAGCCTAAACTGGGTATCCGATTTAGATTCTGTCAGCTCTCCCAAGTCACTCTCACCGCGTTGGAATGATCGGCACGCAGATCAAGTCGATATTTTAGATTTTGGGCCCCTGATCCCTAGTTATCTGAATTGTTTTAAACTAAGTTACTTTTGAAAACAAACTTAGTTCTGAATTGAGTAATTTTAACGTTGAGCCCAAATCAGATATCCAAAATGAAATTCCATCACTCTCACCACCCAAGTCACTCTCACCACTTAGGGTCTAGTTGGATATTAATACATTTTCATGGTAGTTTCTTAGAATTAAATAGAAATATTATAACTCTAAATTATGTAAAAATAAAAATATAACAGACACTCACCTGAGAGGCCTATGCCATGGTCGAGGGTGCTCCATGAGGGAAAAACCCCGCCTGGGAGAGGAGGCCAACTAGTGCCTGCTTAATGCACGCCTCCTGGCTTGACATCTCCGCCCTAATCTATCACTGGAAGTCAGACATCTCTGCTGAGATGATGTCTCTGACGTCGCTCAGAAAAGTACTGGGGCTAGGTGGGGGCATACTAAAGGCACTGCTACTAGTCAGGGCAGTGCCTGAAACCGCACACGATGATATCACCGTGCTACTCTCTAGGCTATGCCTAAAATCATATAGTCGGCCTTTCTTCGATATGTTAGCTACTGCCACCCATGCCGCCAGATCTAACTCCGGCTACTGTGCATGCCCCTCCCTATACTTCTATGTCACATATTTGCTACATGTTTTCTACAAATTGAATCAAAAAGGTTATAAATTTCATATGGATTAATCATATTTAAATGAAAAGAAAAACTTACATATGTATGTAAACTTACCGCTACTGAGTAGGCTCTCTCACTAGCGAACTGATCTGTCCCATTCTTTTTGTGTGTTCTATCAAACACCTCCAAGAACGATGAAGCATGATTGAGCTCCACCACCCATTTTAAAAATCATAGTTTGAAGTTTCAGTCAAAAGGGTTGACCCATTGGGTCGACCCCTGTGTTCGTTATTTTCAAACCCGCACGGGTTCGTGCGAGGGTTGATCCAATGGGTCGACCCCCTTCTCCCAGAACTTGAAAACCCAAGTCCGTTCACATTCCACTAAGTCCGTGCATATGGCTTGGATGAAAACCCAAGTCCGTGCACATTCCACTAAGTTCGTGCATATGCCTTGGTTGTTTGAAAATGAAGTCCGTGCACCTTGTCCAACTGAGTCCATGCATGTTTGCCTTAGATGGAACTAAAGTTCATGCAGATGATGTCTGTGCATGTTTATTTGTTATCAAAGTCCATGCACATTATTTCTCCAAGTCCGTGCACTTCTTCAAGTCCATGCACGTTGTCCACATTTCTTCAAGTCCGTGCACTTCTTCAAGTCCGTCCAGGTTCCTAAAGTCCGTGCAGGTTTCTTAAGTCCGTGCACGTTGTCCGTCTTCTTCTAAGTCCGTGCATGTTTTGGGTAAGAACACAAAGTCCATACATGTTTCTAAGTCCGTGCATGTTTTTGGGTAGAAAATGAAGTCCGTGCACTTTCTCAAGTCCGTGCACATTCTTTAAAGTCCATGCACATTCTTTAAAGTCTGTGCATTTCTAAGTTCGTGCACAATCCATAGCCCGTGCACATCTCCAAGTCCGTGCAGATCTGAAGTCTGTGCAGATGTAAGTCCGTGCATGTTTTGGCTTGCACGAACTAAAGTCTGTGCATATGTAAGTCCATGCATGATTTCCAAAGTCCATGCATATAAGTCTGTGCATGTTTTCTAAAGTCCATACATATAAGTCCATGCATGTTTTGCCTTGGATGGAACATAAGTCCGAGCATGTTTTGGCTTGCACAAACTAAAGTCCGTGCATATGTAAGTTCGTGCATGTTTTTCAAAGTCCGTTGCATTTGTTCATCCAAGTCCGTGCACGTTTGAACATAAGTCCATGCACATTGCACAAATGAAGTCCGTCCATGTTTGAACATAAGTCCATGCACATCTGCATTTGCACAAATGAAGTCCGTGCACATTTGAACAAAGTCCGTGCATGTTTCTAACCGAAGTCCGTCACCCATTTTCATGCCGATTTGTGGTTTGTTTGGCCCCTTTCGACTTGTGGAAGGTCGGTATCATGGTTGTGGATGTTTTCCCCTTCAATTGGATGTGTTTGGGGAGTGGAATGGAGGTCCCCACATGGATTCACGAAATCCAGCTTGGGATGAAGTAGCGGTCATACCAAAGACTACCACTTACCTGCAGGTGTGAAGGCAGCCCTTAGGCGACTGCCATGTGTCTTTTTAAGTCGGTTTAGGTCAGTTCCTAGTGGTGGTCATGCAACTAACCACCTTCTGAAGGTGACTGTTAGGCAAGGACCGTAACCAGGAGGTGTTATCAAACTTTTTCTGGGCAGTTTGGAGATGGCGGTCTTGCCAAGACCGCCACCTTCAAGAGGCAGCCCTGGGAAGACCGCCCTCTACAAGAGGCAGCCTTGGCAAGACTGCCTCCTGCTTGTTCATGCTCTGCAAGTGGCGGCCCTGCTGAGGCTGCCACCTGCTGGCCAGTCAGGTAGTGGCCATTGGAGGATTGCCACCTACTCTGGGTGTTCTTTTTGCGTTGGTTTGGCTTTCGATTGATTTGGTTAGCCCTTGGTTAGCCCTTGGTCTTGTGGATATCTCAGATATCCCATAAGGGCTATGACCATATTTTTGGGTGTCCTGAAGTGGTTTCTGTGTGGGCCATGTGTAAGGCCTATGACTTATGAGTCTTATGACCCAGCCTAGGGCTGGAGGTTTTTTGGCTTTCCCTTGGGAAGGGAAATGGACTCGATGGTTTAAGAGTCTTCTTAAAGACTTATCATAGTCTCCAGTCAACCTAGTTGTGACCCAGTGGTTGACTTTTTGACCCTGTGAGTGTCTTGATTATCCCGTGGGAATCGAGACTGTGTTTTGGATGCTCGAAGGTATCGTGTTACCTCGGTTTGCATGTCCAAGTGGTTTGAGGGCTCGAATGACCCTCGTGTTCTGTGTTTTCTCATTTTACGAAATTGTGAGTCCGATGAGCAGCGTAAGGGCCGAGGACTTATGTTTTACCATGGTTTTTGACCCAGAGATTATGCTGATTTAAAGGCAAGTCACCGTATTGTATGACGATTTTGACCCGAGTCATGTGACTCAAGGATCGTTGCTTTAGCAGGTCTAGTAGATTATCTTGAGTCTGGCGGCTGCGTGCTGCCTTGTGTTCTGTGCTACCTGTGACAGGTTCGTGTGTAGCCTGTCTGCACTCTGGTGTTTTATTTTGAGAGTCTCTATGTCCAGTGAGTCTCCACTAGTCGTAGCCTGATGACACTTCGTATCGGCCCACTTGGGAGTGGTGGCGGGGTAGTCCTGATTGAGATGATTTTTAGGCTAGTTACTGAGGGCCCCTTTGCCTTGCCGTTAAGAGTCCGACGGGAGGGGAAAACCAGCTAGAGGCCTAGATCAATGCATTGAGCTTGTGTATACACACGTGGTCAGGGATGTTGGGCCCGTGCTGACGAGCGTGACCCTGACCAGTCACTCGCTTACTTGGTTACTTGTTACGGTGCCTCAGTTACCGTGTTCGAGATGAGTGAGAGACGCCCGAGGTGCAATATAAGATGTCAATGGACGCATCTGGCCTTGCTTCTAATGAGAGGGTGACACATAATTCTCGTGGCTTGTGTGGTTCTCGAATAGCGTGAGCTTCTTGGTGGAGTGTGGGGTGGACGTAAGTTTGGAGGACCGAACCACCTAAAAAATCCTCGTCTACTATGTGATTGTTTCTGTGGCTTGCATCGTCTTCTTGTTGTGTTCATTACGCAGTAGAATATTAAGTAGGACAGCACAAGAATAGTTTTGGTTTGGACTCGATTTAATATGCTCTAACTGTCTTGCCCTGTCCTCTAGTTATTCGCATAGTAGATGTTCGATTAGGACTGATAGGCAACCTATCTGTTTGGTTTGACTTGAGTGTGCTCCATCTATTTACCAGAAGGCGCACCATCCGCCTTAGCAGTCCTTTACATTCCGCATCGGTTTTGTTCTAGCCAGTCAGAAATTTTTATTGGGTGATAGATCCATTCACCCCCCCTCTGGATCCTCTAGCCGCGCTCATCCTGTCCCAACAATTGGTATCAGAGCCTAACTCTTTGTGCAGGACTAACATCCTAAAGAGGAACGGCCATGGACGCTAGAGGCATGACGGCAGAGGGACAGTCCACTACCAAGCCTCCATTCTTCGACGGATCCAACTATGCTTACTGGAAGAACCAGATGTAGGTCTTCCTTAGAGCCAAAGATTATGAGATCTGGATGATAGTCAGTAGAGGTCTGTATGAGTTACATGAAAATGAGGAAGTGTGGACTATAGAGGAGAAGATTTACTCTGAACTGGAGTGCCATCAACGCTATCCAATGTGTGCTCCATCCAACAGAGTTCGACCGAGTCTCCTTGTGCAAGTCAGTAAAAGAGTTGTGGGACACTCTTGAAGTGATTTATGAGGGTACAGCTCAAGTGAGAGAAACCCGGGCGAACATGTTGGTCACTGAGTATGAAGCTTTCAGAATGAAGTCCGGTGAGACGGTGACCGAAATGTATGCACGCCTGACGGTCATCACAAATGGTTTAAGAAATCTGGGAAAGAGCTATACCGATTATGAAATTATGAGGAAGACCCTTCGATCATTGACTCTGATGTGGCACACCAAAGCAATAGTTATAGAGGAGTCAAGATATCTGTAGAAGATGAAGGCCAACGAGCTGATAGGTTCCTTAATGGCCTACGAGATGAACCTTCTTCAAGCTAAAGAAGTCGAGTACAAGAAGCCAATTGCGCTGAGAGCTAGTGCTAGTCGCTCAAAATAGTCCAGCTGCAATGGCTCGTCTAGTGAGCGAAGTCAATCTGGATCAGATCTTAAAAAGGATAACATAGCAATGATCACTAAAGAATTTAGAAGATTTCTTAGAAGAGAAGGAAAAAATCTTAGCAGAAGATATTACAGTAGGAAGCAAAACAAGTATAAATTTAATCCTACTGAAAAATCTGATACTAACGTTTGTTATCATTGCAGGAAGAGTGGTCATATGAAGGCTGATTGTCTAGAGCTCTAGAAGACCAAGGACAAATCGAAGAAGAAAGCGCCTAAAAGAAAGGCCATGGTCAGTACGTGGAGCGATGAGGAAGAAGGCACGCCTAACACTTCCTCAGATAGTGAGAAAGAAGAAAAGGACATCTGCTTGATGGCCAGTAATGGAAAAGAAGAAGAAGAAGAATTCGATCAGGTATGCTCTCCATTTGAAAACTACACTATCTCTGATTGGGACGATGCCTATGCCTTTGGAGTTCCCTCCTCTTTAAAGCTACGTAACGGACGCTTGGATAAGCTTTCGATGGTCAGTCTGAGCTTGGGATGCCAGCTGGGAGTCTCCTCGAGCGGTAGGCGCGTAGCTCAGACAAGGTGCTATGGGCCCCCGTAGGGGCTTTCCCGATCAACCTGTCACTCGGACTTCCGGACCCGGGGGTCTCCTAGGAAGAGTTGATCTGAGTGGGTTTTGGGCTTGGAATAAGCGGGCCCAGAATAAGACTGTCACTTTTGGGAAGCTAGTCTGGTTCGGTCGAATTGGACCTGGTTGGGCCGTGCTCTTGGGCCGTTGATTTTCCCCCTCTCCACGGCCCAATAATATCAGGCTCATTGTGGTCCAAAGTAGTCTGGCCCATAGTGACGCTCTCCAACTGACCGGCGGACCTGGTACGTGGCCTAGTTGAAAGTCCATCAAAGGTTTGGCCAGTTCATGGGCAAGATCTCCACCTTCATCATTTTGGATGATGTAAAACTCGCCAACAGATGAACATTAGTTTCGCAATCACGAGACTTACCTAGACGAGCAATGGCTCGTGCTCATGTTGTCGAGATACTCGCTATGTCCCTAGAGAGCGGGCGAGTGGGTAGCGAAAGATTCTCACGATCAAGTAGTATTCCAGTCCACTAATCACACCATCTCTAAGTCGAGAAAGGGGTGACACCTCACGAATAGGTATAAGTAGGCCTCCAGATGCACTTACAGGGGGAGATATACACAAATAGACGTTTAGAAAGATGAATACAGAGAGAGAGAGAGAGAGAGAGAGAGAGAGAGAGAGAGAGAGAGAGACTCTAACGGTGTAGAAGTCAGGCCATATAGAGGAGGGAGATCGAGAGTTCACCATCTCCAAACACTCTCCATCTCTCTGAACACTTTCCCCTTCGCTGAGCAACATCGCCTCTACTCCATGCTCTTTTTTCCCCTTAGTCTAGTCTCCTCTCTGTTCTCTTACTCACTATTGACTTAAGTATCGGAGGGTTATCCCTTGAGATCGCTCCGAGAACTCCTTCTAATGTTCAACCTAGTGGTTGCAGATTTCTTCGAGGTGGTCAGGTGATCTTTCCCGTCAACACCATAGTTATCCTTGGATTTATCCAATACAACAAAGTTTTGGGATGAAGGGAGCTCCGAATATGGAGCTTGCTAAGAAGTGGAGAAACTCTCCTCAGCGCCAGTAAGTTGCACATCATCACGACCATCGCAGGCTGGAATAGCCAATTCGTTCACCACATTCTGCTGACCTCCATCCACAATAGTCGCACTATCTGCAGGTACCACGGAGGGAATCCCCTGCTCAATATTATCTTTCTCCAGGAAAACTACATACTTGTTATTCATTTGGGCAACTTGTCGAACATCTCGTGTGTCTAGCACCCTGGGCCTAACAGCTTTCCTCTCTGCCAACTGATCACCACCACCTCGAGACTGGGCATTGCTCAGATTCCTTATTTTCTTTTTGCATTCAACTTCCATGTGACCTAGTTTATGACAAACAACACATAAGTGTGGAACTCTATGGTAATTGACCAGTTGCCAAAAGCCTTCACCGTCCATATCAACCCACAACCTTTCTTTCCTTGGGGTAGATAAATCCAACTCTATACAAGCTAACGCCTCTGAAGTATCAGTCATGGCAACTGTGTTATCATGGATCCGCAGAACAAAACCGAAGTTGCTCGCAATGGAATGCATACAGTCTTCATGATAGAGGTTTCCAGGCAGCCCCAAAAATCCTATCCATACAGGGGCGGAAGCAGGGTCAGCATCGAAATCAAACTCCGACGACCATCGGAAGAATCTAAACAAATAGCCCTTGATGTACAGATTCTTTTGTAGGAGAATCTTTAGAAAATCCTCTTCACAGCCCAATTGAAGAAGAATGTGTCTCTGGTTTAACCTGCTGATGATAAAATCCATGGATAAAGCCAATCTATGCGTGGGACACGTTTTGATTTTAGGGAAAATAGGCCTCCCATAGGAACATTTGGCGATTATTGCAAACCGGAGGCTCTGCATTGAGGCTTGAAGATCGGACTTAGAAAAATACACTGACTGCTCTCCCTGATCGGTGAAGGAAGGTTCCTTGAGGGGGATCGACAGCTTCACTCTCTGCTGCCTCGACAGGAGGATTTGAGCATAAGACTTGCGAACCTCCCGGGGCTTCGACAAATAGATCCACAGAATGAACATGGTACATAAGTGAACATAAGTCTGACACCTCCAAAATAGGGCAACATCGCTTACGTCTCACAGGAAAGGAGACACGACCTATGCCACGGCAACAATTATCAATAAAACAAATGGTCGATATAATGAGCATCAGCTTAAACAAGGAAGCATAGTCCTCTCAGCTGACATTCCACCACATCAGCTCCAGTGCCAAAAGTAACAACGAAAACCTGGCACACAAGACGCCAACGACAGCACTGGACCACATGCACAATCAAGTCAGTCCTCACTCAGACATTACATCTGATTTGAGTCACATGCCAATTCTATCATAATAGAAGAGTACAGAAACATTAACTAACAAGATCCCAGTTCGTACAATGCCAAATCAGCTTCACAGGGAACTCCTCCCAAGCTGAACACAACCGCCAACAGAGAACAACAACAACAACACGACACCTGTAGCATTCTGGCTCCGTACTCAATACAGAACCATGGGACACAACTGCAAGCTGGGTCATATCATGGCACAATTTTATATGAACACACGGCTAAGATAGACAAGCCATACTACGAGCAGCTCACCAACAAGGACCCACAACACAATAAGAACAAAAATATTGGGAAACGCATCTCAAGGACCACGATCACGGCCCGAGAACACAACACCCAAGAAAGAGTTACAGAAGAGTGAAGGGTACTCAACCAGCATATATGCCGACATATTCCCCAACTCTCACAAATGCCAGTGCCAACACCATAATGCCACCAACAACAGCATGGCGATCAACAACATCAAGGCACACGTAGCCAAGGCGAAGCCACATCGAGGAGACAATTCTCTCGATCGGCCAGAATCTTCCAACTTCATGATCCTAAACCCGTGGGTTACCAGCCCACACGCTTCCGATGCGCACTCATACAACGCACACAGGCATCAGAAATACCTCGATATCCACATCTCAACACACACATGGTGCTATTGCAATTCACAAAACTGTAATACAATACGCCATGAGTACCGATCCTACTAATAACCGATCACAAGTCGCCTAAGTGCAAACCAAGGAGAGTACCAGCTTCAGCACAAAGCACTAAATAACATATATTATACTTGTGCCCTAGGGGACACAACAGCTCCAGAGGGAGAAAATGCCGAGGGACGTGGTGCCCTGGGAAGAAATATTCAAAAAGATGATGAAAAAGGAAAAAGAGGATAAAGGACGTGATGTTCCGAAGGAGCAGGAAGATGAAATGCAGGAAAGATAGGGGGTCCGAAAGTTCCGGAGGAATGGGATGAGAAGGGATGCGATGTCCTAGGAGGAGAGATAAGAAATTCGGGGGTTCTAGAGGAATGGGATGAGAAGGGATGCGATGTAGGAATGGGATGAGAAGGGATGTGATGTCCTGGGATGAGAGATAAGAAATCTAGGGGTTCCAGAGGAATGGGATGAGAAGGGATGCGATGTCCGGGGAGGAGAGATAAGAAATCTGTGGGTTCTGAAGGAATGGGATGAGAAGGGACGTGATGTCCTAGAGGAATCAGTGAAAAGCCCAGAGGACCCAGGCGCGAGGGTGTAGGGGGGCGTGATGCCCAAAGAGGGAGGTCCGGAGATTCTGGAGGAATAGAATCAGAAAGGGTACGATGCCCTGGAAGGAAACTGGAGGGGGCATGATGCCCAACCCGTGTTAGGGGACCCGGAGATCCCAAAGGTAGAGGTGAATGAGATGGGGAATGTGGAAGATCTTGAGGTTCCAGAGGGCGGGGAAGATATGGGTTTGGAAACACAAGAAAGAAGAAATGCATATGCTTGCAGATGAAACAGAATGGATGTAATGAATGCATGAGATGCAAAGAATATGAAGGGCAAGAGGATGAGATCCTACTCCTTATCCCTGGAGTGGCCCATGAAGAATCGGCGATAGATAGGAATATGGATGGCGTTGAATAGAAGATGGATAGAATAGCGGAATGCCCCTTAGCAACAGGATAACTACCCCTCCATAGCAGTGAAAGTATGTGATAAGTGTCCATTTTCTATGTATAATTCATCGCATGTACACCATTCTATGTACATATAATTTCATAACTATGCATATTCTATAGTTAACCTCAACTTCGCATTTAAATTAGTACTTTCACGTAAATTGATTAATTTGGTGATGTTATTTAATAAATTGAAGTTGAGGATTAGCATAGGGAAAGTTTTAAAACAACTAGGATTTCTTACGTGGGATTTTAGATCCCAATAGGAAGCTTAAACCTCAAATCCTATATATATGACCCCCTCTCGAACGAGCTTCGGCTACTGCTGTTGCTGCGTTCGAAGAAGCCCTTGCATTGACGTCATCCTCCTATTGCAGTTGCTCTATTGCTACTGTTATTAGTACGTAAGGACAAGGAGGAACCTTGCATCCCATCCTCCTATTGGCCTAGAGAAGCACCTGCTTCTTCCTCTCTTCTTCCCTCGTGTTCCTGCGGCTGTCGCTGCTCATCTGCTACTACCGAGAGAAGAGAAGTATGTTTTTGCTTCTTCTTGTTCGTCTGCTATTGTTGTTGTAGTTGTTTCGTTGCTCGAGTTGCAGTTGCTTCCATTATGTTATTGCTACGGATGTTGCTCTTATTATGTCCTTCATATTCCTGCTACTGTGGTTGTAGTTGCTGTTGTTCTTATTCTCTCACGTTCGTCGTCCCCAGTCAACCCCAAAAGAAGTAGGTTTTCTCAAGATTTGAAGCTCAAGTTGATAGTAAATATAATTGCATGCATAAATAGCTCTGTCATGACCCCCTTCTTGTATGTATATGATCAACGTTCTTGAGTTGTTAGTAGTTTTTGATTTTTCTATTGCATGGGGGAACAACGACCAGACTAGTGGCCGCACATTGATGAGCGCCTGAGTGGACAGGCGCTAATCCCTAGATTAGGTGATCGTCCCCTAGTTGCTAATTAATGGGTGACTATCACACCTCCGCTATTCCTAGTGAAATATATATTAATCAACCCATGTTTTAAAATCTGTATCTATGAAACCTGACTCTGATAATAATGCATGAGCATGTTAATAGACTCCTCGTAATTTTCTCTACATGATCATATTTTTAGTTCTCTAAAATTCTCTATAAACGTCCTTAGGCTACTGTTCATACCCCTCTTAACAAAATGAAACAACCGTTGTCTCTGTAAACGTACCTACACGATGTGTTTTGAATTTCAGTGGTAAAGGAATGGGCGACTGCTTGAGTAGTCACACATCATTAAATTGTGCCTGTGTAGACAGACGCTAAACTGGGGTACTGGCCCTGGCAGAGAATGAGGTCAGGATATCCTCTTCCTCGTCCCCGGAGCTGTCGAACATGGTGTCGACATTAGTCTGGTCGCTAACTAGTAGGGTCGGGCCCATGACATTAACTGTGTAATAGACACAGAAGTCTGGGTCTTGGTCGCAGCTGAGTCCCCTAGTATCTTTGTGGGAGAAAGGGGATTCTCCCCGAACCCATGAAGGGGTCCACAGTCGGTGAAAGTATTCACGTCGTGCGGAACTTTGCCACTGGGGAATATGCTGCTTAAGGCACATCTCCCGAATATGCGGTGGCAGGTCATCCAAAACTTGGATGGCTTTAAGGGCATTGTCGGCTCGCCTGGACCAGCCAAAGTCATCTTCTGGTGGGGCTCGAGGGGCCATGTCTCCCTTATAGAAAACAATGGGCTTGTCCCTGTTAGCCTTCTTCTTGCTTCTAAGTTTCCGTTTGTAGGTAACGACAAATGTTGTGAGCCACTCGACCTTGTGCTCATCTGATGCACATGCGAGCTGAATGCAGTCTGGTGGCAGGCGTATGCTCTTGTCGATTGTTTGGCTAATAAGATTAGCCTTGAAATCGATTTTGTGCCTTTCGGGGCGATCTGTGGTTGACTTGAAGTTAAGGCATAGCCGATGAAGCTTGGCCTTCTCCTCGTCGACGGAGAAGAGGTCACACTCATCTTCTTTTGAGATCTAGCCATTGCTTTTGCTCTTGATTATGGGGCATGGACTGGTTCCCCTGAAATAAAGGGTAGCATTGGCCAGGTTGCATTCTGCTGGAGTGAATGGAGATAGGTCTGCAAAGACTGTATGTTGTTCCCCACCATTGGCATACTTGATGTGTTGATGGAGAGTTGAAGGTATGACCCAATTTTCATGAAGCTAGGCTCTGCCCAGTAGTACTTTGTAGGATGTGTTGGCATCAATAATGTAGAAAGTCACCTTGGAGGCAAAATCATTGAGTACCAGGTCAACATCCACCCGGTCGAGGACGTCCTCGGTGTTTTGATTGAAGCTGGATATCTTGACCGGCTAAACCTTCTGGAGGTAGGGGGTTAGATACAAAGTCTTTAATGTCTTAAGGCACAGCCACCCGGGCAGACCCGGGGGCACCCTGAGTACAAGCCGTGCCACGTGGCACCCAACAACAAGGATGGGGCCTACACCCAAGATGTCTTCCTCCAGCCCTCCAAGGTCAAAGGGAGACCTGACTAAGTTAACCACAGGCTTTGCAGGCCCACAGTCCACATATACAGCCCATGCACATGTGTTGGGAATTTTCCCGAACACCTTGTAGGAACGTATGTCCCAGCCACTCTACAGCAAACCGTGGGCCAACCCATGGCTCCAACATATCAGCCAGGTCCTACAACAACCCTCCAGTAAGTCGGGGCCACCCCCAACCCTCAGACACGCAGTGATGAGCTGTGAACTTTTAGCTCCTGGGGTAACTCGGGGGTACTCTGTCAACCCGCCTTACAATGTGGCATATACCACCAAGGCAGGGCCCACACGCCCAAATCGCCTTCCCCAGAATTATACCAACTCCTACCCTCAACCCAAGGCCAATTTTAAGTCCCCTCAGCCAGTTACCCAGGCCATTTGATAACCCGAGGTGTGTCGAGAATTTTCCCGAACACCTTGTGAGTGGCAACTACGACTCGATAACAACAGCCCCCATGGGCTAATCCCAGCATCCTAGAGCCCTTTGTCCTTTAAAGGACACCCTCGAACGGCGAAAGGAGACTCCCTAGGGCCATCCCTCGGGGCCGTGGCTCGCCTTATGGGAGTTCGCCCCTGGCGCGGTCGCGCCCCAAGGAGGGTAAACCCCCCTTGGGGAGCGCACCCTCCTCCAACCCTAGTGTCCCCATGGCCATCTCCCAATCTCAGCGATTCTCAGTGTGTGCAAAGGTCATCCAAGGTTGACCGGCATACCGTGCGTGGAAGGATTCGGCAACAATGACACAGAGTCACACGTCAAGTCCACACGCACTGGTAATACCAACCCCAGTATCCTCCACCAGCCAGCTCTCGATAAAAGTAGGACAAAAATGAGAGAAAATTAAGTTTTATAGAGTGGGGGCTGCCCCCTCACTCTCTCCCTTTGATCCGCCTAAACCCCATGGGGGGTTTAGGTGGACCAGCCTGACCCTCCAAGGTGGTCCCACCTAAACCCCCCATAATTACTTTAATTATTTTTATGTGATTGTCTTGCGCTCTGATTTCTTACTTGCGGGAGGCTTACCATGTCGACTGTCCACGTTCTCGAGATTCCTTCCGCTGTATTAAAAGCTCCGGGCGTGACAATGCCGATGGGATGCGAGTGTGGCTGCTGCGGCTGGGTGTGTGGGATGTGCAGGTGAGGTGGAGTGGGGGAGCCGCACCCGTGTGCATGTATGCGGGGTAGTGGAGAGAGAGAGAGTGGTTCGTCGCTGGGTGTGGTGGAGTGTGTGGAAGGGAGAGTGAGGTGAGAGCCGACCCAGTGGGAGGTTAGAGAGAGAAAGGCCAACAGTGGCAGTGCTGGGGGGGGTGTCGACATGGGGAAGTTAGAAGCAAGGGGACGATGGCGGTGTGGTGGTGTAGAGAAGGAGGAGGGTGGCGGGTCTACGTGTGTAGGAGGGTGAGAGAGAGAGAGAGAGAGACGGAACGAGGGAGGCTCTCGTGCATGGCTAAGTGGCTGTAGAGAGAGAAAGAGAGAGGGAGAGAGAGAGATGAGACGAAGAGAGAGGGTGAGAGGTTAGCAGGAGGCTCGCGGCGGAGAGAGTGTCACGGTGGGAGCAGGGAGATGGAGAGAGGGGGAGAGAAGAGAGAGGGGGAGGCTGTTAGAGAGATAAGGAAAGAGAGGGAGACGGGATTTGATGGGGGAGGGGGGCGAGAAAGGGAAGAGGGGTCTCCCGGGAGAGATCTGAGGGGGAAGAATAAGAAGAGATGAAGAGGAAGATGGGTGACGGGGTTCTTATAGGGGGAGAGGGGCATGATCCGGCATATCCGCCGCAACCCACACCGAGGTGCTCCGCTGTGCACCAATGCTACTGCCATGAAAGCTCACTACCCATTGCCCACGCCGCCGCCCATGCATGTGTGCTCCTGCCTTGCCTGCATGCGCATTAGGGGGGGGGGGCATGTGTTTCGGTATGTTGTTGATGCTGGTGAAGAGTACACAAGGTTTTGAAAAATGTAAAAAAATTATACATGAGTCCCTCAAGATAAAAATTTTATCAAAGAATATATATTATATCATTGGCCCCCTCCCATGCATAACGAATTTTGTAAACAACT
The DNA here is from genome assembly GCA_024336825.1 of Amorphophallus titanum. Taxonomy (NCBI): domain Eukaryota; kingdom Viridiplantae; phylum Streptophyta; class Magnoliopsida; order Alismatales; family Araceae; genus Amorphophallus; species Amorphophallus titanum. Next base: position 1,798,106 of record JANBPO010007496.1, on the reverse strand, counting down.
GGCCTCATCCATGTAGGGGTTTTATGTTCCTTCCCTGTTTGCCTCTAGTGGTGTCGATGCCGTCGGTGAGGGTTGAGTAAATGTTAAACATGTTCTATTGGAAATGAAAGAATTATACTAGGGTTGATTGACAGCCATTCTACTCTGGTGGAATCGACTGACCGCCATACACTTTTTTTCTGATGATTTCTAGCCTTCATTTATTGTAATGGTTGGAACTCTCTGTCGGATACTCCTTCCGTCAGACTAGGACCTCCATTATGAGACCTCCGTCAGTCCCCGCGAGCTTGGGATTCCCACTAGGACGCCGGGTAGGTTGTACCTCCAATCCTGCACCTGTTAACTCGATTAAATCGCGTGTTTATCTTTGTTCTGAGTCACGGCCCTCTTGGGACCGTCTGAGTCCATGTAGGGTCAGGAGCGGACCATTTGACTCACTGAGTGGCTAAGAGGAGACCGTGTTCCACTAGCTGAGCGCCAGATCCAGTTGGTCGATTGTCCTTGTTTCTTCTTCGACCTAATCATGATAATTTGACCTAAAGCCTCCAGACTTAGCCTGTGAGCTGTAGGCTGAACCCTGGTTCAGTTCCACTATGCCCCGGATAGCCTGGGAGCCCAATTAGGTTGATGACTCTAGCCTAAATGGCCCTTTTTGGTACACGGTTATCCTTGGACCGTTCAGACTATTAAATGGACTATCGATGGACCGTTCGAGTATCGGACGGCCCAGTCCAGACCGTTTACCCCTTGTTGTGGGCTACAGTTCCTTTTTGTGTTGCACGGCCTCATATGGACCATTTGGATCAGTTTAGTGGCCCATCGTAGACCGTTCTATATTTGCATGGCCCATCACAGGACCATTCATACCTTTGGTATCATCGCTATGGTTCGTCTTGACCCACTTCATTTTACGCATCCATTATAAAATCATTTATTCACCTTGAGGGTTCTATTGACCGTAATTTGTCCTTGACCTATTTTTCTTTGTGGTTTTATCATGGTTAAGCTAAATGATTGTATTGATCCTCCAAGACTACTCCTCTGTCTTGTTGTCTATTATTTTGGCTATTGAGCCTATTCTGCCTCTTCCATCCAATACGGCGGGTTCTCAGTCCCGACACGATACACACAATCGTCTGATTAGTCAGAACGAGCGCACCACGGGCTTCTTTAAACATGCATAAATCGTCACCTCGGTGACTGGCACGCCCTCGCACTAATAAATTGAACAAACGAACGAAAAGATGAACAAATGAAAGAAACAAAGAAGTGCCCCGAAAAGTGCATCCACAGCTATATAGCAAGGTCGAATGATACATTGATGACCTGGTTGTCAAGACAAAGAAGAGGGGAGATCATCTGAGTGACCTCAGAGTCATCTTCCAAAGGCTCTAGCAGTACAAGCTGAAGATGAACCCGATGAAGTGCGCCTTTAGCGTCTCCAGCGAAAAATTTCTCGGCTTCATTGTCCAACATTGGGGAATCGAGATCGACCCTTTCAAGATAAAAGCTATTCAGGAGCTGCCACCTCCGAAGAATTTGGGAGAGTTGAGATCCCTGCAAGGTCGGCTAGCATACATCTACAGGTTCATCTCCAACCTGTCGAGACGTTGCCAGCCGTTCCACAAGCTGATGATGAAGAATGCACCATTCAGCTGGGGTCCCGAGTGCCAGCATGCCTTCGACCAGCTGAAGGACTATCTGAAGACCCCACCGGTGCTGGGGGCACCTATCAGGGGCAGACCGCTCATCCTTTACATAGCGGCCACCGAATATTCACTGGGGGCAATGCTCACTCAGAATAATGATGAAGGGAAGGAACAAGCTCTCTACTACCTCAGCCAAAGACTGGTGGGAGAGGAGGCTAAGCACACTCCGATCGAGAAAATTTGCCTTGCCTTGGTCTTCGCAGTCAAGAAGCTGAGGCATTACATGTTGTCACATGAAGTTAGCCTGATATCCAGGGCTGATCCTGTCAAACACATTCTCTCCCAGCCTGTCCCGAAGGGGCGCCTTGGCAAGTGGGCCATACTACTGATGGACTTTGACATCACCTACGTGCCACAGAAAGCCATGAAAGGGCAGGCCATCACAGATTTCTTTGCAGCACACCCTGTGCTCGAAGATTCTCTGCTGGTTACACAATTACCTGAAGATGAAACCCTGGAGGTGGACCAAGTCCAGTAGGCCATTTGGCAGCTATACTTTTACAGGGCCTCGAGAACAGAAACAACCCCGTCTGGGTATACCAAGGTGCGGGCTAGAGCCGACATCATCCTCAAGTCTCCGGATGGAGAAGTAGTGCACACTTCGTGCTGCATCAGCAAGCCCTGCACCAACAATGAAGCAGAATATGAAGCTCTGATTATTGGCCTCCAAGTTGCCTTGCAAATGGAGATCAAGATGTTGCAAGTGTTTGGCGATTCGCTACTAGTCATCAAGTAGGTCCAGGGACAGTTTGATGTCTGAAAGCCCGAATTACTCCCTTATTACACTAAGGCAAAGGGGCTCATGGAGCGATTCTACCTCATTGAAATAGGCCATGTCACCAGGGGAGAAAATGCACAAGCCGACACTTTGGCAAAATTGGCAAGCTCATTGGCAGTGCCGCTAGAAGGATCGCTCAGCATCCGAGTGATAAATAAGCGCCAGGTCCCTAGCATGCTAGAAGAACCAGAAGAAGAAGAGGAATTTGGGGTCGCTACAGTGGAGGCCGTCGGCTCATCCGACTGGAGAGATCCTCTTATGCAATGGTTTAAATACCAGCGGCTACCCAGGTAGAGAGAAGAGAAGATCAAGCTGATCAGAACAAAGGACTCCTATGAGGTCTGAAATGAAATATTATTCTGAGTTATGATGGATGCCAAGTAGAAATTACTTCTCCGGTGCCTGCCCACTGAAGAGGCCTGGAGGGTTATGAAGGAGGTTCATGCCGGGACAACTGGGGCACACCAGTTAGGGCCGAAGATGAAGATTGAAATAAAGAAGCTTGGCTATTATTGGTTGACGATGTTCGATGATTGCTGCAAGTATGCTAAGTCATGTCAAAGGTGCTAGGAGCACGCAACGATACCTAGAAGATTGCCCGCGCCACTGCATCCAACAGTACCCAACTGGCCATTCGCCCAATGGGGAACGGACGTCGTGGGTCCATTTCCTGCTTCATCTACAGGCTACAAATACATCCTCGTGGTGACTGATTATTTTTCCCGCTGGGCAGAGGCCATTGCCCTAAGGGAGGTCACTGGGGAGATCGTGGTTAGGTTTGTCCACCGTAGCATTATATTCCGGTTTGGCATGCCCGATCGAATTATCTCAGATAATGGCAGTCACTTCCCAACCAGAAGGTCTATCGGCTGGCAGAAAAATACAAGATTGACTGGAGGACGTCAACTCCTTATAACCCGCAGGCTAATGGCCTGGTTGAAACTTTTAACAAGATCCTCTGCACTCTCCTAGCCAAGATTGTCAGCTCCAACAAAAGGGACCGGGAAGAGAAGATGTACGAGGCACTATGGGCGTATCGAACTGTGTATAAGACCCCAACAGGCTGCTCACCTTTCTCTTTGCTGTACGGCTTGAAAGTGATCGTCCCCATCGAATTGGAGATACCCTCTCTAAGGGTCGCCATCCAGCACGAGCTAGTTCGTGAAGGAAAAACTAATGTCGAGTGAAGACTCGAGGAACTCTCCAGTTTGGAAGAAAAGGGACTTCAGGCCCAACAGAACATTCAGGTCTATCAGGCCCGAATAGCGTGTGCCTTCGACAAGCTCGTCAAGGAACATAAATTTAAGAAGGGTGACCTTGTTATGGTCAAAAGAAGAGAAGTTATGGCTGCCAACCCCAAGGGTAAGTTGAATGAGAATTGGCTCGGACCCTACGTAGTCCAGAAAGTCTACGAGGGCGGAGCCTATGTAATTGTCAACCATCACGGGGAGGTTCAATTCTCGCCCCTTAATAGAAGGCACTTAAGATTATATCATGTTGTGTATGTGATTTTGATGATTACAAAATGATTATGATTGCTTGGCCTTATGCTTGAATGTCATGAGAATTGTCTCTATATTGCTCATGCATTGAATGAATGCTTGGTCTTGTGAACAATGCACTAAAAGCTTGATTGAGGATGCTTTGTATTGAATGAGTGTGGAGAGTTAAATATGAGTTTCATCATGTTTCTAATATATTTCATTGGTCTTCATTTGATATGAGTCAAAGAATTTCTAGAAGATGGATTATGTGAAAATAGCTTGATTGTGTTCTTCATGAAAGCATAACAACTTCAAATCATTATTTTTGACTATACAAGTTGGTGTGCATGACTTGGTTGAGATGCTTATTTGGTTGACTTGTGAATGAGCAAGTTTTTCATGTTTGGAACATGAAAATGCCATTAAGCATAAAACACACAATATATTAGAATCATCAAAACCATTGTCAAAGACAATGAGGGGGCGCATTGAACCCAACAGTACCCTAAGAAATCGTCCATGAAGGACAACATCTCATAGCTGGCGGTATTATCTACCAGGACATCTATGCGTGGGAGAGGAAAATCATCCTTTGGACAAGAACGATTGAGGTCACGAAAATCTATACAGACTCAGACCGTAGCGTCTTTCTTCATGACAGGGATGATATTTGCTAGACATTGCGGATACAAGACTACCTGAATGAACTTGACTTTATGGAGCTTGTCAATTTTCTGTTTGACATTAAGTGCAAGCTTTGGGTGAAGTCGCCTTAATTTATATTTGGCAGCTCGAGTATCGGGCTTTAGAACCAAATGGTGTTCTACCAATGACGGATCTAACCATGGCATGTCCTCATAGGACCAAGCAAAAGCATCTGGGAATTCCTTTAGAACTACCACAAGGGAAGCTTCTTCTTCTCTCTTTAGATTGGCACTTATCAATATGATCTTGGGGTCATCCTTTGTGCCGAGGCTAATTTTCTTGGTGGATTGGTCGACGGATGCACTAGTTTCATCAAATCTATTAGTTCTGTCGATGAAGGAAGGTATGGGATTGGCGCCATCTTCTGGCATCTCTCATCCATCCTCGCCATCCTCTTCTTCTTCCTCTAGCACGTAGACTTCTAGGCCATTGTCTACTGACGATCCTTCTAGTTCAACTGTCCCTAGGGGAATGAGAGTGGATTTGAATTCGGAGACATGATATAGCTGCATGTATTTCTTTGCCAGCTGGCTGATGTAACACGTAGGAACTAGACGGACCCTAGAATGTTTGGAAGGAAAAGATGGTATGTACAAAATCTAACTCGGGCTAGACTCTACCCTACTATGTACAATGGGAACTTGTGAAGGAGAGTTCAAGGTGGAAAGTGTCGACCCTTGGCCGAGGGATTTGAGTTCCAGGGAGGAGGTTTCTTCAATAGTGAGCTTGCAAGCCCACTTTTGAGAATTAGCATTTTTTTGTGGTCATGGCTGAATGCGTAGACAACATGGGTTGGTTGTGGGAAGTTGTTTCACGGGGATAACACATTTGAGTAGCCACCCGTTTATAGCTTGTAAGTAGGACTTATGTGCTGCCATCCATTTATTGAAACTTGAATTCAAACCATTCAACTCATCCTCAAGTAACATGGCTGCTTGACGATGATACTCTGACTGCAACAAGAGTTTGGAGTTTCCATTATTATACGACACGGAAATAATGTCGTACTGAAGCTTGTGGTATTCATGCATCAGTTCCCACATTCGAGATAAACTGCATTACATCACAAAAGTCAATCACTCGTTGTGTGTGTGATGCAATGGAGAAGTTCAATGAACTCATGATGCAAAACCAACTGCTCAAAAAAAAGGGGACGGGGGACAAATAAAGAACTCATCATGGCAAATGGTCCTACGAGTACTTAGGCCTTTACAAGTTCCCTAAAGTGGTTGGCATTCATCAAATTCAATTTATATGATTGAAATACTATTTATGTGACAAACATTTGTGGAGAAACTGTAAGCCCATATAATACAGCTACACTCCTCCAAAGCATGCTGTGAAGTCCTGTCTTGTATTTCTAGAGATCCAATCAATGTGCTTTACACCACCTGCTTGGCATCTAGATCTCCATCATTTTGTTTCCATGAACATCCTTCTTTTTTTAAATTCAAATCGGGGTTGCGAGAACATAGGCCCCTGCTGCCACAAATTATGATGTCCACCCTCCCACTTGAGGAGATGGTAGATGGGCACCCCAACCAAGTGCAATGTTAGCCGTCAGCCTAGGCCATGGGCCTTCTTGATCACCCATTGATCCCATCCAGGTAGGTTCCATGGACATCCTATCTTTAAACCATGTAATCAGATTGCTGAAAACACTATGATAGCAGTCATTAGTTACTGCTCCAATAAGGAATTAACGATGACACTGACGGATCTGAAGCAATCAGCTGGTAGGTTAAAATTTTAGTTCATTGCTGTTTCTCTATGTAACAGGACTACAGGAGCACACGTATCCTAGCAATTTTTCCATTAGACTTTAATAGAACATAAATGGTAATTAGCTATAACTTCTTTTGGGAGGTAGAAATGGCAACATCCCGAAATACACAGAAATAAAGCAGGACAACAGATATAATAACAGAAATAAATAATCTAACTACAACAGAGTCCAGTCCAATAGAAAGTACTGTCTAAAGTAGTAAAACGTATCACATGCCAAGTGAACACTTGGCCCGGCAAGCTAGCAACTAGGGACCTCCATGCAATGACCTTGAACTGTGATCTCAACACCTCTCGATGCACCATCGCTATGACTCCTCGAACAGTAACACACCACGTCTCGAGCTGCAACACGAGTCATAACCGGCACCCGCCAATGCTCATCCTCAAGCCACAAGCTCACCACTGAGCCTTCACATCTCGAACCAGATCCAGGGCAGCCATAGCCCAATCCAAGAAGATCCTCCGCTTATCCAATCACATCTCGACCAGAGCGGGCCCGGGATCTGAGTGTCGGAAAGGAACCGGCGAGACTCGAATCTCGGCCCGTCGCCCACGAGCCTGAAGACTCAGAAGGGCTAAAAGGATAGGTGTGGTGTACATAGAAATAAAAAATAAAGCAGGATAATTCAACAATAACAGAAATAAATAGTCTAACTACAATAGAGTCTAGTCCAATAAAAGTATAGTCTAATACAGGAAAACGTTCCCAATGTCAAGTGAACACTCAGCCCGGTGAGCTGGCAGCTAAGAACCTCCACGCAGCGCCCTCGAATCCTCGAGGAAGAATCGCTACACCTAAAAATCAGGGGTGAGCCTCCTATCATTGGCTCAATAAGGGTCTCGCGAAACCCCAACCAAAAATAACGGCGGAACCGGAAAGCAGCAACAACAAGAACAACAGCAACAACAGGAGTAGCTACAACAACACGGTGGAAAACATGATCATACACAAATCCCTAAACATGGCAGCCGATAAAATCACAGCTCTACAACTACCCCTACCGAAAAGGAAACCACCACCCCGACCCCACGGTCAGACGACTACCGGAACTCGAACCACCCTAGTCATGCTACTAGGAAAATGTCACAACACCTTTGTTGTGGAGGCCTGTGCTCACAAACGAAGGCCCACGTCAAGACCACGCGGTCCGAAAACACGGTCACGACCTCGCCGTCGTGATCTCTACACCATCTAGGGAAAAACCCTTTTTGATTGGAGTGACATGGCACGAGATAGATACTTTATTTGGGGTTTTGTTATCATCAAAATCATTCAAAGAGACTCAACAAGTCAAAGGGCTCGGAAGGGCTAAAAAGGAGTGTGGAGGTACAAAAAATAGGAAATAAAGTAGGACAATTCAACAATTAACAGAAATAAATAATTTAACTACAATAGAGTCCAGTCTAATAGAAAGTACAATCTAAAGTAGTAACACGTACTGCATGTCAAGTGAACACTCGACCCAGTGAGCTGGCAGCTAAGGGCCTCTACGCAACGCCCTCAAACCTCGAGGAAGAATCGTCGCACTTGAAAAGCAGGGATAAGTCTCCAAACAGAGACTCAGTAGGGGTCCCGTGGAACCCCAACTGAGAAAACAATGGCGGAAAGGAAAGCTATGCTAGCTAAGCAATAGCAATGATGGGAGGAGTACAACAACGATGAAGGGGACAGTCGTACTAAATAGTGGAAGCCAATAACTCACGGTAGTAAGGCTACTCCTACCAGCAACAAAAAGGGAAAATCTCAATCTTACAATCGAGAACCGGACCACTCTAACATCGGACCTACCGAGGAAACACTCACGGCAACCCTGCCGTGGAATCCTGCCCACACAGCACACTAGCACGGCGAGGCCTCGGTAATCCCTACCAGCACCTCTGGCCACCACCTCGGGAAAACACGCTGGAATGGTCCAGAAGCTATGTCTCACAGATGGGAAATGGATCTCGAAAACTAGAGAGTCACGACTCACATGACAGAAGTACCAGCCCACCAGAAGCACAGTCGGACACATCCCCTGATGACTTACACCGCGCCGCAGTGTCTCCCTACTCACCCCAGGTGGAAACTGAGACATACAAATAAGTAACACTGACAAGGGTCTAGTTGGGGTCGTGCTCGTCAGCACGCGTCTGAAGTCCCCGACCACGTGTGCACACACTGACTGACTGCGCTACGTCAGGCACTCTAGCTGGTTCTTCCTCCCGGCCCAGACTCGAGCTGCCATAGTAGGAGGCCCACGGCAACCAGCCTAAAGCCGTCTCTCTCGGGTAGCCTCGCCACCACTCCCTGGTGGGACCAACTCATAATAGACACCTACCAATCCCCGGCTCCGCTCTCAACGTACAGAACCATGGGACACAGCCACAATTGGGTCAGTTCTAGGCATAATCATAGCTGACCATACGGCTAGTCTTACCAGCCGCTCACAGCTTACTAACAAAGACCCACAATCGATTCTCAAAAATGCATCTCTAGGATCACCATTCCATCTTGAGAGTGCAACTTCCAACGAATACAAAGGGTACCCAACTGACACATTTGCCGTCAAATTTTCCCAATTCTCAAAACCTTCCAGTGCCAACAACCACAATGCCTCAAGCAACAGCACAGCAACCAACATCATCAAGGCTCACATATCCAAGACAATCTTACACCAAGGAAGCAATGCTCTCAGCTGGTCAGAATCTTCCAACTCAACAATCCTTGACCTGTGGGTTATAAACCCACCATGCTTCCACAATGCACTTAACACAACACGCACAGGCATCTCAATAGCTCTTGATCTGACATCCCGACAATTATTACCTTGGCTGGCTAACTCTGAAAAATAGGGTGAGGAAAGCTCAAACACCTCAATCCTAGAGCACAGACTCCAACAAATATAGAAGGTACTCATTCTTCTAGAATAATGCCAACACACCCCCGTGCCTCAAGGGAAAAAGGCATCTCTTCGTATAGGCAACCATATTGCCAACACATAGAGCATGCCTCGCCTAGATTTCATGGCACACGAGAGAAGGCCAACCAATCTGAACGCGCGATACAAGATGTCCGAACTTAGCCAAATCACAACTCTCACCTACCAAGGGGAAGCCAATATACCTACCACAAAGTGGGAGATCTCCATGTATGACTTGACCTTGAACCTTGGGCACGCTGGAAACTACAACATCTAGCACCAGGGAACCATTACGACCATTAGGTCAGCTCCTCTAACAACACTTGGCAAGCATTCCACTAAACCATATTCGCAGCATCTCCCAGCGTACCACCATTGCAATTCCTCTAACTGTAACCTCCCATGCCTCAAGCACCAGGGAACAAAGAAAAATCTTCAAGGACACCAAGCACACAGGACACGGTCTCATTTCCACTCTTGAGTTCTAAGAATGTCCAAAAATTTCAGGGTGCTACACCCTCTCCCCCTTAAAAGAAACTTCATCCCTGAAGTTTTAGGTGAAGCATATATCGAAAAGATGGGAATACTTCTTCTTCATCTCTTCTTCGAGCTCCCACGAAGCCTCCTCATGAGAAAAATTCCTCTATAGGACCTTCACCAATGGAATAGATTTCGATATGAGGACTTGCTCCTTGCAATCCAAAATCTTGATTGGTTACTCCTCGAATGACAGATCCGGTTGGACCTCCAAATCTTCATAGCTGATGATGTGCGACGGATCATGGACATACTTACGGAGCATGGATACGTGGAACACCGGATGAATGGCCACCATGGATGGAGGTAAAGATAACTGATATGTCACGTTCCCTACCTTGTCCAGAATCTCAAAAGGTCCATTGAATCTTGGTTGTAACTTCCCTCGCTTGTCGAATCTCGTTACACCCTTAATTGGTGATACTTTGAGGAAAACATGCTCACCTGTTACAAAGTCTAGATCCTTCCTTCTGTGATCCGTATAGCTCTTCTGCCAATCTTGGACTACTTTCAACCTTTGCTGGATTAGCTGAACCTTCTCAGATGTTCCTTGCACCACTTTGGGCCTGATCAACTACCTGTCACCAACCTCTTCCCAGCATAGAGGAGATCTACATGGCCTCCCATACAAAACCTCAAATGGAGTCATGCCTATACTTGCATGATAACTATTATTGTAGGTAAATTCTACCAACGATAGATGTCGCTCCTAATCTCCTCTCCAATCAAGAATACAGGCTCTCAACATATCCTCCAAAGTGCGAATAGTCCTCTTGAACTGACCATCTGTCTAGGGGTGATATGCCAAACTAAGCTTCAATTGGGACCCAAAAGTATTATGCAATTCTTGACAAAGTCTCGACGTGAAGCGAGGATCTTGATCTGAAGTAATGGACTTCGAAACTCCATGCAATTTGACGATGTTCTCAATATAGAGACGTGTCAAGCTCTCCACCGATTACTTCTTCTTCATAGCCAGAAAATGTGCAGTCTTCGAGATTCGATCCACAATCACCCAAATAGAATCATTTCCCTTCGATGATCGGGGCAAGCCTGGGATCACTGCTGGCGAAGCCGAAGGGCCGCCTGCCTGGGGGCATGGGTGTCTTCCCCTCTGAGTTGACAGAAATTCTGTGAATGAAGGGGAACTCTGGCCGCTTGTTTCTTCAGGATAGAGGCCTAATGGAGGGGGAATCTCCATGCCTTGGACCCTTGGGTTGGGGACATGATATGGCTGTTCTCCCCTGAGCAGGATGTTGTGGTTGGCCTGAGGAGGGCGCCTCCACTTCATTCTCGACCTGGTGACATGTTGGGAAGTAGATGCTTCAGCTTGGTTTGCCTTTGCTGGTTCGAGAGGTGCCTCTTTTCCTTCCTCTTCCAGGGAGACGATAGTGTCAAACAATGCAGAGAGAGTGTTGCACGAAAGGACGACTGCACTCTTCTTTCTGTTTCTGGGCCTTCTCTTCTTCTTCCCTTCCTTCTTTTCTTCTGCGACTGGTGACTGTTCTTGGGGGAGTTTGCCCCACAATAGAGGTTCTTCCTCTGCCCTAGCCTCTGGTTCTGGAGCCAGTTCGAGGGACTCAAACTCCTCCCAGGGGACATACTCCTTCAGCTCCATGGGCTAGATCTTGGGCTATTCATAATCTTCAAGCCCATCAATAATGGCCTGGAGCCTTTCGACTGCTGGGCTGATTTCCTTATGCACCAGCATCGGGATATGTTCCTTCTTGTTATACGTAAGCTATCTCCCAACTATCCGGGGGGCTGTGTCGTGCCAGATAGGCGTTACCGGTGGTAGTGCTAGTCGAGGTGAAACACCTCTTACGTGAACTCCCGGAGTGGGCTGGGGAGCTTTCCCTCTGATGTGACACAACCTTGGACCTAACTTGCAAGCACAATTCACAACTCAAACGGGCCAAAATCGGTGGCCAACTGATGTGGGACGAGACCACGGGCACGACAAGCTCGTGACTGCCCCTGAACAAGGGAAGCATCGGACCTACACGGTTGAGAAACAAGCAAGAGCTAGGGTGGTCGATTTGCACTCTCGTGTCTGGATCGGGTCACGGGACGGTTGCTCTCTCACTCGCAGCAGCGATGATACAATAATATATAGCAAGCTAGGTCCTAAAACATGCTCTCTAGCAGCGGCAGGTTGAGAGGAAGAAAAAAAAAAGAGGGTGAAAAAAAAATTTAAGAAAAAAAAAGAGGAGAAAAAAAAACCTACGTTTCTCTTTCTCTCTCCCTCACTGTTTCTCTCCCACCCGTCTCTCTCTCTCTCTCTCTCTGCGCCCGTGAAGGAGGCCAGCCCACCGCGCCCGGCCACCGTCCGCTTCACTGTGCCCTGGTCAGCGGGAACGCCACTGCTCCACTTCTGCGTTCACTGCGACGCCGCCGTCCTCGTAGACGGGAACGCCACTGCTCCTCCCTTCCACAGTCGTTGCCGTCTGCTGCTGCCAGCAGCCCCCGCCGCACCGCCGGTGCAGCGGCTCCCTCCCTTAAAGCCCCGGCAACGCCACCGCGGCCCCCCTCCACGCAGCACGCGGAACACCATCCTTCAGCATCGCTAAGTCGCCCCATCAGCGAGAAAACTCCCAGCCGTTTTGGGCAGTGAGCCACCCCCTCCCGCCGTCGTCGTCTTCTGAGAATCATCTGTGAAGACCCGCTGCCGCATCGTCGCCTCCGGCAGGCCGTCGTTTCCGAGCCTGGCCATCTTGCACCGGTGGCAGGAGTGAAGCAGGGGCACCGCTGGTCAGCCCGCCTCCGCTGCTGCCGTTGCTGTCCTCCTCCGGCTCCTCGCCGCCGGCACCTCTCCCGCGCGCCTCCACCGCGGCGTTGCCCCCCCCCCGGCCGCAGCCTCCCCGTCCTCGTCGCCGGTCTGCTCCACTGTGCTGCCACACCAGCGCCGCCGCAGCGATCCTCGCCGGCCGCCCACCGCAGCCGCCGGTGCCGCTGCTGATCATCGCTGCCGCCTTGCTGCAGCACCAACGGGCTTGGTCGCGCGAGCTTGTCACCGGGCCTCCACCACCGCGCCGCTGCGGCCCGCATCATTGGCGTCCAGGTAAGTGCCTTGGCACTGACGAGGACAGAAGGGAGGCCACCCTCCCCTTTTCCGTGTTCTGTGGTTCACATTTCACGGATGAAAAAAAAAATCTTCTCTCATGCAGAAGTCATATCCTGCCCCCCTTCCCTTCCGAGGGAAACAGACATTACAACCTGTTTGAAAACACACAATGTCGTAACTTTTCAGGGCCCTATGGTATTGTCTCTTGTGGCAATGAATGTTCTGATTGATATGAACGATATAAACTATTGTGTTCTGAGTTTCTGCATCGGGGTGTGACATCAAGTGACGTTACCCACTAGTCAAAGCTTTCCTACGTATGCGTGTGCAGACCCACTTGGGAGTGTGGAGAGCTTTCCCAGTGTGACAATTTTTAGGCTAGTTACCATAGAACCTCTCGTCTTTGCAGCCCGAGTCTAGGCTGGGGGGAAAATCAACTAGAGGACCCAACTTAGAGCACATAGTCTATGTGTGCACACGTGATTGGGGGTGTCGGACACGTGTTGATGAGCATGACCCCAGCTAGTCCTTGTTTAGTGGTTACTTGTACGGTGTCTCAGTTTCTGCCTGGAGCAAGTAGGGAGACACCCGGGGTGCGGACTAAGATGTCAGTGGATGCATCCAGCCTTACTTCTGGTGGGCAGTACTCATGCCACGCGAGATGAGTTTCTTCGTGGTTCTTCGGGTGACTTCCAAGCATTTTTCCTGACTTTTAGGTAAGGGTTCTCAGTAGAGTTACCAAGGTTTCACCTGTAGACAGTGTAGGGTTCACGATGGCGAGGTCATGACTGTGCCTTGGACCGCATGGCCTTGGGTTGGACCTTCGTCTGTGAGGACGGGCCTCCACAACAGAGGTGTCATAGTGTAGCCAGGATTTTTCGTTAGTTTGGTGGTCCCCTGACCATGAGATCGGGGTTTGTTTTCCATGCCGTTAGGAGTAGTTTATAGAGTCGTGGTTCGGCCACCATTGTTACTATTCCTGTTCGACCGTTCTTTCTGCTGTTAGTGTTACTGTTGCTACTCCTGTCACTGTTGTTGTTGTTCTTGTTAGCGCTACTATTTACCCTCGTTGTTTTCTGGTGGGGATCCGTGGGAACCCTACTGAGCCAATGAGATGAGGCTCACCCCTATCTTTTCAGGTGTTGTGGTTCCTCCTCGAGATTCCGAGATACAGCGCGGAGGTTCATTATTGCTACCTCGCCAGAGCTAGGGATGTACCCGATGTTAGAGTATGTTTCTTTACCTGTAGACTATACTTTGTTCGACTAGACTCTGTAGTCAGTTGAAGCCGTTCTTCATAGGATTTCACCAGGCTTTCAAGCTCATTTATCTTATCTCTCAATCCTTGGGCTTCAGAATCTCTCTGTGTCAATCTCTCAAATGCTTCAGTCAACTGGGCTTCCGTTTCCTTTTTATGAAATTCAGTTTCTGAGTGGAGTTCCAATGCTTTTGAGTGCTGATCTCTTAATTCAGTAATGGTTTTCACATGAGATGCCAACTGCTCAGCAGTCACATCCTTTTCTGCATGAACAGAGTTTAAGCTAACATGGAGATCATTAATTTTATGCTGATGAGCTTCCAGTTCTTCCTTGAGCTTCAAGTTTGTCTCAGACAGAAGTTCATTCTCTGAAAGAGACTGCTCAGATCTCTTTTCAGCATCCAAGAGCTTTGTTTTGAGTTCATCAATGTTGCTCTCTAGTGCTACCCGCCTATTTGCACTTTCCTCCAGTTCTGTCTCCAACAGAGCCAGTCTCTCTCTTGCTTCAGCTAATTGATTTTGGTAGGATGCTGTTTGTTCTTCAAACAATATCAATTCTTCATGTAACCGTTTAATTTCAGAATCCTTCTGAGTAACATGTAGGATTGCTTCCTGAAGCTTCAGCTCCGACTCCTTGGATAAGGATTCATGTAATGATTCTAAATCTAAGCTTCTAGCAGTCGCATTCTCCACAGCTTTTCCCTGGTGCTCTAGCTGCTGCTCAGTAGATTTAAGCTGTTCCAATATCTCCCTCTCTCTAAACCCTGAAGCCTCAAGATCACTCACAGCATTCTGTAATTTTTCTTTAGTTGAGTTCACTTCAAACTGCAGAACATCAATAAGATTTTCAACTTCCAAAAGCTTTTCACCTGAGTTCTTGGATAAGTCTTCAAATTGTTTCTTTTCCTCAGTGACTGCATTCAACAGATCCATCAACTCCCTTTCCTTGTTATTTGCAGCATCAAGTGCTATTTCAAGGCTTGATGACTTTACCTGGAAGGCTTCCAGTTCTGCAGAAAGTTCAGACACTTGGCCATATTTATGTTTCAGTTCTGCTTCAATGTCCTTATGTTTCAACTCACTGATGCTCAATTGCTCGTCAAGTTCCAGAACTCTTTGGTTTGTGGTCTCCAGAAGAAGCTCTATTTCACTCACTCTATTTCCTGAGTTTTCTGCTTTGGAATGAGCTGCCTGGATCAATTCCTCTAATTCAAGGCTACGATCTCGAGCTGCAGTGGACTGACTTTCATGCTCTGCACATTTCTCTACAAGTTCCTTTAGCTCTCTTTCAAGCACTGCCTTCCTCAAGGATGACTTGTCCAAAGAAGATTCTAGTTGGCTCACCCTGTCCTGATATGCTTGGAAATGGCATTTGGACATCTCACTTTCCTCTTCAGAGGCTTTCAATAAAGTGGATAGTTCTGATGCCTTCTCACGGAGTTGATTTATCTCTCTATCACTATCTCCACACTTTAACTCTGCCAGATTCAGTTGTTGCTCAAGCTCTACATTTCTCTGTTCTACTGAAATCAATCTAGCTTTATTTTCTGTCAATTGATCTTTCACTTCATCTAATGCAGCATTAGATGCCTTGAGCAAGTCTTCAAATTCAATGTTCTTTTGGGACAAAGTTTCAGCCACAGCACCAGATTCTTTTTGCAGTTCTTCCAGAGACTTAAGTTTCTGTTGAAGCTCTGTGTTAAGGGACAAAGTTTCGGACAAAAGTGAGTCAGTTTTGACGAAATTCTCTTCAGATAGATTCAACTTATTCTCAAGATCACTGCATCTTTCCTTGAACCGTGACAGATTACCATTTAGTTCTCCTATGGTTATCTCCAGGGTATCTTTCTCATTGAACGATCGCTGTAATTCCTCCTGCAAGCTTAGAACCTGCAGTTCTTGGATTTTGAGGTTCCCTTCAAGTTTTTCCTTTTCTTTCAGCTCTTCCTGCAACTTCAATTCAATTTCCTTGAGATTATTATCCTTCATTTGAATATCTTCTTTGGAAGCTGAAAGTGAAGTTTCCATGGCTATTATATCTCCTCTCAATAGCTCTTCAGAAGCCTTACGCAGGTTCAATTCTTGTGTAAGTTCCTGAATAACAGCTTCCTCAGAAGCAACCTTCTGTTCCAGTTCAGCAACTCGCGACTTTGAAAGCTCTAATTCTTCATGAACCACTGAAAGATCTAATTTGGTTTTGCTGAGTGCTTCCTCAGCATGCTGACTCTGTGTAACCTTATCATACAAATCTTTCAGCTCTTTCTGCATTAAACCCATCTGATTTTCCATATCCTTTGCATTCAACTTTGCAATTTCCAGCATTTTCTCAAGTTCTGAGGCCTTTTTGGACTCTGCGTCTGCATGTAGACCTCTTTCATTGCTCAGGTCCTCAAATTTTCGCAGCTCATCAGTTGATGACAACAAATCCAGTTCCAGTTTCTCTGCCTTTTTCCTGGAACCTTCAAGCTCCAAGGAAAGTGCATCAAATGCTTCTTTCACATTGAGCAATTCCTTGTGCTTTGCTTCTTGAACTCCAAATGCTTCCTGGAGTGATTCAAGATGTGATTGGTGCTTCAAGCCAGCTTCCACCATTTCTTCTTTCAGCCTTCTCAGCTCAATTTCAAGCTCTTCACAGTGCTTGTCACTCTGCTGCAACTTCTCATTTGCAATAGAGACCTCTGCTTGGAAACGGGCTTTCTCAGATTCTGCATGTTGCAGCTCTTGGGAAAGAGTTCCAAGTTCAATTTTGAGTTGTTTTAATTTTCTCTTGTGCTTCCATCAATTCACTATTTGGTTCTGAGCTGCTTGTCTTCACCTCTGGAAAATAGGATTGTTCTTCCACTACTGTAGTTGACTTAGAAGCTAGAGAGTTGTCTTTCACATCTATTGACTCCCTTTCCACCTTTATAAACTCCTTTTCTAGTGCAGTTTCTTCATCATTTCCTTTTTTTTTTACTTCTTCGATCTTTGGTGTCATTGTCTGTTTCAATTTCTGAACCCATTGTAGTTAGAGCATCCAAATAATTTGTCTAGTTTCACTTGTTATACTACCACTGTTAGCCATAGCGTGATATGCTCTATTATGCTTGATGTGGCCATATTTGGTTTTCCTAGTCTTGGTTCTAACCATACAGTCAACTGAGGGAACAGTGGCCTTACACTTTCCTTTCAGCTGAGCATTATCATATGTATGGTCCAGTTTCTTTTTACCCAAGCAGAAAGGGCATCTCTAGCTGCCATCGGTATTCTTGATCTTGGACTTTCCTGATTTTGACTGCAAGCAGTACTTTGCTTTATAGTTATCTATTTATAACGAGAAGGAAGAGTAAAACCAGACATGTTGCTCAAGATACTCACCGACAGGGATCTCTCTATAGGTCGTTAGACCGCAAGAAAATAGAGCTGTGACTCTGATACCAAGTGTTGGCCCCAGTAGGCGAGTAGACAAGAAGGGGGGTTGAATTGGTCCCCACGTGATATGGCAAAATTAAAATCTAACTAAATGGAATTAACAAGTTTAACGAGATTGACAAAAATAAACTAAATAGATTAAACTAAAGTTCTCTTAGCCTTTCCAATCTCACTCGATCATGTGAAAAGATTAAGTAATTAAAGACATCACACATTGAAATCTAGACAATTAAGATTCGTTGATGGAATTAAGATTCGCTCATGGTCACCGTTCACACATGCATTGAATTAGCAATCAAACCATAATAGAGTAAACCACAAATCACACCACAAGACACAAGGATTTTAAGGTGGTTCGGGACCACGACAAGCTCCCTACGTCCACCGCTCACTGAACCGGTGAGGCTTCACTTGGGAAAACTCCCAACACAGAGCCGAGCTCCAACAGACACCCAGGATGACGCCTGCACATACATGGGGATGCGTCCCAACACACATACATGACATACAATCCCAAACACACATGGAGACGAAGACTCCAACATGATCCAACGATCAGATCAGCAACGCACACACATGCTGCAACAAATGCAGCACTGTAGACACACGATCGTATGCAGACGATCATACACACACAGAGTATGCTTTCAGAAGTTAAACGAAATGTTCACAAATAAACACAATATGTCCAAAGCATGTTCTAAAGACTGAACTAAATGAAATCTATCCAATATAAAGCTCCCCCTTTTCAAAACGATCCAGCCCTTCTTTACTCATAGACGGATGGTGGAGATTTTGGCATCTTCTCGATCCTCTCTTCAAGCCACTCCTCTTTCTCTTCTTCCACAAGCTCAAGAACTCACTTCAAATAGATGAAATCCACCTTGGCTTGAGCTCTTCCTTACTTTCTCCTCTTTCTTCACCTACAATATAGAAATAATAAGCACATAAGAGTTTTTCTCTCACCAATTCGGAGTTCACACATATGCATATCTCAACACATTGGACTTGTGTGTGCACACGTGGTCAGGGGGATTTGGACGAGCGCCGATGGGCATGACCCAGACTAGTCACTCATTATTGTTGTTCCTTGTACTTGGTATAGTGTCTCAGTCATCGTGTTCGAGGCAAGTGTGAGATGCTTGAGGCGTAGTGTAAGATGTTAGTGAACGCATCTGGCTTTACTTCTAGTGAGGTGGTACTTCTGTCACAGCACACTGACTCTTGTGATTCTCGTGATTCGTATGGTTTCTTACGCAACGTGAGCTCCTACACATAGTGCTTTGGGTAGTCTGTGCCTGGCTTCAACCGTAGTCGGTGTACCGTACATGACGGTGAAGTCGTGTGTGTGCCAGTGTTTTAGGTGTGTTTCCCACGTCCGAGAGGTCGTGATGTGAAGCCTACATGTCTATTGTAGCATGACGTGTTTTGACAATGTAATCAAAGTTTCCATGTGTCGGTTTGGTGATTCCTGACTATGTATCTGGGAATCCATGTTCTTACCAATTCGCAGTAGTTTAGAGGGCCGAGGTCTTATTGGCTGTCGTGGTTTGTTCTGTACGGCTCTCCTCTTTACTTTTGTTGTTGTTACTCCTGCTCCTGCTGTTACGTCGATCAGCGCCCACCTGTCCCGCGTGGTAATGGTTCCAATGGGGCGATTAACGTCCCTCCCGGTTTTGGTGTTGCCGTAGTAGGAGATCAGGAAGCGGTCGCCGTGAGCCCTGCGCCCATTCTCGATGCGCTCCAAGGTTGCGGCTGCGCGGCCCGTTCGATTGATCTCTGACCACTTGCCGCCATCAAAATCTACAAAGCTGGTCGCCGGCACGTGATCCAGCTTCGGAATCGTGACAAGCAGCGGAGCCCTGGACAGCGTGCAGACAATGAACAAGCGGACCCGGTTTTGCGGAACACCAAGGTCTGCGCAATCCACAACGTGCGGCGAGAGCTGGTAGCCAAGCGCGCTCATTGCCTGGGACCACGCCGGGTACAGCGCCCAATCCAGAAACTCGGGGGTCGGCTCCAGGCCGTGGATTTCGCGCAGCGTTTGATTGTCGTGGCCGCTGGTGTCGAAATAAGCCAGCATCCGGTCGAAACATGACAGAGAATGCATTAGAACATGATTCACTACTCTTGGCATAGAAGAGTGCATAATGGATCAGTTCTGCCCTGTTAAATAACATAACGGATTAGCTCTGCCCTGTTATATAACATAACGGATCAGGTGAGGGGTGTTATGGTAATATAGTGCACCTCCACTGGTCCGTCATATCCATCTGATCTACTTCCAATTACACCGGTCATAACGGATCCGGCATGGTGTGTTATGTAACATAACATGCCACTACTGGACCGCTATGGCCATCCAAGTTATTTTATAAAAATTTAAAGGTCCAGAGAACATAACGGATCAACGGCGGTCCGTTAAGGCCACCAGAACGTGGAAAATCCACAGTTTTTCACAACTATAATGGTCATACATAGGGGCGTTATACTAACAACTTAACTAATGTATGCATGAGCATAACGGACTGGGTGTGGTCCGTTAAAGAGGTATAACGCGCCAGGTGAGCTGCGTTATACACATAACGGTCACTGGCATGACCACTATGTGAACTGGGCAGTGGGTGGGTTCGGTTTGAAATCGAGCCAGCCCCCGGTCGATCGAAATCGACGGGGTTTGCTACAAAAACCTGTAACCTACCTTCCCCAGCATCCATACCACTCGATAAGAGCTAGAAAACATAAACACAATGCCCATAAATGATTAAAAACACTAATTACCACATTTTTAGGAAAAATCAAAGATGGACATTAACTACGCTGAATGGACATGGATCGACATGCATGCGGTTTCAAATTGTTCCTAGCGTGGAGACGGTCCCATCCCCCTACCTCGTTCGCACGGAATCGGCCGTTCCGGCCGCCTGCACGCGAAATGGAGGCCGCGCCCCTCTCGCCCCATCCCGTCCAACCGTCTCACGAACTGCGGAATGAAGGGCGTCAATGCGATCCCCTCGCCACACTGGTTCCAACGGTGTCTCCCGCATGTCGGTCGGGCCCTGAAAATGGGAAACCGAGAAGGAGAGAGAAAGAGAGAGGCATTGGGAGAGAGTGGGTGAGAAAGATAGAAATCGGGAGAGAGAGAGAGAGCGGTTAGTGGGTGGGGGGTTTATGGGGTAAAAAAATTACCCGCCAGTTTTGTGTCGATCAGTTGTCATTCTGGGCCGGTAGGAGTCCGGGAACCTCGGTGGACCGATTTGGGTCGATTCATTAGAATCGCCCCGATCTCGCGTTTTGATGCATGCATGTGGTGTTTTTAGCCTCTAGGAGCCTTTTCTCATCGTATGGTTTTGTTTCCCCTGTGCTTCGACATGAATGGGGCGTGGAACGGGCCAATTCAACAATTCCACTATTTTTCCCACCGTGACGGTGTAACGATCATTCCAGAGATCGTCACACTGTGTGACGGTCCTACGATAGACCGCCATAGCCATTAGTCATTTTAGGTTCTTCGAGGCTAGGTCAGTGTGACGGACCAGTTATGAACCATTACATGATTGTGACGCCCCTATAGAGGTGCGTCACAGCCCAGTTTGTCAAGTTTTGGGTCTGTTGGCCCTGACGCTGCAGTTCAGGTGTGTCAGAGCTGTGTAACGCACCTATAGTAGGCCGTTACATCGTTCGAGTGTAGGTTTTAGGCCTGTTGATCCTGACTCCCCTACCTTGGTGCGTTAGAGCTATGTAACGTGCCTATAGAGGTGCGTTACAGTCTCGTTGTTGGCCGTGATGGCCGTTGTTCTATTCTGTGTCTGTTCATGTATTGGCCTGTCTTAGGTTTGTGTTCTAGGGTGGTGTTTGTGTGTCGATGGTTTTTGGATCAGTCGGTTCAGGTGACTGGGCGCGGTCTTTTTCCTAACTGCGACAGTTCCCTAACGACTCTATCTAGAACTGCGAGTGTCCAGTCTCTGGTTGCATAGTGGCTGTCCCTTGACTGTCGGGTTCACCTAGTGGTTGAGTGGTGGTTTGCTTTGCCCAGAGTGTTGTCTTCTCTACTTTTGTATTAGTGTGTGTGTCTGTGTGTGTGTCGTGTCTAGTTCCGGTCAACCCGGTGAGACCAAGGGTTGACAGGCGACCGTGTTTATGTCTCGGTGGTTCTGTCCAGCTCGAGATAGTGTTCTGGATGCCTCGGGGTATTGTCCTACCTCAGTTGCGTGTCCAGGTGTGCTGAGGGTTCTTGGTGTCCCCTCGGGTCTCCGTGAGTCATTTCCTACAGAGCGTTGTTTCGGGATCAAGGGTTGGTGTAGAACCAAAGGGGTCTTTTGTTTATTGGTTTGGATAGTAATTCTGGGCCAATGGCAAGATGTTTGTTGGCTTAGACTGAAGGTCATGACGCCAAGGTAGAGCTTTTAAACGGCTTAGGCGAATTACCATGACGCCGTATAGCTTGGCTTAGGCGGAAGGCCATGACATCAAAGTAGAATTTTAAAACGACTTAGGCGAATTGCCATGACGCCGCGCAGCTTGGCTTAGGCGGAAGGCCATGACGCCAAGGTAGGATTCTAGAACGACTTAGGCAAATTGCCATGACGCCGCACAGCTTGCCTTAAGCGGAAGGTCATGACGTCAAATTAGAATTTTAAAACGATTTAGGCGAAAGACCATGACGCCAAATTAGGATTTTAAAACAGCTTAGGCGAATTACCATGATGCCAAATTAGGATTTTAAAATGGCTTAGGTGAATTGCCATGACGCCGTATACCTTGGCTTAGGCAGAAGGCCATGATGCCAAGGTAGGATTTTAGAACGGCTTAGGTAAATTGTCATGACGCCGTATAACTTAGCTTAGGCGGAAGGCCATGACGCCAAATTAAGATTTTAAAACGGCTTAGGTGAATTGCCATGACGCCGTATACCTTGGCTTAGGCGAAAGGCCATGACGCCAAGGTAGGATTTTAGAACGGCTTAGGCAAATGCCATGACGCTGTACAGCTTGGCTTAGGCGGAAGGCCATGACGCCAAGGTAGGATTTTAGAACGACTTAGGCAAATTGCCATGACGCCGTACAGCTTGGCTTAGGCGGAAAGTCATGACGCCACATTAAGATTTTAAAACGGCTTAGGCGAATTACCATGACGCCGTATACCTTGGCTTAGGCGGAAGGCCATGACGCCAAGGTAAGATTTTAGAACGGCTTAGGCAAATTACCATGACGCCGTACAGCTTGGCTTAGGCGGAAGGCTATGACGCTAAGGTAGGATTTTAGAACGGCTTAGGTAAATTACCATGACGTCGCACAGCTTGGCTTAGGCGGAAGGCCATGACGCCAAAGTAGGATTATAGAACGGCTTAGGTAAATTACCATGATGCCGTACAGCTTGACCTGTTCAGCTCGGTGATTAACCATGCAAAGGGGCACCGGACACACCTGAGGGGTGTTGGTTTAAACCCCTTTATGAGTTATGGGAGGGGAAGTACATGCAGTAATAAGTGCAGTGTAAAGTGATCCGGCGTTACCAGATATACGTGCTATGACTGTGAAGGATGGTGAAACATGATGACGATGCAGAGACTAGAAATCAAGGCAAAGTGATTAGAAGAGAGGAGAAACAGAGAGGTTCTCCCTCCACTGGGAAACTGTTGCAGAGGGGAGTCTTTTGGCGTGAAGGAATGGAGGAAGGAATCTTCTGGCAGGGAGGAGTGGAGAAAAATCAGAACTAACGAATGTTGTTCTGCACTTCTGCCCAAATGCCTCTGATGACTCCTCTGATC